>OY731403.1:70394220-70497231 GCA_963425845.1 Sphenostylis stenocarpa
AAGTTTTATAAAGTTCAATTCACCCCCCCTCTTGAACTCAACCATTAATTCTTACAATTGCCAGAGAACTGTTTGTTGGAGGAAAAAGGGGCTTTTGGAACCTAGTGTGGGCTATAAGCGATAAGAATCACTAAGTGGGTTTTCTTGGTGGATTGTGTGTTGTGCCGTCTCTAGGGAAAGTTGTTCTTCATCTCTTGTGTGACTCAAGAGAGGTGTTTTCGTTACCTTATCTTTTCAATTGTTATCTGTTTGTAAAACTTGATTATAGTGACAACGTTAATCCTCTGTTTGAGTGATTAACAACTGGACGTAGGATCTTTTCATTCGAACCAGTATAAATCTTCTGTGTAAGACTCTATCCTTACTTTATTTACGTTTACACAGTATTTTAATCTGTAAAATTTGGGGAAAATTTTTAAAACCTTATTTTTGTTAAGAAACCAATTCACCCCCCCCCCTCTTGGTTTTGTTCCGTTCACTCAAACATTCCGCTGCACGATTCTAACAGTATCATCATCAAAATCTACAAGCTTCATATCCTTGTACGTTCAACATTTATATCCTTGTATGTTCAACAATCTCCCCTTTTTTGATGATGATCAAAATTTCCTTTAAAGCCCTTTGTAATAACCTGTTTTATCTGTCACAACTAACAAAAACATTAAACATACCAAATAACATTTAAATTTAATAAACATAAGAGGCTTTAAACAATTTCTCCCCCTATTTTGATTATGATCAAAAAATGAAAGCTCCCCCTCAATAAGTGCATGGGATACATAAAATAGCTCCCCCTCAAACATATGCATAACACAAATAAACAACCCCCTGAAGCACTTGTTGGATTTGATGAAGACATATAGAGTTTATAGAGTTTATTTTGTGGGTGTGTAGGTAGATAGGTTATAGGTTTAGAATTTAATCTCTTGATAGTTTTAGTAGATCTTGTGATAAACACCTATAAATGTTGCATTTCATGGAATTTATCTTACTGAATGAAAAACCAATCTTTAAGCCTTGAAAGAACAAATTGAGTTTTTCAATCTCTTAAAATGCAGTTTTAATCTGTTAAAATCACTTAAAATAGGAAATGTATATATACAGCCAATATTTTAATTGATTGAATCGTAGAATCAACAGGTTAAAATGTTCTTGATGGTTTTTCCATATTAAGGGTTTCACAGTATTAATCTATTGAATTGAGAAATCAATAGATTAAAATGTTCTAGTCATTTTTCATTGCAAAAGTATCTCAGAATTTTAATTTGTTGAAATCAAGTTCAATCTGTTGAAATAGAGAGATGTCATTTTTCATTTTAAAGTATCTCAGAATTTCAATCTGTTGAAATAAATTTTAATCTGTTGAAACAGAGAGATATCATTTGTCATTTTAAAGTATCTCAGAATTTCAATCTGTTGAAATATGTTTTAATCTGTTGAAACAGAGAGCTACCATTTTTCTTCTAACTGTTTCAATCCATCGAAAGCTCGAATTAACGGATTGAATGAGTTTTAAATGAAATCAATCGATTGAAACATCATTTTAAATCGATTGAATCTATCAATCCCTCTCTTTTACTCTATAAATATAGTTTTGATTTCTCTTTCAAACACACAATTTGGAAAACGATTGAAAGCAATCTTGGAGCTCTCATATTCCTGTTTTTATCTAATCATTCATAAACATTTCATATCGTAAGGCGTTTTGATCAAGATTGTTGAAAGATCTTCAAGAGAGAAAGTTCAGAGTTAGAAAAATTGCTTCTGGACTTCTATATTCCAAAAGCTACAGTCCAGGTTTATTCTTTTCATATACTTGTACGAATTCTAATTGTGTAGATTGGGTTTGAATCTGCACTGGTTACAGTAACTGAGTTTGATTGCTGGGAGGTTTTTCAAGAGTCTATCTTGTGGTGTTGTAAGGTAGTTCTTGGGGTAGATTGGTGTATATCTACTGGCTTGTATTTTCACTTGATATTAGTGGAACTTGGCAGATTTGTCAAGAACTGGATGTAGCTCTTGGGAAGAGTGAACCAGTATAAACTCTTGTGTTGTATTTCTGCTTTTATCTCTTTTCATTTCTGGTTTATATTCTTGCTTTGTTTAAAACCAAATCTGCCTAATAAAATATTGGATAAAGATTAATCATTCTTCCACAAAGAAAGAGTGTTTTTCGAAAAAGATTTCTAAAGTTCAATTCACCCGCCCTCTTGAACTCAACCATTAATTCTTACACCCCCCCTCAACCATTGCAAACAAACAATAAATTTGAAGAAGTTAGAACTCTTCACTCTCATTACTATTACAAAATTTAAGCAATTTCTTCATCTCTGCCCAAAAAATACATTGATAATCGATTATTACTTGAAATAATCAATTATTCTAGAGAAAAATCACTGATTTTGGTCAATGAGGTACAAATAATCGATTATTTCCCTATATAATTTATTATTACAGTACAAAATGCAAATATTGATCAGTTAAGCAGAGTTTAGGTTATTTCTAATATTCCTAAGTGTCGCCGCCGTCCGTTCTGACGTCTAGGGACATCTCGAACGTTTATGCGAGCGGTCGCGAAAAGATGGTTTAGACTTGCGTTTTCTTTTAAAATGTGTTCATTGTTTCTGAGGTGCTCAACAACTGAACTATCCTCTAATAAAAGCAAGGTTTTCGCAAAAGGGTTCTTATGGAGTCGCCACCAATGTTTTGACCATAAACATTGGAAAAGGATAAAAAGGCATTGATTTAAAAAAAAACCAAACTTGGCCATTATAACCAGAGTTAGGTAAGGGAGTTAGTTATGCGTGGGGAAGGTGTTAACACCCCCACAACGTCCCTTTCGGGTTCCCTATGACGGATTAATTCATAAAGTAAAGATTAAGAGAAATTACGCTATTAGCCTATTTTATTATACAATATTTTAAAAAATGGCTATCTACATGATTCTTTTTTCTATTGCATACATAAAGTAGTAAATAAAGCAATAAAAGAGAAGAGAAGTGAAAAGAACCTCCGTAGCAAGCTTTTTATTATAACTCTTCAACTGTGAGGATGCATTTTGGCAATCCCCCGCACTACAAGGACTCTCCTCCCCAAATATAGGACCGACTCTACTAAAATTCTAAGAAGAATCAAATTCCGGAAGAAACTTCCTTAATCGATTGTTACCTTATAGGCAATCAGAGAGTTCATTCGAAAGGGGGAGAGAAGAGAAGAGTGAGGTGTGTCTAAAAACGGTCAAATGAGCTCCTATTTATAGTTTTTTCAACCTGGCAGCTCGAGACGGCCGTCTGGGGTGAAGAAAACAGGGACTGCCATCTGCAGCGGTTGGGACGACCGTCTGGGATCTGGGACAGCCATCTCAAGTGTCAAATTTGGGTGAGACGGCCATCTGGCATGTGGGACGGCCGTCTGGACTGACTAGGACAGTTGTCTTGAGTGTTTTGGCCAAATTTTGTGTTCTGAGACTCCCGGGAAGCTTTCCTTTCTTCAGATGGAAGCCGATTGATGCTGATAGACGTCCATCGAAGCTTTATCTTCGGATAGAAAAGTCTTCTGGTCTTTATTGAGAGGTCGGGCAAAATTAGGGGTCTACAGCTGCCCCCCTTCACCTGCCTGACTAACAGTTGGCCTAATGTGCCCACAAAGTTAGTCGGTAGGTGAAGGAGTTAACCCTTTTTGCCCGATCATCCTTCGGATGCTCATTTGCTGAAGTTTGCTGATCCTCTGGATGATAAATATTTTTGATAGATACCAACCCCTATCTGGTTTGATGAGAATGAACCCTCATCTGGTTCGAACCTTCTTCTGTAAGGCTCTTGTGAGTACTTACCCTCACCAGGTATGAGCCCGCGTTTGCTAAGCTCTGGTGAGTACCTACCCTCACCCGGTACGAGTCCGTATTTTGCTAAACTCTTGTGGGTACTTACCCCCACCAGGTATGAATCTGCTTTTGCTAGATTCTGATGAGTACTTACCCTCACCCGGTACGAACCTCGTTTTGCAAGGCTCTTGTGGGTACCTACCCCCACCTGGTACGGACCCCGTTCTGCAAGGCTCTTGTGGGTACCTACCCCCACCTGGTACGAACCCCGTTCTGCAAGGTTCTTGTGGGTACCTACCCCCACCTAGTACGAACCCCGTTCTGCAGGGCTCTTGTGCGTATCTACCCCCACCTGGTACGAACCCCGTTCTGCAAGGCTCTTGTGGGTACCTACCCCCACCTGGTACGAACCCCGTTCTGCAGGGCTCTTATGGGTACCTACCCCTACCTGGTATGAACCCCATTCTGCACGACTCTTATGGGTACCTACCCCCACCTGGTACAAACCCCGTTCTGCACGGCTCTTGTGGGTACCTACCCCCACCTGGTACAAACCCCGTTCTGCACATCTGTTGTGGGTACCTACCCCCACCTGGTACGAACCCCGTTCTGCAGGGCTCTTGTGGGTACCTACCCCCACCTGGTACGAACCCTATTTTGCAAGGCTCTTATGGGTACCTACCCCCACCTGGTATGAACCCCGTTCTGCAGGGCTCTTATGGGTACCTACCCCCACCTAGTACGAACCCCGTTTTGCAAGGCTCTTGTGGGTACCTACCCCCACCTGGTACGAACCTCGTTGTGCAAGGCTCTTGTGGGTACCTACCCCCACCTGGTACGAACCCCGTTCTGCAAGGCTTTTGTGGGTACCTACCCCCACCTGGTACGAACCCCGTTCTGCAAGGTTCTTAACGAGCCCCATTCTGTAAGGCTCTCAGGATGCTCTTTTTGGTAGTCAATCCTATGGTTGATGAGTACAAACCCTCATCTTGGTTTTGGAGATGTGTTGGCGGCTTACTGTTTTTTATCATGCACCCATTCCATGGGGAGTGATTGATTTTTCTTTCTGAATTTTCTATTTTAGTCATCCGGTTTTACCGGGGATTCTTTGTTTTTGGCTTTTCTGTTTAGCCATCCGGTTTTACCAGGGATTCTTTATTTTTGGCTTTCCTGTTTAGCCATCTGATTTTGCCGGGAATTTCTTGTTTTTGGCTCTTTTTAGCCATCCGACGTGTTGTTTGTCGGGGATGTTTTGTTGGTTTCCTTTTATTTAGGCAGGAATCCATTGGGGATTTTTTTTTTATTTTTTTTGTGCCTCTGATGTAGGCAGATGCTTCACTGATGGAGGCTTTATGCTTTGGGCTTGTATTGCCTCTTGCATAGGTTGATTTCCCATTTTTGGGGATATTGGCTCTTTTCTTGTCAGGTCTTGCCTATATATTTATAGGCAATTAACTTCTTGAGGATATAAATTTGTAATTTTGCCTTTGCTGATAGGCCCACTGGGGATAGTTATTTTTCTTTTTGATGATCCATCGGGGAATTGATTACTTTCCCGGGGATCTATTTTGATTTTCCCCCTAGGGAGGAATGGAGTTTTTGACTCCTTGTCGGATGCTACTATTTTGAGGTGGCTTTGCCTATGCTCTTATTCCGCTGGGGAATGGGTTTTCTGATTATTTTACCTTTTTCTCGCGTTTTTCTCTTTTTTCGCGATCTTGACATTTGGCTTTCTTAAATGTCTGTGCCCTTTTTTGATTTCTTTTATGCACGCAGGATTTTTATTAGTGGTTGGGGATGAAGAGATTTTCTTTTTTTTTTCTCTTTTTGGCGATCCACCAAGGAGTTTGTTGGCTTCATGGGGATCCAACTTTGATTGGATTTGTATGACGGAGTCTTGAGCTCCTGACTTTGTGAAGCTCTTTATTGAGTAGGAAGATGAGGATTTTCTTGTTTTACTCTTTTTGTGAAATTTTCTAAGATGCTATGTTTGGGAATTTTTATTCGGCCTTTACTGGGGAATGAAAGATTTTTCTTGTCTTTCTTTTTTTTTGTTGAACCCCTGGGGATATGGAGATTTTGACTCTATATCTTCTTTGGTTGATCTTTGTGTAGTCTTTATTCTCCTTTGGGGAGGTAGCGGAGATTCTGGATGAGTGTGCTCGATGACTCATGTGGTGATAAAGCTGAGTCGTGAGGTAATATTTTTGTTTTGCCTCTAGAGTAGGCAAGGATCCGCTTGGGGATGATCAAGCCTTTCCGTTGGCTTTTTTTCGCTGTACCTTCTTTTATTGGGGTAGAAGGAGAATGGTTGGAGCTATGGTTTTCTTGAAGCTCTTTATTCTGCTGGAGGGGTTTTGATTTTGCCTTCTCTTTTTCTTGAGGGAATTTTTATTTGGAGACTGGGTTATGACCCCTCCTATTTTCAATCACAAGTATGGAGCCTAGCCTCCTTATATGCATGTTTATTATTCTTATTTAAAGAAGATTATTTTTTTTTATTTTGACAAAGTCGTTTTGTGCAATTACTTTGTGTGTGGATGTTCTAGATGCAATCTATTTGTTTATTTATTTTTGATGCATTTAGAAAGTAACTGGCCTTCTCCCGTTGGCTTCTTATGAATATGCCGATGGGCTTCTCCTTTATGACCATGATGATGGGCTCCTCTTTTATTCATCTTTTGGTTTTAACCCTATCTTTTGCCTAGACCTCCCTTTACGGGTTTTCGATCTAGCGGATGTTAGAAAAGTAGTTTTAAATCAAGAGGGGGGGTGAATTGATTTTTGAAAGTTTTTCGCAATACACAGATTATCTAATCCAAAAATTAAGATTACTTATCAATTCACAAATCACAAAGCAATCAAACAGTTTAAGTGCAGCAGCAGAAATTAAAGAGAGAAAGGTTAGGAAAGATTTCACCGGTAATTTTATACTTGGTTCACCCACAACCAGGGCTACGTCCGAGTCTCCGGCCAAATTCCAGCTGGGTTCCACTAGAATAGATGTTTTACGAGACTCACACTCTTACACCTATTCTAACTCTCCACCAAGAACCAAATTCCGAGATCTTGGAAACCTCTGCAACCAAATTCCAGCAGCGAGAGAAACCGGTGCCCAAATTCCGGGCACCACACAGGTACAAGAACCAAATTCCAGTTCCCGCACTTAACCTCTCCCACCAAGAACCAAATTCCAGCTCTTGGAAACCTCTGCAACCAAATTCCAGCCGCAGAGAAACCAGTGCCCAAATTCCAGGCACCACACACAAGAACCAAATTCTAGTTCCTGTACTCAACCACCAAGAACCAAATTCCAGTTCTTGGAAACTTCTACAACCACCTACCAGCGGATTACACCAATCCACAGTAAGTTTCTTCTTCAAGGATGCAAAGTGCCTCAAGAAAAATTTCAAAAGAAGTTCACAAAAACAGTTGTGTATCTTTCTTGAAAAATGCTAATAGTTGTTTGTATTGATTGCTTGAATTGTGTAAAAACTGATATTATAAAAGTTCCAAGCAATTCTGTTTATAAAAGAGTATTTTCAAATCTGCTGCATTAATTAATCTGTTGAAAGTTTGTTTTAATCTGTTGAAATAGCCGTTACAATCTGTTAAAAGTCCTTTCAACCCATTAATGCATTCTTGATCTTTAACAGAAAATGTTTTAGTTGATACGACCACGTTTTTATCAGTTAAAACGTTTTACAAACATTTTCAAAGTATAAAACAATCGATTGAATCGCGTATTAATCGATTGATTTGTTTAAAAACCTTCTTATAAAACTTTCCAAGTTATTTTAGTCGATATAAAGTCGTTTTAATCGATTAAAAACCTGCGCAGAATTTTTCTAAGTTGTTTTAATCGGTTGAAATACGTTTTAATCGATTGAAACTCTGTACAAAGATTTTCCAAGTCATTTTAATCAATTGAAATTCTTTTTAATCGATTGAAATAAGTACTGATCGGTCATAATTTATTTCGATCGATCATAACCAACTCTGATCGGTCATAATTTCATTCGATCGATCATCTGACTTCAAAGTGGTTTTAATCGATTAAAACGTGTTTTAATCGATTAAAATAAATCTGATCGCTCATTTTTAACGTCTGATCGATTATATATCATTCGACTGTCATATTCGAATTCTAATCGGTCATAAAGGGTTTTAATCGATTAAAAGAAGTTTGTATCGATTAAAATACTGTAAAAACACTTCTTTACGCATTCTAAGTGATTTTAATTGTTTCTTTTAAAACTATATCGAGTTAAAAACATTGTTAAGAAAGTTCTTTGCCAAAATGCTTTTGTTTGATTTGTTTAAAACTATTTTTGAGGCATTTTGCAAATTGAGTGAAGGAGCTTCATGCGGTGGAAAAAGGTAAAGTGGTTTTACCTAAGCTTTCGTTAAGACACACTAAGTCTTCGACTCCATTCTTCGAGTGACTTGTTTGATCATTGCGAAAATGACCTTTGACTTTATCTTTGACTTCATCAAATCACTGAGATCTTTGCTAGTATCACTTTCAGTCTCCCCTATTTGATGAAGACAAACACCATTTTGAAAAAACAAACTCTGCAAAAGAAGTCACTTGATAATGCAGTTAAGTGAGAAATATAAAAATGTATTTAATGTTCTATTTCTCCCCCTAAAATGTTGCTCTTAAATTTATCTTAAAGTGATGCAACTATTTCTCCCCCTTTTGACTTCATCAAAAATAGGGAATAGAAGAGAAAAAAAAATGTAAGGTTTCCAAAATATGCTCAAGTTTTTGAAAATACAAAGTAAATCAATATTTCACTCATGAAAAGAATCAATTAAAGTTGATTCAAGCTTATCTCCATTAACACGTTTGTAATGAATACAATTAACACGTGTAAAGATAAGGGAATCACGCTTTAGTAGCATGTTACAGGAACAACCATTAACTAAAGCCTTTAATCCTCTTTTCAGAATAAAAATCGATTAAAAACAGAGCATAATTGGTTTAAAATGTTCTTGGCAAATGATTTTAATCGATTGAAAGAAAGGTTTAATCGATTAAAACATTTAAGATTTTGAAAACATGAATTTTTAGTAAAAACAATCGATTATTTCGACTTTAAATCGATTAAAACAGTAATGAAAACTGTTGTTTAAGTTTATTTAACCAATTAAAAGGTGTTGTATTGATTAAAACAATCAGTTTTGAAAATGAAGTAATGTTTAATGCATATTTTGTAAAGCTGATCATCTAGAAGGATGTTTTAACAATACTAACAACTACATTGATTAAATCTTAACTAATAGATCCATCAGAATAAAATATTATTTAGCTAAAGCTCTCAGGGATCTATTTAAATTCTATCTAGATTAACTTTAAACCTGCATTATATAAATCAAGGCTAAAAATGTTGTTTCTGTTTAATAACCAGTGATACTACGAGATCATAAATTGAAATTAGCATCAAAAGGGATAAGATATAAAGGAAAGGTAAGAAGGGACCCTGTTTATCCACCAATATTTAATTATCCCAATTTCCTTGGTTTAGTTGCAAATCCTCCGAGTTTGGTGTAAACGAATTTGTTCTTATTTCCATGATTATTTGTGTCAGATGCCAAAATACGTGACTCGAGTCATTTGATCCCCACCAATATCAAAAGATAATAGACTTTACTTTTGCTTGAAACCAATTTTGCTCTATCAACTATTGAGACAACAACAGTTGTCTCTCTGCTATCGACAACGAGACACGAAACTTTTCCGAAAAGAAATCTTTTAGCAGTTCTTGTTACTATTGGCTGCATCACGAGTCCATGGTTGACACCACAATGGAATTTCTACTACACATCGAGGCGAGAATCATGTACTGACGGACGTACATTCACTATCAAATCCCACACAGAATGCACAATACCATAAATTGCATGAATCACGAGGTTAATGATGTACTTGAGATCGGAATTTCCTTCCAAAATGGCTAACCTATTTCAAACCTTGCAGTTATCATCATCCAAGCAAATAACTGCATTCTTATTAATGTATTATGATGGGTGTTATTCTCACTTTCGGTGAACCAGTCATCATTATCTTTTGAGGAATGAATCATTTTTAACTTTGTTGTTTCCAGTGGTATCATATGCACAAGTGATTAACAAAAACTTATTACGGTAGAGTGGGCAATGATTAGTAATGCATACACAGCAGAACTAGTGATGACAGGTAATCCAGAGCTTTCACTATATTTGCCTTCAACTGAGGGAACAAATCAACGAGTTTAAAATTTATCCCTGTACACACATTCTACGTGCCACGTTATTCAATTCTTGAATTGCTTGTCCCGAGACATTGATGATTAAAGCTAATTCTTAAAGTTGCACAGTTCAATGAATTTCACCAAGAGTTTTGAACTAATGCATGCTCAAGATTATTTCAAATATATTGCTAGGTAATATCAAGAAATCTAATGTAAACATTTGTTCATTGAACTTCCTAGTAATCAACAATTTATTACAGAAGCAACTAACACTGAAAAATCTCACGATAAACTATGTTTTCGGTCCTAACGACTTGACCTGTTTGTAACTAGTGTCTATAAGAAAAGTTACGAGTCTATTCTTTGATAATTCCTTTGATTTTCAATGTATTACTACGCAGACATTCCATGTAAAGTATTAAGAGAAATGAAGCTACCTACAGCTTGAGTTACGTCTATGTTGTTAAAAAAAACTTTTTCATCTATGGATAACTTTCCCACATGTAAAGTTTGCAGTAATTCAATCGGCAATAACTTTCCCACATTTATTCCACTAGTCTTAGTTTCTAATTCAAGGATTTGTTCAGCATGTGCCATTTAAAGAAAATTGGGTGTTTCATAACATATAACTTGAATAAGATATGTTCGAGACTCATTTATGATTATCGTACCGCTACGAGAGGCACAATTTACGGGACAGTGGGTGAAAGTATTATGCAGATTTTGTTTATCAAAGAAGCTGGGTTTTTGATTCGAATTGGCCTATCAAACTTTAATTAGATGTTATAAATCTTGTTTTCAGAACCTAATTAATCGATTGATCAACTAATTATCTATTAATTTCATTTTTCCTATTAGGTTTGAAAACGATTCACAGATGAATTAATCGATTGGTTTATAAAAGAATCGATTAGTTTGGTATAGAATGTGATCAATAAAATGACACCAGAATTTAAATCGATTAAAACGTAAATGAATCGATTAATTTTGATACCTAAGTGTTTTTAGTTGATATACAGTTATTATAATCGATTAAAACATTTAAACCAAAATCCTGAGATCAGTTCAATCGATTATTTCGACATTTTAATCGATTAAAATGGTACGGACAGATGTTACGTAAGTTATTTTAATCGATTAATATTGTTATATATCAATTAAAACAATTAGTTTAAATACTTAGAACCTGATTTCGCGACTTCGATCTTCAAGGGATTCCCGGACTTGTTCCTGCAAAACAAATTAAGAATTGTTACGGTACCCTTTATAATTACTGGGTCCTGATCAGGTTATTTGAAAGGAATTAATCTTTTGAACCCATTTCATTCTTCCTTTGGGTACTGCATATTTCTTAATTCTGCAGTATTTAACAGAGTGACCCTTTTTCATACAGTAAAAACATTTAATAAATGGAGATGAAACTGTTTTACTATATGCAAAGTAATTGTTGCCGCCGTCCCTTTCGACGTCCGGGGGGACGTCTCGAAACGTTTATGCGAGCGGTCGCGAAAAGATGGTTTGGACTCGCGTATTTGTTTTAAAAGGTTTTCGAAAAGAGGTTCTTATGGAGTCGCCACCAATGTTTTGACCATAAACATTGGAAAAGGAAAAAATGTTGATTTTAAGAAAAACCGCACTTGGCCATTATAACCAGAGTTGGGTAAGGGAGTTAGTTACGTGTGGGGAAGGTGTTAGCACCCCACAACGCCCCTTTCGGGTTCCCTATGACAGATTAATTCATTTAAATAAAGACTACGAGAAATTACGCGATTACCCTATTTTATTACATAATATTAAATGGCTATCTACATGATTTTATTCTATGTTGCATGTATAAAATGATGAATAAAGTTAAATAAAGCAATAAAAGAGATATTAAAATAGCTATCTACATGATTTTATTCTACCTGGCATAAACGGTAAATAAAGCTAAATAAAACAATAAATAAAGCAATAAAAGAGAAGAGAATTGAAAAGAACCTCCGTAGCAAGCTTTGTATTGAGAATCTCCAACTATGAGGATGCGTTTTGGCAACCCCTCTCTCTACACAGACTCTCCTCACCAATACAAGATCGACCCCACTAAAAATTTAAAGAAGAATCGAATGCCTGGAATATAATTCCTTAAGCCGATTGTTACCTATTTAAGGCAATCGGAAAGATCATTCAAGAGAAAGAAAGAAATAGACAAGTGCTCTCGAGTTGTAGAAAGTGTTTCGAGCTCTCGGAGTGTCTGTGGTGTGAAAAAGTGGCAAATGAGCCTCCTATTTATAGTTTTTCGCAGCTGGCGCACTTTGGGACGACCGTGCGGGGTGGGACGGCCGTACGGACTGGGACAGCCGTCCCAAATGGCAAAATTACACGGTGGGACCCCCGGGAACCGGGACGGCCGTCCCACATAGCTGGGGCTCGGGACGGCCCTCCCAATTTCGGGACGCGCGTCCCAACTGGCTGGGGCAGGTTGGGACGGCCGTCCCAGCCTGGGACGGCCGTCTCAACCTGTTCCGGCCGGTTCGCGCGTTTCGGGACTCCGGGAAGCTCTCCTTGCCTGTTTTGGACGTCAATTGATGCCGATATGTGTCTATTGAAGCTTTATCTTCATATGGGAAGTCTCCTTGGCTCTTATTTGTAATGCTAGACGAGCTTTATCTTGTTACGGGTGATCTCCTTTATCTTTATTTGAGAGGCCGGGCAAAATTAGGGGTCTACAGTAATTTTTGAATGCTCTTGTTTTATTTCCAATAGATGGTGTATAACCTATGCCACCATGTTCAATAACTAATTTTTGGGAATTAAGTATCTTATCAAGATTATTTTTTCCTTGTGCCAATTTAGATGAGGTTTTTACTAGATATGATACTTGTTTCTGTAACTCAGGACAGTTTTTGCAATCTTTAATATTACACATGCGATCGAGTATCATTCTCTAATTCTAACTTTTTATCCTTAGTTTCTTCATCACTTATTTTCTTTTCAAGAATAATGATCTTGTTTTCTAATAGCCTATTCATGCTTTTCAACTTTCGTTTTCGGTTTCTAATTTCTTTGCTACTTCATGTATTTCAAAGAAAGCATCTTGTAATGAGCTATAGTTTATAGATTCAGAACTTACACTTGGTTTTTGGTGATTCGATTTGACCATCAAACATATTTACTGGTGCTTCTTCATAGGTCTTTTCAAGAATCTTCCACATTTGTGCAGCTTGTTTGGCAATGTGCAATCCTGAAAAGATCATCTTTGTTAAGGGCGAGATAAGATGATATTCTTGGCAATACAATCATCTTGGATTACGTTAGCAATATCAATTTCCTGTTCAATAGCATTCCAAGCATTTATACTAACGAGATTCAATGAAGATTTTCATCCTTATTTTCCAATATAGGTAATCTGTTCCACTCAACGAGTGGAGGTCTATCAATGCACGCTCCCTCGAGAAAATGCCATGGATCGAAGTAACTTGATTAACTTTCAAGCACCTCGCTCGATGCCAATTGTTAGAAAAGTAGTTTTAAATCAAGAGGGGGGTGAATTGATTTTTGAAAGTTTTTCGCAATACAGATTATCTAATCCGAAAATTAAGATTACTTATCAATTCACAAATCACAAAGCAATCAAACGAGTTTAAGTGCAGCAGCGAAATTAAAGAGAGAAAGGTTAGGAAAGATTTCACCGGTAATTTTATCTTGGTTCACCCACAACCAGGGCTACGTCTAGTCTCCGGCCAAATTCCAGTTGGGTTCCACTAGAATAGATGTTTCTACAGACTCACACTCTTACACCTATTCTAACTCTCCACCAAGAACCAAATTCCAGCTCTTGGAAACCTCTGCAACCAAATTCCAGCCGCAGAGAAACCAGTGCCCAAATTCCAGGCACCACACAGTACAAGAACCAAATTCCAGTTCCTGCACTTAACCTCTCCCACCAAGAACCAAATTCCAGCTCTTGATAACCTCTACAACCAAATTCCAGTTGCAGAGAAACCAGTGCCCAAATTCCAGGCACCAAATAGTACAAGAACCAAATTCCAGTTCCTGTACTCAACCACCAAGAACCAAATTCCAGTTCTTGGAAACTTCTACAACCACCTACCAGCGGATTACACCAATCCACAGTAAGTTTCTTCTTCAAGGATGCAAAGTGCCTCAAGAAAGATTTCAAAAGAAGTTCACAAAAACAGTTGTGTATCTTTCTTGAAAAATGCTAATAGTTGTTTGTATTGATTGCTTGAATTGTGTAAAAACTGATATTATAAAAGTTCCAAGCAATTCTGTTTATAAAAGAGTATTTTCAAATCTGCTGCATTAATTAATCTGTTGAAAGTTTGTTTTAATCTGTTGAAATAGCCGTTACAATCTGTTAAAAGTCCTTTCAACCCATTAATGCATTCTTGATCTTTAACAGAAAATGTTTTAGTTGATACGACCACGTTTTTATCAGTTAAAACGTTTTACAAACATTTTCAAAGTATAAAACAATCGATTGAATCGCGTATTAATCGATTGTTTTGTTTAAAAACCTTCTTATAAAACTTTCCAAGTTATTTTAGCTGATATAAAGTCGTTTTAATCGATTAAAAACCTGCGCAGAATTTTTCTAAGTTGTTTTAATCGGTTGAAATACGTTTTAATCGATTGAAACTCTGTACAAAGATTTTCCAAGTCATTTTAATCGATTGAAATTCTTTTTAATCGATTGAAATAAGTCTGATCGGTCATAATTTATTTCTGATCGATCATAACCAACTCTGATCGGTCATAATTTCATTCTGATCGATCATCCTGACTTCCAAAGTGGTTTTAATCGATTAAAACGTGTTTTAATCGATTAAAATAAATCTGATCGCTCATTTTTAACGTCTGATCGATTATATATCATTCTGACCTGTCATATTCGAATTCTAATCGGTCATAAAGGGTTTTAATCGATTAAAAGAAGTTTGTATCGATTAAAATACTGTAAAAACACTTCTTTACGCATTCTAAGTGATTTTAATTGTTTCTTTTAAAACTATATCAGTTAAAAACATTGTTAAGAAAGTTCTTTGCCAAAATGCTTTTGTTTGATTTGTTTAAAACTATTTTTGAGGCATTTTGCAAATTGAGTGAAGGAGCTTCATGCAGTGGAAAAAGGTAAAGTGGTTTTACCTAAGCTTTCTGTTAAGACACACTAAGTCTTCAGCTCCATTCTTCTGAGTGACTTGTTTGACTGTTGCAGAAATGACCTTTGACTTTATCTTTGACTTCATCAAATCACTGAGATCTTTGCTAGTATCACTTTCAGCGGACAGCCTTAATTTTTGCCTAGAATATCTTAGGGGGCTTTTGCCTTATCTTTTGCCTAGACAATTCTTTTGGGGTTTCTGATCTAGCAGGCTACCCTAATTTTTACCTAAGAATATCCTAGCAAGCATTTATTCTTTTCTTATTATTATATATTTTTTTATGCTTCCCCTTTTTAGATGCATGCTTGATCTTTAATTAAAGGTCTTTGTGCATATTTACGATTTATCAATAAAGAGGCATTTCCATAATATTTGGTCAAGAGAAAGGAAATGAAAAGGAATTTTATTGATAAATGAGCATTAGTTTATTTCTTTTATAAAAGGATTTCAAGGGTATTTGGAAGAACGGGTGGTCAGGGTTGGTTATACTGTATAGGCTTAAATAGTCATGTCTATGATATCTGCCCCCTGGTTCTCCTAATTGCTTCAGTTGAGATGCCTGAGCTCAGAGTGAAGACTATGCAGACTGCTTGCTTCTGGAAGAATGTTACCTTAGCCGCCTTTCAGTTTTCGACTGAAGTAACCATTGCTCTTAATTTTTTTTTTACCTCTACTTTTTGCCTACCACGTATCCTAACGAGGGATATAGACCCTATCTTTTGCCCAGGGATGCCCTTTGCGGGTTTTCATTCATGACGGGTCTTGAGCAAGGTCTTCAAGCATAATACTTCTTCACCGCATCATAATTGATTGGGTGTTGAAGTTCCTTTCCATCTATATCGGCGAGAATAAGAGCTCATCCCAAGAAAGCTCATTTGACCACAAAGAGTCCTTCGTAGTTCACTGCCCATTTTCCAATTTTATTCTTCTGGGCTGGAAGCAACTTATTTACCATTAAATCCCTCTTATGGTAAATATGGGGGTTGACTTTTTTCATAAGCCTTTTTTATTTTCCTTTGAAATAACGTTCAGTCGTTTTTCTTCAATAAGGTTTAGCTGGTCATATCGGCTTTGAACCCGTTCGGCTTCTATTAATTTTGCTTCCATCATCCTGTGCTTTTGTCAACAAGATTTGCTGTACCGATTTGCCGTCTCGGATCTTTGCTATAACCGAAGAGTAATCATTTTGAATGTAGAGCAACTGCCATGTTAATGCCCCTCTTCCTTTCCTTAGGGATTTCAATCCTCCTATTGATCACTATATTTCACATTTCCCAGTCAATTACTTGAATGCTTTATGGTGAAGGGTCAAGAGAATAGAAAGAAAGGGATTTATTGCAAAGGCTTGTGTTTTAGTGAGATTTTTTATGAAATAATAGTTTCTGTAAGAATGGCTAGCCAAGGTTGGTCGGTGTTTAGGCTAGTTTAAACAAACACTTTGTTTTAATGAGGTATCGTCTTCAACTGATTACTTTATGGTGCCTATTTGTGACTGATTAACTTTCCTAGTCCGCCCTTTTGGGTTTTCAGCCTAGGATTTTGCCCTTTTATCTTTTTGTCTTGGCCTTTGACCTTGACGGGCTTCTTTTAATAATAATTTCTTTTCTCAAAACATTGTCGAAACACGATTTTCTTATTTGTGTCTCTAGCTAATCAATCATGTTAACTTTTGGCTTCATTTTGTCTATGGAATTTTGATTATTTTGACGTATTTTGGAACAAAACGTTTGTCTAAACATGGTTATTTATGGGGTATAGATATGATTACCGAGAAGAGAAGCAGATAGTAAGAATAACACTCTTTTGTAATTCAAAGAGAAATGTGTGCCCTAAATATGCTCGGGGGTCGGGCACACTCCGAGGAGTGATCTCTAATAGTCATTGGGTTTACATCCCTTAAAATCGGAAGAAGGACATCTAATGACTAACGCTACCCTTGATGCTAATATCCCTACCTTTTGGAAGATCGTCTTTAAGGTATGGAGGGGAGACTTCCCTATTCTTTGTATGGCTTGATCTTTTGTAGGGTTGTTCTTTAAAGGGCTATCCTTTAAATTTGGTGGCTCTCTTATTCCTTGAGCATTCTTTCCAAGCCCTTGTCCTGGGCTGTATCCATATCTCTTCATTATATGGGCTACTTTCATATTACTAGGAAGTCTTTCCATATTTTCAAATGTCCTCTTCAGGCGCATCCTTTTAAGGTATGGTGGACGACTCACTGATTCGAATGTAGCCTTTAGCTTGAACCATGATCAACTTGTTGCCTACCACGAATTTGATTTTTCGGTGGAGCGTTGAAGAAACTGCCCTAGCACCGTGAATCCAAGGTCTACTTAATCTTCCCTTTGGATTCTTTTTTCCTTTTCCTCTTCAGTTTCTTTATTTTTCCTTTTTTTAGGAGCATTATCTTGTAGCTCCTTGGGGAATAAATTCTTTTGCTTCTCGTCCTGCCCCCAATGCCGGCTATATTGGAGATATCTTCATTGACGGACAATTCTTCTGTGCATATCCACAGTACTGCTTTATCTGATGTATAAGGGAAAGGACGAGGCATGAATAAGTGCAAAGGTGTTATTGCCCCTTCCCTGACATTATCAATTTGGGTACTGATATTTACTTCTTTCTTATTATCTCTTTGTCCCAAATCAATGGTCTAAGTTTTTTCCTGATGGGGCTGTATTAATTGAGCTTATTTTTCAACAGCCTTTGCATGTCCGGGAAAATGGTCCCCTCCTCACTATCTGACTCAATCCATTCGCCTTCGGCTTTCAGATCCCGCAGAGAGTTTTCAATCACAAACATGACTGTGTTATATGGTCCTTATTTGGGTTTAGATTTTATTTAATTATTTTGGAGTGAGAGATAAAAGAATGAAAGAATATGAATATTATGAAAAATTCCTCGTTGTATTGATGAAAAGAGAAATATATACAGAGCCCTTTTAATCAAAAGATCTCGCGGCCATGGGCAGAGACAGCGAGAGATGCATCAAAAGATTTTTATTATTATTTTTAATTTCTTTTAACCAAAAGATGCACAAAATGGGGAGCCCTAGTTAGTTAGCCTTCTCTACCCAAGCTCACTATTCTGGTTGTGATAGAGGCTTGATATTCACGTCGGGAGCATTGAAGGTGATCCACCCAGCATTCAACAAATCTTGGACCTTATACTTCAAGGCCATGCAATTCTCCACAGAATGCCCAGGAGCGCTTGAATGGTAATCGCAGTTCTCATTAGGTTTGTACCATTCTAGGTAGGGTGGATCCATCTTCTTTGGAGGGACATATGCTAGGAGATGGTCCTTTATCAATTCTGGCAGCAGACTTCCATAGTAGGTTGGAATAGGAGTGAATTTCTTCTCTTGTCTGCGTGACTGCCTAGATGGTTGTAAAAAGGAAGAAGGGGTAGTGAGGTTGATGGCATTTACACTCCCCTCTTTCTTCTTGCCAAAGGACTTCTTGAATGATGTGTGGGATTTCTTAAACTTGGGAGGGAATCGAGTATTCTTTACGAGGCACATGTTAGCTGCTTCTTTAATATCGAAATCATGTCCCTCCATGGCCCTTAATCTCTCTTCAAGGGCAGTAATCTGTTGCTTGGAAACCTCATGAGTATTGATGTGTACTGCCCTCTTGTCAGACTGGACATGAACTCCCTGTTCATGCTCAAAGATGGGTTCCTTTCTTCCTCACGGTGGGAGGCATGTTCACTGTGAGAACCCTTTTTGTGGAGATGTTGTTGACGCATTATTTCCATCATTTGTGCCATTTGTTCCCTTAGAGAGTTAATCTCAGTGGTGAGTTTGCGATTTTTCTCCTCTAATTGTTCCATCCTTTTGGCTTTTTGAGCGCGAGTGCGAACAGGTAGAAGACCAACCACTTTCTAAATGATTTTAAAGATTTTTATTATTGTTTTTATTATGAATGATCAGTGTGGGATAGATATGCCTTAGACCATAGCTTTGGTGTTTTCCTAAAAGTTTATGCTTTAGGGAGTACCATACCCACCTTGGTGTGATGGTTCCCTTTTTTTTTTCAAAAGGTTACCATCATACCTAAGCGCACTTATCTCTTCTAGGAAGGTTATAAATGCACTTGGGTCTCTTTCGCTATTATCTAAGGATATCTAATGCATCGTAGAATGAATGTGTTTATGTATGAGAGATTTTATTATAATGATATTTATGCGTACTTTTCTTAATGCATTTATTTTCTCTCGTAGTTTTACCACTTATTGGATGATGCGGTATGAATGATACGACTTTGTCAAAAATCTTTTTATTGTAAGAGGTATTTTTATTGCTTTAAATTGTTTTTTATATTTTTTATAACCCTTTATCTATTCTGTTGGTCAATGTGGCTACTTAGCTTACAAAGAACCTGAAACCAGGCTAGCTTAAATGAAGACTGCCCGAGATAAAGTTGGTTAATTCTTATCATTTTTATGGTTTTTAGAATTTTTACTTTTTTGTCTGTTGTATGATTACCCTATGCCAATGCATCAATACAAATGCAGCAAACAAATGCACACACACTTCACTCATCCACGAGCAGAGCCACGCTTATTTAATCACGAGGTAGGGTTTTCCTGTAGAAACGTGCTTGGTTTAGGCAGTTCTAAACTGTTCTCACCAAGGCCAAAGGTCCCCAAGGTGCCTCTCAGTCTTCGGATCATGCACGGAACTCTGTGTCGACATCCTTGGACCAAAAGCAGAGAGTTATCACCTTGAGTTGGTGGTTTTCCGACAACCGTTGTAGCCCCATGTGCCAACAAGCCGATCGTATCTGCCACCCACTCCCTATAGGTATTCACTCTTGCCCCCGGGTATAGAGGGACTGTAGTGTGCAAGGGTTTTTGTGTACAGTTTATATTTCAGACAATTTGTAGAAAATAATCATACAACAGTTATTAAAGCAATACAATAAAACATACAAAGGAGGGTAAAGGTGTAATTTCAAATCTTTATTTAGTTTGAATTTATCTGTCACTAAATGGGATCAACTCTCTAGCTTCCCCAGCGGAGTCGCCATCTGTCGCCGCCATCCGTTCCGATGTCTAGGGACATCTCGAACGTTTATGCGAGCGGTTGCGAAAAGATGGTTTAGACTCGTGTTTTATTTTAAAATGTCTTCATTGCTTCCGAGGTGCTCAACAACTGAACTATCCTTTAATAAAAGCAAGGTTTTCGCGAAAGGGTTCTTATGGAGTCGCCACCAATGTTTTGACCATAAACATTGGAAAAGATAAAAAGGCGTTGATTTTAAGAAAAACCAAACTTGGCCATTATAACCAGAGTTAGGTAAGGGAGTTAGTTACGCGTGGGGAAGGTGTTAGCACCCCCACAACGCCCCTTTCGGGTTCCCTATGACGGATTAATTCATAAAGTAAAGATTAAGAGAAATTACGCTATTACCCTATTTTATTATACAATATTTTAAAAAATGGCTATCTACATGATTCTTTTTTCTATTGCTTACATAAAGTAGTAAATAAAGCAATAAAAGAGAAGAGAAGTGAAAAGAACCTTCGTAGCAAGCTTTTTATTATAACTCTTCAACTGTGAGGATGCGTTTTGGAAATCCCCCGCACTACAAGGACTCTCCTCCATGAATATAGGATCGACTCTACTAAAATTCTAAGAAGAATCGAATGCTTGAAGAAGCTTCCTTAACCGATTGTTACCTTATAGGCAATCGGAGAGTTCATTCGAAAGGGGGAGAGAAGAGAAGAGTGAGGTGTGTCTCAAAACGCTCAAATGAGCTCCTATTTATAGTTTTTTCAGCCTGGCAGCTCGGGACGGCTGTCTGGGGTGCAGAAAACAGGGACTGCCGTCTATAGAGGTTGGGACGGCCGTCTGGGATCTGGGACCGCCGTCCCAAGTGTCAAAATTGGGTGAGACGGCCGTCTAGCATGTGGGACGGCCGTCTGGACTGACTGGGATGGCTGTCCCGACTTCTGGGATGGCTGTCTCGAGTGTTTTGGCCAAATTTTGTGTTTTGGGACTCCCGGGAAGCTTTCCTTTCTTCAGACAGAAGCCGATTGATGCCGATAGACGTTCGTCGAAGCTTTATCTTCAGATAAAAAAGTCTTCTGGTCTTTATTGAGTGGCTGAGCAAAATTAGGGGTCTACACTAAGTCTCTTCTAAGTTCATTGTAGATCCCTAATCTTGCCCGGCAGCATAATAAGACCAGAAGACCTCCTTTTCGAAGATGGATGAAGCCTAAGAAGCCATTAGGAGAGACTATTAGGCCCCATACTAGGATAGGAAGGATTTTCTACATTAAAATAAGGATTTTTGCCTTCAGGGATCGAGACCGCCGTCTCGCTTTTCAAGACCACCGTCTCGCTTTTCGAGACCACCGTCTTCCTTTTCGAGACCACCGTCTTGTCATTCCTGCAAGTCAAGACCGCCGTCTCGTTTAACGAGATGACCGTCTCGACACCTGCGAATGGCGAGACCCCTTTCTCGTTTGGCGAGACGGCCTTCTCGCCATTTTTGCAAGGCGAGATGACCTTGTCAGACGAGACGGCCATCTCGGCCTGACAGGCGCGAATCCCTATAAATAGCGAGTGCTCCCCCCTCATTTCACACAGTTCTTCCACTTTCCCTTCTACAACTTCTTCAAATTCTCTTCCTAGAACCCCTCCGAAGCATTTCCAGAGTTTCTGAGAGTTTCTTAGAGATTTTATAGCGTTTCTGAGAGTTTTTCCGGCGTTGTAAAGAGCGAAAGGCGGCCAAAACGCACCCTATTTTTCAAGAAATTAATTAAAGAGCTTGCTTCAGAGGTTTCTTCACTCTCTCCATCTCTTTATTGCTTTAATTTTTATAATTAAATTGCATGATAGATATTAGGGCCATGTAGTCATTATTTTCAATTCCGCAAATAAAAAGGGTAAAAGCATATTTTCACAAAGTTTATTTATTAAATAGCTAGCCTATCTTAGGGAACCCGAAAGGAGCGTCGTAAGGGAACTAACACTTTCCTTACACGTAACTAACTCCCTTACCTAAACTCTGGTTTTAACGACCAAAGTTGGTTTTCGAAAACCAACGCCTTTTTACTCCTTTTTCGATGTTTCCGGTAAAGACATCGGTGGCGACTCCATAAGAACCCTTCAAAATTAGTTCTTGGGTTAGCCCGGTTATCGGACAATCCAAGAACACTTTTTCGAAAACCTCGCCCCTAGGTTCAGCCCGGTTATCGGACAACCTAAAGGCGTTGTAACCACACCCATAAAAATGCGAAAATTGGAAAGTCAGAACCATCGCGTCGCTCCGACCGCCTCGTTTTGACGGCGGCGACAGATGGCGACTCCACTGGGGAAGCTTAGAGAGTTTATCCCATTTAGTGATGGGCCAGCTTAAATAAATAAACCAAGAAATTATGCTTTTACCCTACCTTGTATTATAACATGTTTTAATGCTTGGCTTTAATAATTGTTGTTTGTTTATATTTACGCAATTGTTTGAAATACAAATTGTACACAAACCTTTACACACAACAGTTCCCTCTATACCCGGGGGCAAGTGAGAAATCCATAGGGAGTGGGTGGCAGGTACGGTTCGGTGTAATGATGGCCTTGTGCCCACCAGTGTGATCGGAAACCACCACTCAAGGTGATAACCTTCCTGTTTTGGCACAAAGACTGATTATGGCCTTAGTGCTAAGCATGGTCGGAAGGCTGGAGAGTGGGGACCCTATAATGGGGGCACCTTGGGGGCCTTAGCCTTGGTGAGTACAGCTAGAACATACCTTCGCCAATGCACTTTTCTGCAGGAAAACCCTACCTCGTGATTAAAACGACTTCTCGCCTATTCGCGGATGATTGAATTGTGTGCGCATTTGTTTGTTGCATTTGTTTGTTGCATAGCATAATCAAACAACAGAAAAATCACAAAAACCATTTTGCAGTAAACACCCTTATCTCGGACAGTCTGCCTTTTAGCTAGCCTGGTTTCAGGTTCTTTGTAAGCTAAGTAGCCACGCAGTCCGACAGAAGAGATAAGGGACGCTAAATATTATTCTTTCGCATAAAGCCATTTTTTTTATCTCGGACAGTCTGCCTTTTAGCTAGCCTGGTTTCAGGTTCTTTGTAAGCTAAGTAATCACGCAGTCCGACGGAAGAGATAAAAGGCTATAAAATAAAAATCAAATAAAAATCCAATTCAAAACAATAAATGGGACCTTGTTCATAAACATTATACTCATAAAACATTCATATAGGTAGTTTATTTTCTAAAAAAATAAATACGCAAATACCATACATCATGTACAAATAAAACATGATAAATAGGAAAATAAACACTCACATTCATAACTACAATAAGCATCATATTCATAAAGCATGCATTTTGGTTTTAGAAAATGGAGGGGACTAGTAGACAGTTGAAGAAAGTGGACATTCCCCGATACCATACTGAGAAGTTGGAACGACTTTGCGCAACAATGCCACCAGAGGTTCGCTCCGACTTCGAAAAATCCTATGGACGGATTCTCGACCTGCTAAAGATCTGTGTCGATCATGTTTTCATCAGGGTACTAGTTCATTTTTAGAACTCTAGTCTGCGCTACTTCGAATTCCCGCAATTCGGCATGGTGCCCACCTTGGAGGAGTACGAAATTATGCTGAAATGACCAAAATCAGTTGGGGTCCATATCCACCATGGGGCATATACTCCTGCAGCACAAGTCGCTGCCATCATCCAATTGCCATTCCGGCAGACTACCCTGATAGAAAAAGGGAACATCCAGGGTTGGAAAGTTTCAATGTTAGAAGACCATCTGTCCACTTTGGTTGAAAGGGCAGAATGGGTCGCTTTTAACAAAACCCTGACCTTAATCATATTTGGAACAATTTTGTTTCCCTTCCACATTGACATAGTGGATCAAGCCGTCATGGACGCCTTCTTCGCCTGGGATGCAAACTCGAAGAGTCCCTTACCTACAATTCTTGCTGACACCTTGCTCTCAGTGGAATTTTGCCGCCAGAAACAAGGAAAAACGCTTTGTTGTTGCTCTTCACTACTCTTTGTGTGGGGCATCACACATTTTTACGCCTCTAGTCAGATGGGGATGTTCCCCGACCCTTTGAGAAGCTTCTCCAAAATCCCTCTCCAATGACGCTTAACCTCAGAATGGAAGGACGAGTTGGAACAATGGGACGCCAACCATTTATCCTGGGTCTGCCCTTGGTTCCGACCCGGTCCAGTCCTCATCAGATATGGGGATTATCCGAACGTACCCTTAATAGGACTCAGGGGTTGCATAACCTATTCACCTAGAGTAGCTATGAGACAACTCATGAGGACTCAAACTACAATATCCTGAGGGGAACTTGGAGGACTGTGTTTCTTTGGAGACCCATGCACAATTTCTAACTCACCAGCTATGAGAAGAGCATGGGAGAAACCAGTCTTTATGGGAGATAGAGAGCTAGGAAAAGCTCGAGTGGCTGTCTCCAGTGACTATGAGGTGTGGAGAAAAATAAGAGGGATGTCTCAACCATCCACCTCACTCGTTACATGCACCAATAGTAAAGAGCTGCAAGCTCAAGTCGACGCCTTGACCCAGAGGATAGAAATCATGGGGGCCCAGATGAGGGCCCTTGAGGAAAGAGAACAAGAATCTATCCTCACCATTGATGGTCTGCAAAGGCAATGCAAGAAAAAGGATCATGAAATAGAGCGCCTCAAGGATCAGTATGGTGATTCTAATGAGCAAGCTATCCAAGCATCCAAAGCTGCTAGAACCAGCTTGGATAGCCAACTTCAAGAAATAACCGCCAAATCAGCATGCCTTGAGGCCGAATCAGCAAAACAGGCTCAGACGATCAAAGACTTGTTACAAGACCTCACCAGGACTCGGTCAGAAATACGCCAAGAGAGAGAGACCAATCGGAGGCCCAACAAAAGTCTTGATGAGCTACGCTGCAAAGAAAGAGACGGGCTAGCTCAGTACGGCCAAGTACTACAAGAATAGGACCAGCCCTTGCAAAACTTGATGAATTACAAGCCTTGGTCGTCCATCAAGAGGCGAAGATCAAAGAGGCTCAAAAGTACAGTGAAGATATTAGCCAGGCGGTCCAGAAGCAAAGCGAAGCCCTTGCTCGTCATGTCCGGGAAGCCGAAAGGGAATTACATAGAGATCAAGACCCACCTGTGGGTTTCTTTAGGCTTTTTCGTTTCTGTCAAAAGTTGCTTCGTAGTATGGAATAGGGGAATGTACACCTTCTACGGATAAATGAAATTTTTCTTTATTCAACAATTGTCTACTTGCATGCATATCATTCATTTGCATATTTAATTTCCCCTCCTTCACTCTTAATAAATAAGATAATAAAAAGGAAGGATTAACTGACACGTCTTCCAAAATCAGAAGAATGGAGAGAAAGCCACTCCTAATCAAGCTTTCCCCAACAGTTGACTCACCACAAGAGGATAATAAAGACACCATTGCGACTATTTATGCCACGTCCTTTCCCCTACAAGTCAAATAAAGTTGTACTGTGGATATACGGGGAATCTTGACCAATAAAGGAGGATATCTCCAATATAGCCGGCATTGGGGGCATGACTAGAAGTGGAAGAGTCTACTCCCTCAAGGACTCACAAGAAGACGTCCCCAAGAATAAAGGAAAAAATAAAAAGGCCAAAGAAAAAGAAAATAAAGAATCCAAGGAGGAGACAGAGGAATTACTCCAGTTTATAAGGTAAAGCGAGTATTCCATTATTGACCAGCTCAATCATACACCTGCAAAGATAACCTTATTATCTCTAATGATGAGCTCAGAACCGCACAGAAATGCCTTGATGAAGGTCTTGAGCGAAGCGCATGTGCCTCACACCATATCCCAAGAAAAAGTTGAGAGCATCGTCGGTCACATTATGGCAAGCAACCACCTCACCTTCACAGAGGAAGAACTCCCCCTCAAGGGATCAAACCACAATAAGCCCTTGCACATTTCAATCAAGTGCAAGGAGTACCTCATTGCCAAAGTTCTTATGGATAACGGATCCTCCTTGAAAGTGATGCCCAAGTGCACACTCGACAAGTTGACTATCCAAGGAACCTGTCTGCGCCCAAGCAGCACCATCGTTCGAGCCTTCGACGGATCAAAACGAGAAGTAGTGGGAGAAGTTAATTTGCCAATCCAAGTTGGACCCACTATCTTCAACGTCGATTTCCATGTAATGGATATTACTCCAGCATATAGTTGTCTCCTTAGAAGGCCTTGGATTCATGACGCTAAGGCAGTACCTTCAATGCTCCACCAAAAAGTCAAATTCATAGTTGATGACAAATTGGTCACGTCCAAGCAGAAGATGATATCCTGATCAGTGGACCGTCCACCCAACCTTATGTGGATACGGCTAAAGAGGCCCTTGAAACATCTTTTCAAGCGCTCAAAATTGCCAACGTAGAGAGACTTCTCAAAAACACAAAGGTAGCCCGTATGATGATGAAACATGGTTACCATGCTGGCCAAGGACTGAGGGCAGATTCCCAAGGCATGAGGGAACCCTCAAAATTCAAAGATAATCCTTTCAAGTGTTGCCTAGGATATGACCCTACTAAGGGTCAAGCAGAAGGAAGAAAAGGGAAGTCTCCCCTCCGTACACTCAAGCAGATATTCCGAAGAGGAGGGATGCAAGCGTCAAGAGCTATCCTAGTCATTAGGAGATCTTTTTCTTCACTTAAGGGATGTAAACCCAATGATTGTTAGAGATTATCCCCCGGGGCTAGCCCGACCCCTGGGCATTTTAGGGCACATATTCCCTTATTAATTAATAAAGAACACGCTTCTTACTATCTGCTTCTCTTCTTGCTATTTCATGACTAGACCTCGTAATAACCTTGTCTAAGTAAACGAAAAAAAAGAAGAAGAATAAAAAGCGCATCCAAGTAAACAAAACTTGCCATTGCCATTACAATCAAGCTAGTCATGCTTCGCCAATATTGTGAAAAATAAGGCTTTACCTCACCATAAAGAAAGTCATGCTTCGCCAATATTGTGAAAAAATAACAAAAAAGAAAAAGCCCATAGAAGCCAAAGGCCAAAAAAAAGGGGCAAAATACCCGGTAGGAAGCCCACTAAGAGGGCTACGCAAAAGATAGGGTCAACCCGGTAGGACACCCAAACAAAAATAAAGGGAAGCTTAGGCAAAAGTTAGGTTTACAAAATAAGGTCCGCTAGGATCCCCCAAACAAAAACAAAAGAAGGAACCTAGACAAAAGATAGGGCCAAAACACAATATCCTAGTTCAAAAACCCAAAGGGCGATCTAGGGAGATCAACTAGCCATAGAAATCAATGGAAATAAGCTAAGGCGCAAATACAAAAAAAGGAAATGTGTGCTTAGACAGAAAGCTTAAACACCTAGGCCTAACCTAAACCAGCCATTCTTACAAAAACCTTTTTCTAAATAAAAATTAACCGTCTAAAACACAAGCCATTGAATTTTCCCTTTTACTTATTTTCTCTTGACCCTCATAATATTATTCTAACAATTAATTTGGGAATATGGAGGCGTATAGTCAACCAGAGGATTGAAATCCCTAAAGTGAAGGAAAAGGGACACTAACATGGCAAAGTGTTCTCCACAAAGAAAAAGAGAGAAAAAGAAAAAAAAGCAAAAGAAAAAAGAAAGAAAGAAAAATCAAAATATTCTTCGGTCACAAGAAGTCCGGAGTGGTACAACCAAGTACAAGAACACAGATCAGAGGATACTTGTCGCTACAAGACACGTCAGTTAAATCCTTTTGAAAAACTAAATAAAATACTTGTCGCTACAAGACACGTCACCAAGAACCAAATTCCAGTTCTTGACAACCTCTACAACCAAATTCCAGCTGCAGAGAAACCAGTGCCCACAATTCCAGGCACCAAACAATACAAAAAGAATGTAAGGAAATGAAAAGAAGAAACTAGAATGCTTAAACCAGTTTTATGCAATTCTGCAGTGTGTTTCTTCTCCAAAAAAAAGCAATTTGCCTCAAGAAAGAATTTTAAAGAACTTCACAAAAACTGGCGCGAATCTTTCTTGAAAGAGTACTAAAGTTTGCTTGCTTGATTGCTAAAGATTGATGTTCAATTATTGTTTTTAAAATGTTCAAGCCAAACTGTTTTTATAGAAGATTTTCAAAACTGTTGGTTTAATCAATCTGTTAAAAAATCTTTTAATCTGTTAAAAGTGTAGTTTTAATCTGTTAAAAGTGTAGTTTTAATCTGTTAAAACTTCTTTTAATCCATTAAAGCGTTCTTGATTATTTAACAGATTTGTTTTAAATGATACGACAACGTTTGTATCAATTAAAACTCTTTACAAAAAATCTTCTAATTTGATTTAATCGATTGTTTCATGATTCAATCGATTAATATACTGCAAAACTTTATTGTAAAATTTTCAAAGTGTTTTTAACTGATAAAAATAAGTTTTAATCGATTAAAACGTTGTGTAGAAATTTTCTAAGTTGTTTTAATCGATTGAAACGTGTTTTAATCGATTGAAAAAGTTCTGATCGGTCATAACTCAATTCTGATCGATCATATCTGATTCTGATCGGTCATAACTCAATTTTGATCGATCATATCTGATTCTGATTGGTCATAATTGCATTCTGATCGATCATTTTGAATGTTAAGTGGATTTAATCGATTAAAACAAAGTTGTATCGATTAAAATACTGCAAAAACACTTCTCTTAACATTTTAAGTGATTTTAGTCGGTTATATCGAAGCTTTATCAGTTAAAACACTGACAGAAGGTTTTCAAAACTTTCTTTAATGAAAACAACCGGTTATTTCGAAATTATATCAGTTAAAAACTTGTTTAAGAAAGTTGTTGTTAAAATACTTTGTTTTTAACTGCTTAAACGTTTTTAGAGGCATTTTGCAAAATCTTTTAAGTGAAGAAACCTCATGCAGCAGAAAAGATAAAAATAATTATACCTAAGCATAGCTGCGGACACACTAATTTTATCTAAGTGACTGTTGACCGCTACAAGGTTGACTTTGACTTTATCTTTGACTTCATCAAATCAACAAGATCTTTGCCAGAGTATTTCAATAAGATCTTCATCACTTTCATCTACTGCATGAGCCAGAGGCACCGGTGCAACCCTGGCTATTTCTTCCTGAAGGCCCTCAAGGACTTCGGGAGCCGGCCCGTGGGAGCCGTCCTCATGGCTCCCCTCATTACCCCCCTGGCAGAATAATGGGGGTGCAGTGGCAAGGAGGAACTGGCCTCCAGCCTCCGACCCGAGACTATCAACGGGTCGGTCCTCGTCAGCATGGGGATGTTGCTACGCCAAGGGACCCGGCTGATCCTCCACCCCTCACTAGATATAACTTTGGATCTCCGGGATCTCGTAGCAATGCATGATCTCCCGACACCTCCCGAGTTCCAACAACAGTAGCAATAGCAACAACAACAACAGCAGTACACGGACGATTTTGCTGGCATCAACCGCAACATCTACGATTTGCGCCAGCAATTCGACCAGATGTCTATGAGACAAGAGCAGATGTCTCTAAGACAGGATGTCTTCGACACGAGATTGGAGACATTAAACCAATACCAAGAGGGAATAAGGCAGGACCTGGAGCATTCCGGCAAGAGTACCGCGACGAAGCCAGGGATCAGGCAGAATTCCGAAGACATTTGTACCGACAATTCCCCTCTTACGGATCGTCTCCAGACTCGAGTCCTCCATCTTAGGGATAGGGCTTAGAAAATAACCTGTTGTAATAAACTTTTATCATAAATAAAATTTTGTTTCATTCATTTTGCTCTCCCTTTCAAAAAGAGTCAGTGTAACAAAAAAGAAACTAAGAGTAAAAAGACGTACGCTCAAAAAATCCAAAATCCAAAATCGTGAGAAAAAAGAGAAAAAACCGCGGAAAAAGGTAGGATTAAAACAAGTCAATCATTTTGACCAACAATTTTTCGACAACCAAGCAAGAATCAAACAACAAACAAGACTACCCGACAACCAGCAAAGTCGGAGGACCACCACCAAAAAATCAAAATCAAAGAATCCCCAGCAACCAACAAGCTGGATGAACACCAACAGAGTCCCCGGCACAGACCGGACGACCACTCTCAGAAAAAACACGAGACAAGAGAACACATCTCAACACTCGGCGCATGAGCTAGAGCAGTAAGCCGCCACCACAGCTAAAGGGTTAGCTACCACAAGAAGGAGCATCCGCAGGCACTTCACCAGATGGGGGTGTGTACTCATCAGGCCTTAAAAAAGGGAGCTTACCAGAAGGGGGTTCATACTCGTCAAACACTAGATGGGGGTGTATACTCATCAGGCCTTACAAAAGGGGGCTTACCAGGCGAGGGTTCATACTCGTCAAACCAGGTGGGGGTTCATACTCATCAGCCAAAGGAATCAACTACCGTCAAAAGGAGCATCCTATAAGTGCACAACGTACTTTTCCCCAGAAGATCCACCACTGCAAAGATGGGACGTCTGAAGGGCAACCGGGCAGGAGGGTCAACTCCTTTACCCTCCAGTCGATCTTCTTGGCACAACAAGCTAGGAATCGACTAGTCGGGTAAAGGGGGGGGCAACTATAGACCCGTAATCTTGTCCGGCCTCATAATAAGACCAGAAGACCTCCTTTTGGAAGATGGATGAAGCCTAAGAAGCCATTAGGAGAGACTATTAGGCCCCATACTAGGATAGGAAGGATTTTCTACATTAAAATAAGGATTTTCGCCTTCAAGGATCGAGACCGCCGTCTCGCCATTCCTGCAAGTCGAGACTGTCGTCTTGTTTGGCGAGACGGCCGTCTCGCCACCTGCGAAAGGCGAGACCCCCTTCTCGTTTGGCGAGACGGCCTTCTCGCCAATTTTGCAAGGCGAGACGGTCGTCCTGATTGGCGAGACGACCATCTCGACCTTGTCAGACGAGACAGCCGTCTCGGCCTGACAGGCACGAATCCTTATAAATAGCGAGCGCTCCCCCCCTCATTTCACACAGTTCTTCCACTTTCCCTTCTACAACTTCTTCAAATTCTCTTCCTAGAACCCCTCCGAAGCATTTTCAGAGTTTTTGAGAGTTTCTTAGAGATTTTATAGCATTTCTTAGAGTTTTTCCGGCATTATAAAGAGCGAAGGGCTTTCAAAACGCACCCTAATTTTCAAGAAATTAATTAAAGAGCTTGCTTCGGAGGTTTCTTCACTCTCTCCATCTCTTTATTACTTTTATTTTTATAATTAAATCGCATGATAGATATTAGGGCCATGTAGTCGTTATTTTCAATTCCGCAAATAAAATGGGTAAAAGTGTATTTTCACAAAGTTTATTTATTAAATAGCTGGCCTATCATAGGGAACCCGAAAGGGGCGTCGTAAGGGAACTAACACTTTCTTTACACGTAACTAACTCCCTTACCTAAACTCTGGTTTTAACGACCAAAGTTGGTTTTCGAAAACCAATGCCTTTTTACTCCTTTTTCGATGTTTCCGGTAAAAACATCGGTGGCGACTCCATAAGAACCCTTCAAAATTAGTTCTTGGGTTAGCCCGGTTATCGGACAATCCAAGAACACTTTTTCGAAAACCTCGCCCCTAGGTTCTGCCTGGTTATCGAACAACCTAAAGGCGTTGTAACCACACCCATGAAAACGCGAAAATTGGAAAGTTGGAACCATCGCGTCGCTCCGACCGCCTCATTTTGACGGCGGCGACATTCATAAAATCTATCCTTTGGAAGAGGTTTGGTAAATATATTTTCTACCTGATGTTTTGTGTCTATATACTCAATTTGACAATTCCCTTTAGATATATGATCTCTTAAAAAGTGATGCCAAATCCCAATATGTTTAGTTCTAGAATGCATAACAGGATTCTTTGTGAGATTGATAGCACTTGTATTATCTCACATTAACGGAATATTACTTAGAAAGATACTATAGTCTTCTAATTATTGTTTCATCCATAAAATTTGAGCACAACAATTACCAGCTGCAATATATTCAGCTTCAGTAGTAGATAAAGCAACACATGCTTATTTCTTAGAATGCCAAGACACTAAGGATGATCCTAACAAATGACATGTTCCACTAGTACTCTTTCTATCTATTTTACATCCACTATAATCAGCATCAGAATATCCTATTAAACTAGGTGAAGCTTCAGATGGATACCATAAACCAAATCCTATAGTTCCTTTTAAATATTTTAAAATTCTTTTTACTGCAGTTAAATGAGATTCTTTTGGACATGCTTGAAATCTAGCACACACACAAACATAATGCATAATATCAAGGCTACTTGCAGTTAAGTATAATAGTGAACCTATCATACATCTATACATAGATTGATTTATTTCCAAACATGATTCATCCTTGTCTAAATAGCATGAAGTTCCCATGGGTGTGTTAGCTTCCTTTGAAGTGTCCATTCCAAATTTCTTGAGAATCTCTTTGTAGTATTTGGTTTGAGACACAAAAATGCCATCTTTGAGTTGTTTAATTTGAAGTCCATGGAAGAACTTTAATTCTCCCATCATTGACATTTCAAATTCACCCTGCATTATCCTAGCAAATTCTACACACAAGGAATTATTAGTTGATCCAAAAATGATATCATCAACATATACTTGTACTAATAAGATATGTTCTTTTACTTTCTTAATAAATAAAGTGGAATCAATTTTTCCTCTAGAAAAATCATTTGAAGTTAGAAAACTACTCAATCTTTCATACCAAGACCTAGGAGCTTGTTTCAAACCATATAACGCTTTCTTCAATTTAAAAATATGGTTGGGATATTTAAAATCTTCAAATCCAGGGGGTTGTTCCACATATACTTCCTCTTTGATAAACCCATTCAAAATTGCACTTTTAACATCCGTTTGATATAATTTAAATTTCATCAATGAGGCATAAGCAAGAAGTAGGCGTATAGCCTCTAACCTGGCAACAGGAGCATAAGTTTCATCATAATTAATACCTTCCTCTTGACAGTAACCTTTGACAACAAGTCTGGCTTTATTCTTTGTTATATATCCATCTTCATCAAGTTTGTTTCTAAATACCCATTTTGTTCCAATTACTTGATGTGATTCTTCTCTTGGAATTAATTCCCAGACTTGATTCTTTTCAAATTGATTAAGTTCGTCTTGCATTGCTATGCACCATTGGTCATCTTTAAGAGCTTCTTCAACACTTTTGGGTTCTATCTGTGAAACAAAAGCTACAAACATACAGAAATTTATCATATTTCTAGTTCTTACCCCTTTTGAGATATCACCAATTATATTGTCCATTGAAAGTCCTCTTCGTGATTGCCACTCTTTTGCTAATTTAGTTGATTGAGATGGCTCATTCTCATTCAAGTACATTTCTTCTAGAGCCTCTCTTATGTACTCATCATCACTTGCAAATTCTTTATTTGACTCAAGAGGATTTCCCTCAAGGTCTACAATTTCATCAAAGGTGACATGTACAAATTCTTAAACATTTAAAGTTCTTCTATTGAACACTCTATATGATTTGCTAGTTAGTGAATAACCTAAGAAAATGCCCTCATCGACTTTTAAGTTAAATTTTCCTAAGTTATCTTTTCCATTATTTAACAAAAAGCATTTACATCCAAATATTTTTAAATGAGCAACATTTGGCTTTCTACCATTTAACAGTTCATAAGGAGTTGATTTTATAATTGGCCTAATAAGAATTCTATTCAATACATAACATGCAGTACTTACAGTATCAGCCCAAAAATACTTAGGAACATTTGATTCATTCAACATTGTTCTAGCAAGTTCCTCTAGTGACCTATTTTTCCTTTCTACTACACCATTTTGTTGGGGAGTCCTAGGTGCAGAAAAATTATGTAAAATACCATTTTCCTCACAATAATTTTCAAACCATTCATTTTGAAATTCTCCACCATGGTCACTTCTTAACACCTTAATTCTTAAGTATTTCTCATTTTGAATTTGCTTTGCAAACTTCGTAAAGACCTTAAAAGCTTCACTTTTTAATGTTAAGAAAAATGTCCAAGTATATCTAGAAAAATCATCAACAATCACAAGAGCATAATAATTTCCACCAAATATTTTTATCCTAGATTGACCAAATAAATCTAAGTGTAATATTTCTAAAGGTTTTGATGTGGAAATAACATTTTTAGATTTAAAGGATGATTTTACTTGTTTACCTTTTTGACATGCATCACATAATCTATCTTTTTCAAACTTTAACTTAGGCAAACCAACAACTAAGTCCTTTGATATTAATTTGTTTAATTGATTCATATTTATATGAGCTGCTCTCTTATGCCATAACCATGTGTTTTCTTCCTTAGCAACTAAGCATGTTATACTAGTATTAGGTACACAATCTAAATCAATCAAATATATATTATTATGCTTAATGCCTTTCAATGTTATATTTTCGGAATCTATCAAATGTATGGTACAAAATTTACTTTCAAAGATTACCTTGAATCCTTTGTCACAAAGTTGACTTATACTTAGGAGATTATGTTTTAGCCCTTCAATAAGAAGCACATCCTTTATCTCCAAAGTATTTGCACCAACAATGTTTCCAATTCCAAGTATCTTTCCTCTGTTGTTGTCCCCATAGGTTACATATCCTTGTTCTTTAGCTTTGAAACTTACAAATTTCGTTTTGTCTCTGGTCTTATGTTTTGAACATCCACTATCAAGATACCACATTGACTTTTTGGATTTGGAAGTTTCCTACAAAACAAGAACATAGTAATCTTAGGTCCCCATAACTTTTGGGTCCTTGGGGTTAAAGACAAACAAATCATTTAACTATAGGAACCCAAACATATTTTCCTTTAGGAACACCAAAATGCTTAATTTTACATCTATTTGAGGTATGACCATGTTTCATACAATAAAAACATGCATTAGATGTACTATTTGAGTATGATACATTTCTAACTATTGAAGTTTTAGTTCCTTTTTCAACCCATACTCTTCTATTTTTAATTTTAGGCTTTTTCAAAGGAACATGATAATTTTCTCTATTTTGAACAATAACAACTTTATCCTTATAATTATCACTTATTTCCTTCTTAGCTTTATCAAGAAAATGGCTAAGTATATCAATATTATGTTCATACTCTTTACATGATGCACATGCTATATTCTTATTATCGTTTTCCTCTAAACATACAATTTTTGTTTTCAATGTTTCCTTTTCCTCTAAACATACAAATTTTGTTTTTAAGGCTTCCACCTCTTTTTCGGATTTATTCAAACACTTTTTCACAGATTTATATTCATTTTTCAAGTCCTTAAAAGCAGTAAATAATTCATCATATGCATTTTTTAAAGCATCATGATCATTTTCATCATCACTTGAGGAAGAGTTGGAATCACTAACATCAAAGTCGGAAGATATGTTGTCTTTTTCCATCAAGCAAATATTGGCTTTAATTTCTGAATCACTTGACTCCGAACTTGAGTCATTATCATCCCAAGCAATGTAGAATTTCTTCTTGAAGAATTTCTTGCCTTTATGATCTTCATTCTTCTTATTTGGACATTCGGTTTTTACATGTCCTGTTTCACCACAACCATAACATTTAATATTTAAAGAAGTACTTTCTCTTACCTTTCCCTTACCTTTGAAAGGTTGCTTCCCTTTGGCTTTCATGAGCTTGGTAAATTTCTTTATCATAAGACTCAATTTTTCTTCTTCTTCAATTTCCGAGTCTTCTTCTTCCTTCTTGTTCTTATTCTTGGAGATTTCAGTTTTGAAGGCTAGGTTCCTCTTTTGATGTTGACCTTCTTCATCATTTAGCCTTCCAAGTTCAAGTTCATGCTCTCTCAACTTTCCAAAGAGCGTCGCCATGGACATTGTTGCAAGATTTTGTGACTCCGTGATGGCAGTCACCTTAGGTTGCCATTTCCTATCCAAATATTTCAGAATTTTTACATTTAATTCATCAACATAAAAAATTTTACCTAACCTGGTGAGATGATTCACTATGTGCGTGAAACACTTTTGAACGTCAAAGATTGTTTCCCCTTGTTGCATCCGAAACATCTCATATTCTTGGATCAATGAATTCTTCCGTGCTCTTTTTACATCGTCGATACCTTCGTGGGTTACTCTTAACATTTCCCACATTTCTTGAGCACTCTTACAAATAGAGATCCTGTAAAACTCATCAAGGGTTAAAGCCGATGAAATAATATTTCTAGCCCTAACATCATATTGGGCTTTCCTATTTTCTTCAGTCGACCATGTAGAAGATGGTTTTGGTACCTCTACTCCATTTTCAATTACTTTAGGAACAAAAGGACCATTTAAAATTACCTCCAAACACCTCTATCAATAGACTCCAAAAATATTTGCATTCTTACTTTCCAAAAAGGATAATTTTGCCCCAAAAAAAGTGGCGGTCTATTGATAGAAGCACCCTCGGGAAACGTTTGATTTTGTCCGGTCATTTTCGAAAATTGAATGACTATGAAACCTTGCTCTGATACCACTTGTTAGAATCGCATAGCGGAATGTTTGCATTTACGAACAAAAAACCAAGAGGGGGGTGAATTGGTTTCTTAAACAAAAATTAGGGTTTTAAAATTTTTCCCAAAATTCACCGATTAAAATGTTGTGTAAAGTAAATAGAGAAGGGATAGAGGATTACACAGTCGATTTATACTGGTTCGGATTAAAAGACCCTACGTCCAGTTGCTAATCACTCAAACAGAGGATTAATGTTGTCACTATAATCACAGTTATACAAACAAATTACAAATGAAAAGATAAGGTAAAGAATACACCTCTCTTGAGTCACACAAGAGATGAACACCTCCTTTGAATCCACAAAGGATGAAGAACAACTTTCCCTAGAAACGGCACAACACACAATCCACCAAGAAAACCCACTTAGTGATTCTTATCGCTTCTAGCCCACACTAGGTTTCAAAAGCCCCTTTTTCCTCCCAACAAACAGTTCTCTGGCAGTCACAACTCTTAACTTTTGATTGAAAAAGTTTGTTCAATTTGCAAAGAGCCTTAAAGAACCTTAAGTAGAGAGATTAGGGTTTGGGAATTGGGGATTTTCGAAAACAGATGAATTGGGAATAAGGTTTTCAAAACTTGGTCCAATTTTGAATTTCAAAACACATATCTGACTGAAATAATCAATTATCTTGAGTGTTAATCGATTATTCTAGAGCCAAATTCGCAGAGAACCCAAAACAACTCCAATTAATCGATTAATAGGGTGTTTAATCGATTATTTTAGAGAGCAGATGCTGAAAATGGTTTTCTCTTTGTAATAATCGATTATCCTGCCATTTAATCGATTAATCCATTATGTTTTTGATAAAAATGAGTTTTTAGAGCCTTTAAAGAGTGGACTATGTGCTGGTTATCTTGGACTCTAATATTACAGACTCAAAATCATAAAAACAGAGTTATTACATAACATTACAAGTCTTCAAATCTTTAAGTCCTTTATTCTTGTATCAACATCAAAATCTACAAGCTTCATATCCTTGTACGTTCAACATTCATATCCTTGTATGTTCAACAATCTCCCCCTTTTTTATGATGATCAAAATTTTCTTTAAAGCCCTTTGTAATAACCTGTTTTATCTATCACAACTAACAAAAACATTAAACATACCAAATAACATTTAAATTTAATAAACATAAGAGGCTTTAAACAATTTCTCCTCCTATTTTGATTATGATCAAAAAATGAAAGCTCCCCCTCAATAAGTGCATAGGATACAGAAAAGAGCTCCCCCTCAAACATATGCATAACACAAATAAACAACTCCCCCTCAACCATTGCAAACAAACAAACCATTGCAAATAAATAACTCATATCTTCACTGTACTTTTGAGCCTCTTTTATTTTTGCCTCTTGATGGATGACCAAGGCTTGTAAGTTGTCAAACTTTTCGACGGCTCGGTCTCTCTCTTGTAGAACTTGATCGTACTAAGCTAATTTTTCTCTCTCTTTACAGCGTAGCTCAGCAAGGTTTTTGTTAAGTCTCTAGGTGGTCTCCCACCTCCGTTGCGCTTCAGACCGAGTTCTCGCGAGATCTTATTATATCATCTTGGTCGTTTGTGCCTGCTTTGCATATTTGGCCTCAAGGTGTGCTAACTTGGCATTCATTTCTTGGAGTTGATTATCCAGGTTGAGTTTTGGAACTTTGGATGCTCGGATAACCTCCTCGTTAAAGTCAGCACATTTGTCCTTGGGGCGCTCTATCTCTTGTGTTAGAATCGCGCAGCGGAATGTTCGCGTGGTCGGACAAAAACCAAGAGGGGGGGTGAATTGGATTTTTAATAAAAATTAGGTTTTCAAAATTTTCCCCAAATTTTACCGATTAAAAACTGCGTAAATGTAAATAGAGAAGAGTAGAGAAGATTACACAGTAGGTTTATACTGGTTCGGATCAAAAGACCCTACGTCCAGTTGCTAATCACTCAAAAGAGGATTAACGCTGTCACTAAGAACAAATTGTTACAAACAGATTACAAATGAACAGATAAAGATCAGAAAACACCTCTCTTGAAATCCACAAGAGATGAAGAACAGCTTTCCCTAGAGACGGCACAACACACAATCCACTAAGAACTCCACTTAGTGATTCTTATCGCTTCTAGCCTCACACCAGGTTCCAAAAGCCCCCTTTCCTTGCAACAAACAGTTCTCCGGCACTCACAAGCACTTAACTTTTGTATGGAAAGAGTTGTTCTTTATTTCGAGTGCCAAAGCAGAGTTTAAGTAGGGAAATTAGGGTTTAGGAATTGGGGATTTCGAAACTAGGGTTCTTGGTAATTGGGTTTTCGAAAATAGGGTTAATTTGAAATTTAAAATGAAAAACAGATCGAAATAATCGATTATTTGGAGTGATAATCGATTAAAACAGAGCCAAATACATCGAACCCAAACCTCTCTGGATTAATCGATTATTTGGTGAAATAATTGATTATCTCGTACGGATCAAGTACAAAACAATCGATTATTTTGTCGTTTTAATCGATTAAAACAGTGAGTTTGTATAGAAAGTGTTTTCTCACCGTTTTAATCGATTATTTACCTATATAATCGATTAAAGCCGAGCCTAAATGATAAATTTGAGCTTTTTGAAGCTTCTAAGTTACGGACTATGTACCGGCTATCTTAGACTCTAAAAATACAGACTCAATCTTAAATAAAACAGAAGTTATTACAATACAATTATCACCAATCTTCAATCTTCAATATTCTAAGTCTTTAGTTCTTGGATCATCATCAAAATCCATTCTTCATATTCATCAAGTGCAACATCAAGTCCTTGAATTGTCAACAATCTCCCCCTTTTTGATGATGATCAAAATTTTCTTTTAAAGCCCTTTGTAATAACCTCGTTTTATCTCGTCATACTAACAAACACATTAAACATACCGGATAAAATTTAAAATTGAATCATAGGCTTTAAATTTTTCTCCCCTATTTTGATTATAATCAAAAAGAACTCTGCAACATCAATCATAAGAGCTCCCCCTCAAAATATGCATAAGTTAGAGAAAGCTCCCCCTCAATCATAGCATGAAAGAAACATCAAATTTTATTTCATAATCATTCATTCATAACAATACAAAGATATAAATAAAATCTAAAATTTTTCACTATCCTCATCATTAAAGTGAGTATCAAATCTATTTTCTAATCTACCTACTCTATCATCTACATCGGATATACTGGCGAATAATTTCATCATGCCGTGCACCGTAAAGATTGAAGAATGATTGCATTCTTTGATTCATGTCGGAAAGCATATCTTCCATGGATTGTCTTGTTTCTTGATGAGAAGAGGATGTTCCAACACTTTGGATTTGGTTAGAGGGAAGATCAGTAGAGCTGGAGGCATATCTTCATCGAGTCTTCATTTGCATCACCTTGATTTTGAACGTCATCTTTGTGAACATAGATTTCATTGACTCGCACCATTTGAAGTTGAGTCAATGTGCTATCCAAGCATGCGGTTTAAATTGTTTGTTCTAACCGCTTGCTCACCTTCAACATTCACTCCTTTATATTCAAGAATACGGGATACAAGAAGGGCATATGGAATTTTGAAGGTGTGATGACGTTTTGCTTTAAGCATGGTCATTGTGACAAGAACACCCCAATCTAAAGGTTCATTATTCATTATTGCATGAATAATTCGAAGATCAATGGATGAGCATTGGGCATGATTCGTAGCCCGGGGACATAAGATCCATACAAGTAAATGTAGAAGCATGCGTTCTTCCTTCTTTAAAGGTCCAAGCATGAAGGATATGTCCAATCTCCATTGAGGGATTCCGTAGAAAAGAGCGATAAGTTAGAAACCCGTCAAAGTCATCTAGCTCACCATAAACGTTAATAGCATCTTCTCTAATGGGGAAGTGAGCAACATTTTCCCAAATATCATCATCTAGAATTATGTTAACCCCTTTTACACTGGATGTAGCAATTTGATCCCTAAACTTGAATCTAGAATAGAATACCCTAACTAAGTCGGGATAGTATGTACCTTGCATTTGGATAAACGGGAGAACTCCTTGAATTTCAAGAAGATTAGGAAAATTGAAACCCCTACGAATGAATTGCTCACCTACAAGAAATTTGGGAGAAATAATAGCTTTTTCTTTCCAAGTAGGTTAGAAACTCTTGTTGGCTATCCGCATCGGAGATCCATCCTTCTACGGAATTAGGACGGGAATGAGAGGAAGGTGCAGATCTTCTTCTTGTAGGAATCTTAGGGCGAGAGGATGAGGCCATTTGAGAGAGTAGATAATCTTGAAGAGATTTTGGAGACAAGTGAGGGAATAATGAAGCAAAGAGAGTATAGATTGCAAGAAAACTTGATTACAAGAATTAGAAGTGAGTATAATTGAACTAGAGGTTTCTTTTTATAGAGAAAATACTTCCAACGGTCATATAGTAGAGATTCCATGGCAAAATATCCGTTGGCAACGGCTAGGAGGCAAAACTGGTCGCATTTAATCGATTATATTTCAAGATAATCGATTATTTCAATATCTCGACAACTTTAATCGATTATTTCAAGCAAATAATCGATTATCGGAGGCATTTAATCGATTATATCACGAAATAATCGATTATTCCAGAGGAGAATACCCTGTTTTGGACGTTTTGAGAAAAAATAATCGATTATTACTTCCAAGAATCGATTATTCCGGAGGCTATATCAAGTTTTTAAGGTTTTTACACATTATAACCTATGAATATCCTACAACACGAATTTTAACATAACAATCATCCAAAAACAGTCAAATTAAGCAGAATTTAAGCTATTTCTAATATCCCTAAGTCTCTTCTAAGATCATAGAATCTATCCTTTGGTAGAGGCTTAGTAAATATATCTGCTAATTGACGTTTAGTGTCTACATACTCTATCTTACAGTTTCCTTTGCTGATATTATCTCTTAAAAAGTGATGTCTAATCTCAATATGTTTAGTCCTAGAGTGCATTCATCGGATTCTTAGTTAGATTGATTGCACTCGTATTATCACACATTAAGGGTATGTCATTTAAATATATACTATAATCCTCTAACCGTTGTTTCATCCACGTAATTTGAGCACAACAACTACCTGTCGCAATATATTCAGACTTCAGTGGTAGATAAAGCTACACATGCTTGTTTCTTAGAATGCCATGATATTAAGGATGAACCTAACAAATGACTTTCCTATCAATTTTACATCCACCATAATCAGCATCGAATATCCTAATAAACTAATACAAGCATCAGATGGATACCACAAGCCAAACCCAAGTAGTTCCTTTTAAGTATTTTAAAATATGTTTTACCGCAATTAGGTGAGATTCTTTAGGACAAGCCCGAAATCTAGCACACACACGTACAAAATGCATAATATCGTGTCTACTAGCAGTTAAGTATAATAGTGATCCTATCATACCTCTATACATAGTTTGATTAACTTCCAAACCCGATTCATCCTTGTCTAGATAGCATGAAGTTCCCATGGGTGTGTTAGCTTCCTTTGAGGTGTCCATACCAAACTTTTTGAGGATCTCTTTGCAGTATTTGGTTTGGGAGATGAAAATACCATCTTTAAGTTGCTTGATTTGTAGTCCAAGGAAGAATGTCAATTCTCCCATCATAGACATTTCAAACTCTCCCTGCATTATCTTAGCAAATTCTACACATAACAAACTATCAGTTGATCCAATAATATCATCAACAAGTAGCACATCCTTGATCTCCAAATTGTTTGCGCCGCAGTTGCTTGATTGATTGCTAAAGGATGTGTGAAAACTTATATTCAATGTGTGTTTTAAAAAAGTTCAAGCCAAACTGTTTTTATAGAAGATTTTCAAAACTGCTGGTTTAATTAATCTATTAAAAGTGCAGTTTTAATCTGTTAAAATGTCTTTTAATCGATTAAAACGCAGTGTAGAAAAATTTTTTAAGTTGTTTTAATCGATTGAAACGAGTTTTTAATCGATTAAAAGAGTTCTGATCGGTCATAACTAAATTCTGATCGATCATAACTGATTCTGACCGGTCATAATAAAAATCTGATCGATCATCCTGACCCTTTAAGTGATTTTAATCGATTGAAACATGTTTTAATCGATTGAAAAGAATTCTGATCGCTTATAATTAAAATCTGATCGATCACATTTGATTCTGATCGGTCATAGTTGGATTCTGATCGATCATCCTGACCCTTTAAGTGATTTTAATCGATTGAAACATGTTTTTAATCGATTTAAAGGATTCTGACCGCTCATAATAAAAATCTGATCGATCATAATGAGTTCTAAATGGTTTTAATCGATTAAAAACAAGTTGTATCGATTAAAATACTGTAAAAACACTTCTTTGAACATTCTAAGTGATTTTATTTGGTTCTTTCAAAACTGCATCATTTAAAAACATGTTTTAAGAAAGCTTTTGTAAAAATACTTTGTTTTTAGTTGTTTAAAACAATTTTAGAGGCTTTTCGCAAAAATCTTTAAGTGAAGAACCTTCATGCAATAGAAAAGATAAAATGTTTTTACCTAATCATTCTGTTTAAAACATACTAAATGATCCATTTTCTTTGAATAAATACAAGATACAAATAGTTCATTTAACTATAGGAACCCAAATATATTTACCTTTAGGAACACCAAAATGTTTGATTTTACACTTATTTGAAGTGTGACCTTGTTTCATGCAATAAAAACATGCTTTTGATGTAGCTATGGAATAAGATGCATTATTTACATGACATGCTCTAGTTCCTTTTTCTACCCATACTCTTTTCTTTTTAGATTTACTCTTTTTCAAAGGAACTCTTTGATTTACATTATTTTGAGCAATTACCATTTCATGCTTCTTAAGATCATCAATTTCTTTTTCGACTTTGTCAAGCAAATGGTTAAGAATATCTATGTCATATTCATGCTCTTTACAATTTGCACAAGCTAAGTCCTTATTCTCATCTAAGCATACAATTTTCGTATTAGCTACTTCCTTTTCTTCTAAACATGCAATTTTCAATTTTAAGGACTCATTTTCCTTTTCGGATCTTCTTAGATTTTTCTTTACAACTTTATATTCTTTTTTCATATCCATAAATGCAGTAAATAACTCATTATAAGCATTTTGCAATTTATCATGGTCATTTTCTTCACTAGAGGATGAATTGGAATCACTAACCTCAAAATCCGAAGAAATTTTGTCATTTGCCATTAAGCAATTGTTTGCTTCTATTTCTGAGTCGCTTGATTCTGAATTTGAATCACTGTCATCCCAAGCAATATATGCTTTCTTCTTGAATTGCTTTTTGCCCTTGTGTTCATCATTTTTCTTGTTTGGGCATTCAGTCTTCATATGCCCCGCTTCACCACAACCAAAGCATTTTATATTAACGGAAGAATTTTCTTTTACCTTTCCCTTACCTTTGAAAGGATGTCTTCCTTTTGCTTTCATCATCTTGGTGAACTTCTTTATAAAAAGACTCATCTCTTCTTCATCAATTTCGGAGTCTTCTTCTTCTTCTTTCTTATTTTTGCTTTTTGAAATCTCGGTCTTGAAAGCTAGGTTCTTCTTTTGATATTGACCCTCTTCCTCATTTAGTCTTCCAAGGTCAAGTTCATGCTCCCTAAGCTTTCCAAATAACGCCGCCATAGACATAGTGGCAAGATTTTGTGACTCGAGATGGCCGTCACCTTTGGTTGCCATTTCCTATCCAGAGATTTCAAAATTTTAACATTTAATTCATCAATGTCAAAAATTTTACCTAGTCCGGTGAGATGGTTCACGATATGAGTGAAACGTTTCGTACGTCAAATATCGTTTCGCCTGGTTGCATCCGGAACATCTCGTATTCTTGGATTAAAGAATTTTTACGTGCTCTTTTGACGTCGTCAGTTCCTTCGTGGGTCACCCTTAGCATTTCCCACATTTCCCGTGCACTTTTACAAACTGAAATTCTATAAAACTCATCAAGGGTTAGAGCAGATGAAATAATGTTTCTAGCCCTAACATCAAATTGTGCTTTTCGACTTTCTTCGCGAGTCAATCTAGAAATAGGTTTAAGAACGTCAACACCGTTCTCTGTAATTTTAGGAACAAATGGACCGTTTAAAATTGCGTCCCAAACGCCTCTATCAACGAGACTCTAAAAATATTTGCATACGTACCTTCCAAAAAGGATAATTTTGACCCGCAAAAAGTGGGGGTCTCGTTGATAGACGCACCTTCGGCAAAAGTTTGATTTTGTCCGGCCATTTTCGAAAAGTTTGAATGACTATCAAAGCAAGCTCGATACCACTTGTTAGAATCGCGCAGCGGAATGTTCGCGTAGTCGGACAAAAACCAAGAGGGAGGGGGTGAATTGGATTTTTAATAAAAATTAGGTTTTCAAAATTTTCCCCAAATTTTACCGATTAAAAACTGCGTAAATGTAAATAGAGAAGAGTAGAGAAGATTACACAAGTAGGTTTATACTGGTTCGGATCAAAAGACCCTACGTCCAGTTGCTAATCACTCAAAAGAGGATTAACGCCGTCACTAAGAACAAATTGTTACAAACAGATTACAAATGAACAGATAAAGATCGGAAAACACCTCTCTTGAAATCCACAAGAGATGAAGAACAACTTTCCCTAGAGACGGCACATCACACAATCCACTAAGAACTCCACTTAGTGATTCTTATCGCTTCTAGCCTCACACCAGGTTCCAAAAGCCCCCTTTCCTTGCAACAAACAGTTCTCCGGCACTCACAAGCACTTAACTTTTGTATGGAAAGAGTTGTTCTTTATTTCGAGTGCCAAAGCAGAGTTTAAGTAGGGAAATTAGGGTTTAGGAATTGGGGATTTCGAAACTAGGGTTCTTGGTAATTGGGTTTTCGAAAATAGGGTTAATTTGAAATTTAAAATGAAAAACAGATTGAAATAATCGATTATTTGGAGTGATAATCGATTAAAACAGAGCCAAATACGTCGTAACCCAAACCTCTCTGGATTAATCGATTATTTGGTGAAATAATCGATTATCTGTATGGATCAGTACAAAACAATCGATTATTTTGCTGTTTTAATCGATTAAAACAGTGAGTTTGTATAGAAAGTGTTTTCTCACTGTTTTAATCGATTATTTACCTATATAATCGATTAAAGCCGAGCCTAAATGATAAATTTGAGCTTTTTGAAGCTTCTAAGTTACAGACTATGTACCGGCTATGTTAGACTCTAAAAATACAGACTCAATCTTAAATAAAACAGAGTTATTACAATACAATTATCACCAATCTTCAATCTTCAATATTCTAAGTCTTTAGTTCTTGGATCATCATCAAAATCCATTCTTCATATTCATCAAGTGCAACATCAAGTCCTTGAATTGTCAACATCTTGGTCCTTCTTCTTGCATTGCCTTTGCAGATCATCAATGGTAAGGATAAATTCTTGTTCTTTCTCCTAAAGGGCCCTCATCTGGGCTCCCATGATTTCTATCCTTTGGGTCAAGGCATCAACTTGATTTTGGAGCTCTTCTTTTGTTGATGGCGCAATGGATGGAGTGGATGGTTGTGACATCCCTCTGCTTCTCCTCCATTCCTCGTAGTCACTAGAGACAACCACTCGAGCTTTGCCTAGCTCTCTATCTCCCATGAAGACTGGTCTCTCCCATGCTCTCCATACGGCAATTGAGTTTGCAACATTGCATGGGTCTCCAAAGAAACACAGTCCTCTGAGCTCTTCCCGTGACGATGCGGTTTGGGTTCTCATAAGTTGTCTCATAGCTACCTTTGGGGAGTAGGCTATGCAACCCCTGAGGCCCAATAGTGGTATGCTCGGATAGTCTCTGCATTTGATGAGGATAGGGCCGGGTCAGAACCAAGGACAAGCCCAAGATAGGTGATCGATGTTCCATCGTTCGAACTCGACCTTCCACTCCATGGTTAGACGTCGGCGGAGAGGGATCTTTGAGAAGCTTCTCAAAGGATCGGGGAAAATTCCCATGTGGCTCAAGGCGTAAAAGTGTGTGATGCCCAAAATGAATAACAATGAATGGCAATATCTGAGCGTTCTTCCTTGTTTCTAGTGACAAAACTATCTCGAAAGCAAGGTGTCGGCAAGAAGTGCAGGCAAGGGACTCTTTGAGTGTACGTCCTAGGCGAAAAAGGCGTCCATAATGGCCTAATCTACTGTGTCGAGGTGAAAAGGAAATAACAAGGTCCAAAACACAACCAGAGCAAGGGTTTTGTTGAAGACAAACCAATCTGCCTTATCAGCCAAAGAGGACAGATGGTCTTCTAGCATTGCCACTTTCCATACCTAGATATTCCCTTTTACCATCAGGGCGCCTTGATGAGGCGACAATTGGATGATGGCGGCAACCTTAGCTGCAAGAATATACGCTTCATGGCGAATGTGGATCCCGGCTGATTTGGGCCATCTCAGCATGATCTCATATTCCTCCAAGGTCGGTACAAGATTGAATTGCGGAAATTCAAAACAGTGTAGAGTGGAATTCCAGAAATGGATCAAAACCCTGATGAAGATGGGATCGACACAGATCTTCAAAAGATCGAGAATCCGTCCATAAGATTTTTTTAAATCGGAGCGGACCTCGGGTGGCATTAATGTGCACAATCGTTCTATCTTCTCCACACGATATCGGGTGTAGACCCCTAATTTTGCCCGGCCTCTCAAAATAAAAGCTAGAGGAACTTCGCCCGAAGATGGAGTTCATCCGGCTTCCCAAAAACTGAGGAAACCTCCCGCAACAACATGGAGTTCGCTCATATGCACGATAAAGACTAAAGAAGACCTCTCATAATAAGACGGAGTTCACTCATCCACACAAAGGAGACTTCCTATACATAGATAAAGCACGCCCAACATGTCAAATGAAGGCCAAAGAAGACTTCCTACACGAAGATAAAGCTTCAACGGACATATATCGGCACCAATCCACGTCCGAAAACGGCAAGGAAAGCTTCCCGGGGTCCCAAAATACAAAGGCTGGACAAAACAGGTCGAGACCACCATCCCAGGGTTGGGACGGCTGTCCCAACTGAAATTAAGCAGTTGGGACGCGCGTCCCGAATGTGGGACGGCCGTCCCAAACCCCAGGGGGTCCCAACGTGAACAAAATAGCATTTGGGACGGCCGTCCCAACCTAGACTGGCCGTCCCAGATTGGCACAACGCAGAAAACACGTTTGGGACGGCCGTCCCAACCCAGACGGCCGTCCCAAAGTTCCAGGGCAAAATTTACTATAAATAGGAGCCTCATTTGTCATTCTCCACACACCAGACAACTCTAAGACTTGTCTTCTTATCTCCCTCTCTCGAATGATCTTTCTGATTGCCTTTAATAGGTAACAATCAGTTAAGGAATTTGTATTCCGGTATTCGATTCTTCTAGAAATCTTAGTCGAGTCGAGTCTGTATTTGAGAGGAGAGTTGCTGTAGAGCGAAGGACTGTCGAAACGCGTCCTCCTTGTAAAAGACTTATAATATAAAGCTTGCTACGAAGGTTTTTCTCAATTCTCTTCTCCTTTAATGCTTTACTTATTGCTTTCTGTATGCAATGTAGATAAATCATGTAGATAGCCATCTTTAAATAACTGTAAGAATAAAATAGGGTAATAGCGTAATTTCTTGTAATCATTACTTAAATAAATTAATTCGTCATAGGGAACCCGAAAGGGGTGTTGTGGGGTGCTAACACCTTCCCCACACGTAACTAACTCCCTTACCCGACTCTGGTTATAATGGCCAAGTTTGGTTTTTATTAAAATCAATGCCTTTTTCTCCTTTTCCAATGTTTATGGTCAAAACATTGGTGGCGACTCCAGAAGAACCCTTTTCGAAAACCTTGCTTCTATTAGAGGATAGTTCAGTGTTGAGCGCCTCAGAAGCAATGAACATGTTTTAAACAAAAACGCGAGTCTCAACCATCTTTTCGCAACCGCTCGCATAAACGTTCGAGACGTCCCCGGGACGTCGGAACGGACGGTGGCGACAGATGGCGACTCCACTGGGGAAGTCCGAGAGTTGATCCCATTTAGTGACGGATAAATTCAAACTAAGAAAAGATTTGAAATTACGCCTTTACCCTTCTGTATGTTTTTATTGTATGGCTTTAAATAACTGCTGTATGATTATTTTTGCAATTGTTTGAAATATAAATTGCACACAAAAACCCTTGCACACAACAGTCCCTCTATACCCGGGGGCAAGAGTGAATACCTATAGGGAGTGGGTGGCAGATACGATCGGTTAGTTGGCACACGGGGCTACTACCGTTGTCGGAAAACCACCAACTCAAGGTGATAACTCTCTTCTTTTGGTCTAAGGGTGTCGACACGGAGTTCCGTGCATGACCCAAAGATTGAGAGTTGAGAGGTCCCTATAATGGGGGCACCTTGGGGAGCTTTGGCCTTGGTGAGAACAGTTAGAACCACCTAAACCAAGCACGTTTTTGCAGGAAAACCCTACCTCGTGATTAAATAAGCGTGGCTCTGCTCGTGGATGTATGAATTGTGTGTGCATACACGTTTGCTGCATTTATATTGATGCATTAGCATAGGGTAATCATACAACAAACAAAAAAAATGAAAAACCCTAAAAAATCACAAAAAGCGAAAAGATAAAAGACTTTTATCTCGGACAGTCTTCAGTTAAGCTAGCCTAGTTTCAGGTTCTTTGTAAGCTAAGTAGCCACGTTGACCGACAGAAGAGATAAAGGGTCATAAAAAATATATAAAAACAAATTAAAGTCATAAAATTACCTTTTTTACAAAATTCTTGGCAAAGTCGTATCATTCATACCACATCATCCAATAAGTTGTAAAACCAAGAAAGAAAATAAATGCACTAAGAAAAGTCTGCATAAACATCATTATAATAAATCTCTCATACATAAACACATTCATTCTAGGATACACCAATCATTTAAAAAACTATAATAAAATTGTTAAAATCACTTAGAAAGTGGCTGGTCTTCCGCCCGTCCTCACTCGTGCTCAGAAAGCCAAGAAGATGGAACATCTGGAGGAACAAAACCGAAAGCTCACTAATGAGCTCAATGCGCTGAAAGAACAAATGGCACATATGTTAGAAATGATGCGACAACAAAACCTCCAAAAAGAAGGTCCTCAAAGTGGACAGGCTTCTCACCAAAAAGAGGAGGAGGAACCCAATGATGAGCATAACCAATCTGGTGCAAGGGCGGTGCATATTCATGCTCCGGAAGTATCAAAACAACAACTTACTGCCCTTGAAGAGAGACTGAGAGCCATGGAGGGGCATAATTTTGATGTCAAAGAAGCGGCTGATATGTGCCTCGTCAAAAATATCCAATTCCCTAACAAGTTCAAAACTCTGGATTTCCCAAAATACTTGGGAACAACCTGCCCAAGAAGCCATCTTACAATGTACTGCCGTAAGATGGATGCACATGCTGATAATGAAAAACTCTTGATCCACTCGCTTTCAGGAGAGCCCGGTCGAATCGAGCCTTAAACCGGTAAATGCAACTCGGAAGGAGGGCAAATCCAAACCCGGAGACATCCGGCGGATGCGTTTCTTCGTCGTTATAAATACAATATTGATCCGACCCCGAAAGAGCAGATCTACAACTATTAAGCAAGAAAGACGATGAATCCTTCAAAGCATATGCTCAAAGATGGAGGGAATTGGCAGCCCAAGTAGAACCTCCTCTATCCGACAAAGAGACTACATCCATGTTCATCAATTCTCTGACTAGTCCCTATTACGACAAAATGATAGGGAATACATCAACACTCTTTGCGGATGTAGTCATTATAGGAGAAAGAGTAGAACAAGGTTTGAAAAGTGGAAGAATTGTACAACAAACTTCCTCCAATTCCTCTACTCAAACTTTTAAAAAGAATTTTGGAAAGAAGAAGGAAGGAGACGTGAATGCAATTAATATTGCCACTCCTTCCGCCTCCTCTCAGCAGACCAAACCACGCAAACTAGAGAGGAAATTCACTCCAATCCCAACCTCTTACGAAAGTCTCGTTTTCAAAATTATTGGATGCCAAACTCCTAGTGCGCGTTCCTCCCAAGAAAGCGGAGCCACCATACCCGGAATGGTATAAACCTAATGAAAGCTGTGATTACCATTCAGGTTCTCCGGGACATTCCACTGAAAACTGTATGGCTTTAAAACATAAAGTCCAAAATCTGATAGAGGCAGGATGGATTACCTTCGATGCATCAACTCCAAAGGTGGATGATCAGCCCTTATCAAAGCCCGAATGAAAGACGGGATAAGGAGGACCAGCAACTTAGGGCTCATTATTTTTACCATATCTGAAAATGTAATAAAAAAATATAAAAATATATCGAAAAAGCTTCCGATGTACTCCTCGTGATCCCCGCCCATGATCACGAGATCTTTAGTTAAATTGGGCTTTGTAAATATTTTCTTTCTATCAATACAATGAGGCATTTTTTTCATAATATTCATATTCTCTTTCATTCTTTTCTCTCTTACATGCCTAATAAAGAAATCTAAAACAAAACATAACCATACAGTCATGTCTGTGATTGAAAACTCCCTGGAAGATCTAAAAGCTGAAGATGAATGGATTGAGTCAGACAGTGAGGAGGGGACCATTTCCCCGGACATGCAAAGACTGTTAGAAAAAGAAGCTCAATCAATACAGCCCCATCAGGAGAAAACTGAGGCTATCAATTTGGGATCAGAAGATGATAAGAAAGAAGTAAACATCAGTACCAAAATCAATAATGATGTCAGGGAAAGGTTAATACAATTACTAAGAGAATATATAGATGTGTTTGCTTGGTCCTACCATGATATGCCTGGGATTGACAAGAGCATAGTAGAGCATCGGTTACCACTAAAAGAGGGATTTCGGCCCGTTAAGCAAAAACTCAGAAGAGTAAAACCAGAATGGTCCTTGAAAATTAAGGAAGAAGTGGAAAAACAGTTGGACGCCAATTTTCTAATTGTATCAAAATACCCTGAATGGTTGGCCAACATTGTGCCAGTCATAAAGAAAAATGGAAAAATCAGAGTATGCGTAGATTACAGGGATTTAAACCGTGCAAGTCCAAAAGATGATTTTCCCTTACCACATATCGATATGCTGGTAGATCATACCGCTACAAATACTCTCTATTCTTTCATGGATGGATATGCAGGGTATAACCAGATTAAATTGGCTGTCGAAGATAGAGAAAAAACTTCCTTCATTACACCATGGGGTACATTCTGCTATAGAGTAATGCCTTTTGGACTCAAGAACGCAGGGGCTACTTACCAAAGGGCTATGGTCACGCTATTTCATGATATGATTCACAAAGAAATCGAAGTATATGTGGATGATATGATCACCAAGTCCAAAAACGAAATAGATCACCTCGTTATTGCGTATCTTCAAGTTATTGCGTAAAAACCAACCGAAAGTTTGGAACGACGAATGTCAACAAGCTTTCGAAAAAATCAAAATGTGCCTAACCAATCCCCCGGTACTGGTACCACCTGTGGAAGGAAAGCCCCTGATTCTTTACCTTTCAGTACTCGACGAATCCATGGGATGTGTGCTCGGTCAACAAGATGATACGGGTAAAAAAGAACAAGCCATATATTACCTCAGTAAAAAATTTCTAAACTATGAGACTCGTTATACACCACTCGAAAAAACATGTTGTGCATTGGTGTGGGCAACTCAACGTCTTCGACAATATATGGTCAGACATACAACTTGGTTGATTTCCAAAATGGACCCAATCAAATATCTGTTTGAAAAACCCGTTTTGACCGGAAGGATAGCCAGATGGCAGGTACTCCTCTCAGATTTCGACATTGTTCATGTCACTCAGAAAGCTATCAAAGGCAGTCCTTTAGCAGAATATCTGGCACATGGGCCAACTGGCGAATATCAATCCCTCCAAGATGATTTTCCAGATGTGCATATAATGCACATCCAACATGAAGAGCTTGAAAATGATGAGTGGATCATGTTTTTCGATGGAGCTTCAAACTTAATGGGACATGGGGTCGGAGCTATTTTAATATCTCCCGAAAAGAAGTATATCCCAGTAACAGCTAGACTAAACTTTGATTGCACGAACAACATGGCAGAATATGAAGCTTGTGCTTTAGGTATTCAAGCAGCTTTGGACCATGGGGTGATTAAACTCAAAGTATTTGGCGACTCATCCCTTGTTATTTACCAACTCAAGGGTGAATGGGAAACCAGAAATTCCAAATTAATCCCTTATCTGGAGCATATCCGTAGCATGACTTCCAAAATGGAAAACGTCAATTTCGAGTACATCCCTCGGGAAGATAATCAGATGGCAGATGCACTGGCAACATTATCATCCATGTTCGCATTAGGACAAGAACATGAAATGCCCATCATTCAGGTCAGAAGGCATGACAAGCAAGCCTTTTGTATGATGATAAACAATGGAAAAGATGAAAACCCTTGGTATCATGACATAAGGCGATACTTGACAAAGGGTGAGTACCCCGAAGGAATCAGTGACAATGATAAAAGGATCATTCGGAAAAGGGCCATAGGGTTTATGCTGATAGGAGAAACCCTTTATAAAAAGAACTTCGATTCTACGTTGCTAAGATGCGTCAATCTCGAAGAAGCCCGGGCATTAATTAAAGAAATACATGAGGGAACCTTCGGAACTCATGCACCAGGGCATATCATGGCTAGGAAAATCCTTAGGGCGGGATATTTTTGGTCCACAATGGAAAAGGACTGTCACCGATATGCTAAAAAATGTCACAAGTGTCAGGTCTATGCAGACAATGTACATGTCCCGCCGGCACCTCTTAATGTTATGGCTATCCCTTGGCCATTTGATATGTGGGGCATGGATGTTATTGGACCTATTGAACCTAAGGCATGCAATGGTCATCGATTCATTTTAGTGGCTATCGATTACTTCACTAAGTGGGTAGAAGTTGCATCTTATGCACATGTGACTAAAAAGGTAGTAGTCACCTTTGTTAAGAAGAATATCATATGTCGATATGGCATCCCGCATCGTCTCATTACCGATAACGGGTCCAATCTAAATAATAAGATGATGGAGGAACTATGTCAAGATTTCAAAATTCAACACCATAATTCTTCTCCTTATTGGCCCAAAATGAATGGCGCAGTGGAAGCAGCCAATAAAAACATCAAGAAGATTGTTCAAAAGATGGTTAAAACCTATAGGGATTGGCATGAAATGTTGCCTTTTGCTCTTCATGGTTATCGAACGTCTGTAAGGACTTCAACAGGAGCTACTCCATTCTCCCTGGTATATGGTATGGAGGCTGTATTGCCAATAGAGGTCGAAATACCTTCCTTACGAATTATAATGGAAGCAAAACTAACAGAAGCCGAATGGGTTCAAAGTCGATACAACCAATTAAACCTTTTCGACGAAAAGCGGTTGAATGCTATATGTCATGGACAAGCCTATCAAAAGAAGATCAAAAAGGCTTATGATAAAAAGGTCCACCCTCATACTTATCAAGAAGGGGATCTAGTTATAAAGAAACCGCTTCCGACCTGAAGGATAAAATCGAGAAAATGGGCGACAAATTACGAAGGACCCTATGTGGTCAAAAGAGCTTTCTCAGGAGGGGCACTTATCCTCACCAATATGGATGGAGAAGAACTTCGACACCCAATCAATTCTGATGCGGTGAAGAAGTATTATGCTTGAAGACATTGCTCAAGACCCGTCAGGAATGAAAACCCGCAAAGGGCATTCCTGGGCAAAAGATAGGGTCCATATTCCTCACTAGGATACGTCCTAGGCAAAAAGTAGAGGCAAAAAAAAAAAAAAAAAAAAAAAGAAGGAAAAAGAGCAATGGTTTATTTTAGTCGAAAACCGAAAAGGCGGCCAAAATAACGTTCTTCCAAAAGCAAGCAGTCTGCATGGTCTTCACTCTGAGCTCAGGCATCTCAACTGAAGCAATTAGGAAAACCGGGGGGCAGATATCATGGACATGATTGTATAAGCCTAAACAGTACAGCCAACCCTGACCACCCATTCTTCTAAATATCTCTTGAAATCCTTCTGTAAAAGAAATAAACTTTTGCTCATGTATCAATAAAATTCCCTTTCATTTCCTTTCTCTTGACCAAATATTATGGAAATGCCTCTTTATTGATAAATCATAAATATGCGCAAAGACTTTTAATCAAAGATCAAATATGCATCTAAAAAAGGGAAGCATATAAAAATAATAAGAGAATAAACGCCTGCTAGGATATTCTTAGGTAAAAACTAGGGTAGCTTGCTAGATCAGAAACCCCAAAAAAGAACGGTCTAGGCAAAAGATAAGGCAAAAGCCCCCTAAGATATTCTAGGCAAAAAATTAAGGCAGCCCGCTAGATCGAAAACCCGTAAAGGGCGGTCTAGGCAAAAGATAGGGCTAAAACTAAAAGATGAGTAAAAGATGAGCCCATCATCATGGTCATAAAGAAGGAGCCCATCGGCGTATTCATAAGAAGCCAACGGGAGAAGGCCAGTTACTTTCTAAATGCATCAAAAATAAATAAACATTAGATTGCATTTAGGACATTCACACACAAAGTAGTTGCACAATATGACTTTGTCAAAATCAAGAAAAAAAAATAATTTTCTTCAAGAATAATAAACATGCATATAAGGAGGATAGTCTCCATGCTTGTGATTGAAAACAGGAGGTGCCAGAATCCAGTCTCCATATGAAAATAAAAATTGCAAAAGGCGAAATCAAAATCAACCTCAACAAAATAAGGAGCTTTAAGGAAACTAGCTTCAACCATCAACCTTCTACACCAATAAAAGAAGGTGTATCAAAGAAGAAAAGCCAATGGAAAGGCTTGACCCTCCCCAAGAGGATCCTTGCCTACTCCAGAGGCAAAACAAAAAGAATACATCGCGACTCAGCTTCATCACCACATGAGTCATCAAGCACACTCATATAAGAGTCTCCGCTTCGTTCCCCAAAAGGAGAATAGGGACTACATAAGAGTTCATCAAAAAAAAAAAAGGAGCCAATGTGCATAAAAAGAGCACATACGCAAAAAACTAAAATCGCAAAAAGAAGAATTGCAAGAAAAGGGTAGAAACCATTTCCCCAGCAAAATAAGAATTTTAGGCAAAGCCCGCTCAATCAACAGCAGCCAATAAGGAGTCAAAACTCCATTTCTCCCTAGGGGGCAATTCAAAATATTCCCCAATGGATCATCAAACAAAAAAAATCCCCGACAAGCCTACCGAATGAAGGCAAAACTACAAGTTCAGGGAATCGCATATAAATTCCCGAATACAGATATCCCCAGTGAAACGCAAAGCCTTCACTTTCAACAAGCAAGCAAAAATTAATGGGAAATCAACCTATGTAAGAGGCAATCCAAGCCCTCAAAGTCTTCACCACTTGAAGCATTCGCCCAATCAAGAGGCACAACAAAATCCCCAAGTGAATCTTCGCCTAATCAAGAGGCACAATCAATAAGAGAATTCAAAATCCCTAGAGAATTCCCGCCTAAAAAGAGGCAATCAAAGAATCCCCAGCCAAGACCGGATGGCTAAAAGAAAAAGCCAAAATCAAAGAATCCCCGATCAAGACCGGATGGCTAAAAGAAAAAGCCAAAATCAAAGAATCCCCGGTCAAGACCGGATGGCTAAAAGAAAAAGCTAAAATCAAGAATCCCCGGCCAAGACCGGATGGCTAAAAAGAAAGCAAAAAAAAAAAAACGAAAATCCTCGGCAAAGCCGGATGACTAAAACAAGAAAAATCAATTACTCCCCAGAGGCGCATGATCAAGAACAGTGAGTCACCGACACTAGAACCATACCAAGATACAGGTTCGCACCCAGTGGGGGTGTAAAATCCACTAGAACCATACCAAGATACAGGTTCGCACCCAGTGGGGGTGTAAAATCCACTAGAACCATACCAAGATACAGGTTCGCACCCAGTGGGGGTGTAAAATCCACTAGAACCATACCAAGATACAGGTTCGCACCCGGTGGGGTGTAAAATCCACTAGAACCATACCAAGATACAGGTTCGCACCCGGTGGGGGTGTAAAAACCACTAGAACCATACCAAGATACAGGTTCGCACCCGGTGGGGGTGTAAAAACCACTAGAACCGTACCAAGATACAGGTTCGCACCCGGTGGGGGTGTAAAAACCACTAGAACCATACCAAGATACAGGTTCGCACCCGGTGGGGGTGTAAAAACCACTAGAACCGTACCAAGATATAGGTTCGCACCCAGTGGGGGTGTAAAAACCACTAGAACCATGTCAAGATGCGGGTTCACACCCAGTGGGGGTATAAAAACCACTAGAGTCTGGCAATATCCAGATTCATACCAGGTGAGGGTAAGCTCACCAAAACACTTATAAAATAAGGTCTGTACCAGATGAGGGTAGGTACTCATCGATACTTAGCAAGATACATAAGGTAGAGTAAAAATACTCACCTAAAGAATTACTAAAAACGGGTGCAAAGACTTGCTTCTATTAGAGGATAGTTCGGTGTTGAACACCTCGAAAGTAAGTACCCGCAAGAGTTCTGCAAAATGCGAACTCATACCAGGTGAGGGTAAGTACTCACCAAAACCTTGTAAAACAAGGTTCATACCTAGTGGGAATAGGTACCCACAAAAGTCTGGTAAAAATACAGACTTATACCTGGTGAGGATAAGTACTCACCAGAGCCTTAAAAAAAAAAGAAGGCTCAAACCAGATAGGGGTTAGTACCTATCAAAATATTTATCATCTGGAGGATCGAGCAAGGAGCAAGCATCCGAAGGATAGCGGGCAAAAGGGTTAACTCCTTCCCCTACCAACTAATTTTGTCGGCATACTAAAACCAACGAATTAGTTAGGCAGGTGAAGGGGGGGCAGCTGTAGACCCCTAATTTTGCCCGGCCTCTCAAAATAAAAGCTAGAGGAACTTCGCCCGAAGATGGAGTTCATCCGGCTTCCCAAAAACTGAGGAAACCTCCCGCAACAACATGGAGTTCGCTCATATGCACGATAAAGACTAAAGAAGACCTCTCATAATAAGACGGAGTTCACTCATCCACACAAAGGAGACTTCCTATACATAGATAAAGCACGCCCAACATGTCAAATGAAGGCCAAAGAAGACTTCCTACACGAAGATAAAGCTTCAACGGACATATATCGGCACCAATCCACGTCCGAAAACGGCAAGGAAAGCTTCCCGGGTCCCAAAATGCAAAGGCTGGACAAAACAGGTCGAGACCACCATCCCAGGGTTGGGACGGCCATCCCAACTGAAATTAAGCAGTTGGGACGCGCGTCCCGAATGTGGGACGGCCGTCCCAAACCCCAGGGGGTCCCAACGTGAACAAAATTGCATTTGGGACGGCCGTCCCAACCCAGACTGGCCGTCCCAGATTGGCACAACGCAGAAAACACGTTTGGGACGGCCGTCCCAACCCAGACGGCCGTCCCAAAGTTCCAGGGCAAAATTTACTATAAATAGGAGCCTCATTTGTCATTCTCCACACACCAGACAACTCTAAGACTTGTCTTCTTATCTCCCTCTCTCGAATGATCTTTCTGATTGCCTTTAATAGGTAACAATCAGTTAAGGAATTTGTATTCCGGCATTCGATTCTTCTAGAAATCTTAGTCGAGTCGAGTCTGTATTTGAGAGGAGAGTTGCTGTAGAGCGAAGGACTGCCGAAACGCGTCCTCTTTGTAAAAGACTTATAATATAAAGCTTGCTACGGAGGTTTTTCTCAATTCTCTTCTCCTTTAATGCTTTACTTATTGCTTTCTGTATGCAATGTAGATAAATCATGTAGATAGCCATCTTTAAATAACTGTACGAATAAAATAGGGTAATAGCGTAATTTCTTGTAATCATTACTTAAATGAATTAATCCGTCATAGGGAACCCGAAAGGGGCGTTGTGGGGTGCTAACACCTTCCCCACACGTAACTAACTCCCTTACCCGACTCTGGTTATAATGGCCAAGTTTGGTTTTTATTAAAATCAATGCCTTTTTCTCCTTTTCCAATGTTTATGGTCAAAACATTGGTGGCGACTCCAGAAGAACCCTTTTCGAAAACCTTGCTTCTATTAGAGGATAGTTCAGTGTTGAGCGCCTCGGAAGCAATGAACATGTTTTAAACAAAAACGCGAGTCTCAACCATCTTTTCGCAACCACTCGCATAAACGTTCGAGACGTCCCCGGGACGTCGGAACGGACGGCGGCGACACCGGGGAATATCCACTTTCTTCAACTGTCTACTAGACCCCTCCATTTTTAAAGAAAAGAAAAAATGCATGCTATGAATATGATGTTGATGCGAGCATGCATGAAAGTGTTTTTTTTCCTAAACATTATCATTTTTATTTTCAACATGATGCATGATAGTGTTTAGAATTTTTGTTTGTTTCAAGAGAAAGGAAACTACCTATATGGATGTTCATGAATTCGATGCTTAACACCATGAACAGGGCCCCATTTTCTCTTATTATGGTTATTATTTGATTTATTTGATTTTTATAACCCTTTTATCTCTAATTTTGCCCGGTCTCTCAATAAAGGCTAAGGAGACTTCCTATAAATAGATAAAGCTCGCCTGGCATCTCGATAAAGGCCATGAAGACTTCCTATATGAAGATAAAGCTTCAATGGGCATCTATCGGCATCAATCGACGTCCGAATAAAGAAAGGAAAGCTTCCCGGGGGTCCCAGAACACGAAAGCTGGCCAAAACAAGTTGAGACAGCCGTCCCAAATGTGGGACGGCCGTCCCAAGCTGCCCTGGCCAAGTGGGACGCCCGTCCCAAAGTTGAGACGCACGTCTCAAGTCCCAAATTTGAATGGGACGGCCGTCCCAAATCCCAGACGGACGTCCCAACTTCTCCAGATGCTCATCCCTGTTTTCCAGGCACCGGACGGCCGTCCCAAGTTGCCAGGCTGCGAAAACTATAAATAGGAGGCTCATTTGCCACTTTTCCACACACCAGACAACTCCCAGTACTTGTCTTCTCTTCCTACTTCGAATGAACTCTCTGATTGCCTTAATAAGGTAACAATCAGTTAAGGAATTACATTCCAGCATTCGATTCTTCTGTAAAATTTAGTAGAGTTGGTATTGTATTCGGAGAGGAGAGTCTTTGTAGAGCGAGGGATTGCCAAAACGCATCCTCACGATTAAAGATTCGCAATACAAAGCTTGCTACGGAGGTTCTTTTTACTTCTCTTCTCTTTTACTGCTTTATTTATTGCTTTATGTATGCAATATAAAATAAAATCATGTAGATAGCCATTTCTTAAATATATGCAATAAAATAGGGTAATCGCGTAATTTCTTATAATCTTCACTTAAATGAATTAATCCGTCATAGGGAACCCGAAAGGGGCGTCGTGGGGGTGCTAACACCTTCCCCACACGTCACTAACTCCCTTACCTAACTCTGGTTATAATGGCCAAGTTTGGTTTTTATTAAAATCAACGCCTTTTTATCCTTTTCCAATGTTTATGGTCAAAACATTGGTGGTGACTCCATAAGAACCCCTTTTCGAAAACCTTGCTTTTATTAGAGGATAGTTCAGTTGTTGAGCACCTCGGAAGCAATGAACACATTTTAACAAAAAACGCGAGTCTAAAACCATCTTTTCGCGACCGCTCGCATAAACGTTCGAGATGTCCCTAGACGTCGGAATGGACGGCAGCGACAGATGGCGACTCCACTGGGGAAGCTAGAGAGTTGATCCCATTTAGTGACGGATAAATTCAAACTAAGTAAAGATTTGAAATTATGCCTTTACCCTCTTCCGTATTTTTTATTGTATGGCTTTAATAAATGCTGTATGATTATTTTCTGCAAATTGTCTGAAATATAAATTGCACACAACAGTCCCTCTATACCCGGGGGCAAGAGTGAATACCTATAGGGAGTGGGTGGCAGATACGACCGGCTTGTTGGCACATGGGGCTACAACCGTTGTCGGAAACCACCAACTCAAGGTGATAACTCTCTTCTTTTGGTCTAAGGATGTCGACATGGAGTTCCGTGCATAACCCGAGGACTGAGAGATTGAGAGGTCCCTATAATGGGGGCACCTTGGGGACCTTTGGCCTTGGTGAGAACAGTTTAGAACCACCTAAACCAAGCACGTTTCTGCAGGAAAACACTACCTTGTGATTAAATAAGCGTGGCTCTGCTCGTGGATGAATTAATTGTGTGTGCATTCGTTTGCTGCATTTGTATTGATGCATTAGCATAGGGTAATCATACAACAAACAAAATAGTGAAAAATCCTAAAATTCATAAAAGTGATAAGATAAGCCAACTTTATCTCGGACAGTCTTCAGTTAAGCTAGCCTGGTTTCAGGTTCTTTGTAAGCTAAGTAGCCACGTTGACCGAGAGAAGAGATAAAGGGTCATAAAAAAATATAAAAACAAATTAAAGCCATAAAAATATCTTTTACAAAATAAAAAGATTCTGGACAAAAGTCCTATAATTCTTACAACCTTTGTTCATAAAAATGTTAAGAGAAGAAAATAGGACTCTCTTCATCAAAATCCATAAACATCCACATAAATAGTTTTCTTTTTTAAAAAAAAAAAAAAAACCAAGTATCATGTATCATATTAGGAATAAAACATGATAATACTTAGAAAAACAAACACTTACATGCATGCATTTACAAGGACTCATCCTCATATCATGCATTTTCATTTCTTTTAGATAATGGAGGGATCCAGTAATAGACAGTTAAAGAAAGTGGAAATCCTTCTATGTCGTGTAGAGAAGTTAAGGCAGTTGAGTACATATATGCCGCCAGAGGTCAGTGCTAACTTTGAGAAATCTTATGGAAGGATTCTTGACCTCCTAAAAGTCAGCATTGATCCGATCTTTGTTAGAGCATTGATTCACTTCTGGAATCCCGATCTACACTGCTTTGAGTTTTCGCAGTTTGACTTAGTACCAACCTTAGAAGAATATGAACTCATGGTTAGATGGCCTCAGTCAGTCGGGGTCTATGTCTGCTCAGGAGTATATGTGGTCGTGAGTAAGGTTGCTACTATCATACGACTGCCTCCTCATCAATCCATCCTAGAGGGAAAAGGGAACATCCAAGGTTGGAAAATGTCCATAATAGAAGACCACTTAATCTCTTTGGCTGAAAAGAAAGATTGGTCTACCTTCAACAAAACTCTAGCATTGGCAATGTTCGGAATCATATTATTCCCATTTCATGTGAACGTTGTGGATCATGCTACAATAGATGCATTCTTTGCCTGGGATGTATACTCTAAGAGTCCTATACCTGCAATTCTTGCTGATACCCTGCTTTCAGTAGATTTTTGCCGACAGAAACAGGGTAAAACACTTAGATGTTGCACTTCATTACTATATGTATGGGGCGTCACTCACTTCTACGCTTCAAGCTACATGGGCATATTCCCTGATCCTTTAAGAAGTTTTGCAAAAATTCCTCTTCAGCACCGTCAAGCTTTAGAATGGAAAACCGAGTTAGAAAATTGGAACATAGAGCATGTATCATGGGTTTGCCCTTGGTTCCGACCCGGTTATATTCTGATACGATGCAGAGATTACCTGAGCATACCATTACTAGGCCTCAGGGGTTGTATAGCTTACTCTCCTAAGATAGCTATGAGACAACTCATGAGAACCCAGACTGTGCCAACTCAAGAAGAGCTCAGAGGGCTGAGTCTATGTCATTATTCCCATAGCTTTGAAGAAGTATCCGCTGTCCAGAAAGCATGGGAAAGACCAGTCTATATAGGGGATAAAGAACTTGGAAAGGTTCAGGTGTCTACGTCCCAGGAATATGAAGAATGGAGGAAAAGTAGAAGGATACCCCAACCATCTGCTACATTCACTACAACATTAGTCAATGAAGAGCTACAATTGCAGGTCAATGCCTTAAATAAAAGGTAGAAGTCATGGAAGCTCAGCTAAGGGCCTTCGAAGAAAAAGAGCAAGAAGCAACCCTTACAATAGATGGTCTAAAAAGGCAATGTAAAAAGAAGGACCATGAAATAGAGCGCCTTAAGAATGATTGTGCTGATTATCAAGAAGAGACTAAACAAGCACTGAAAATTCCGAGGCTTGAACAAGATAGTCTACTCCGGGACATGTATGACGAAATAGCACATCTTGAGAGTGCGCTTGCAGAACAGGCAAAAACGATCAAGTTAATACAGGATGACCTAGCAGAAACTCGGTCAGAAGCACAAAAGTGGTGGGAAACCACTGAAAGATACAGAGAAGACCTAGAGGAGCTACATGATAAAGAAAGAGATGGATTAGCTCAGTATGGTCAATTACTTCGTAAAAGAGACCAAGTAATAGAGAGGTCTGACCAACAACATGCCTTGATCGTTCATCAAGAAGAAAAGATAAAAGAGGCTCGTCGATATAGTGAAGATATGAGCCAAGCGGTACATGAGCAAATCAAGACGCTCAGAAATCATGTGAGAACAGCTGAAGATGAATTACGAAGAAAGCCTAATTTACCTATAGGATTCTTCAAGCTTCTCCGTTTTTGTCAACACTTGCTGTAGACCCCAAATCTTGCCCGGCCTCCAAATAAAGAGTAGAAGACTTCCTATCGAAGATGGACGAAGCCTAACAAGCCACTAGGAGAGACTATTAGGCCCCATACTAGGATAGGAAGGATTTTTGGCACAAAAATCGAGACCGTCGTCTCGCCTCATGCAAATGGCGAGACTGCCTTCTCGCCAAACGAGACGGCGGTCTCGCCACCTGCAAATGGCGAGACGGCGGTCTCGCCACCCGCGCATGGTGAGACGACGGTCTCGCTTTCCCAGACGGCGGTCTCGCCACCTGTGAAGGACGAGACGACGGTCTCGTTTGGCGAGACGGCGGTCTCGACCCTGTCAGACGAGAACGACGGTCTCGCCACTGGCAGGCGCAAAAACCTATAAATAGGGGCCTCCCCCCCCTCATTTCCACAGACCACACAACCTTAGCTCTCCCTTCTCTCTAAAACTTCTCTCTAGAATCCCTCCGACGCATTTCTGGAGCTTCTGAGTGCCTTTGTGAGCAGTTTTCAGCGTCTAGGAAAGTTTCCAGCGTCGTGTAGAGTGAAGGGCTGCCAAAAAGCACCCATTTCCTTTAAAAGAAATAAAAGAAAAGCTTGCTTCGGAGGTTTAAATTCTCCCTCTCTACTTTACTACTTTAATTTTAAATTATGCAATAGATTAGGGCCATGTAGTCATAATTTTAAATTCCGCAAAATAAAAAGGGCAAAAGTGTATTTTTCTGGTTTATTTATTAACAAAGTAGTTGGCCTATCATAGGGAACCCGAAAGGGGCGTAGTAAAGGAACTAATACTTCCTTTACACGTAACTAACTCCCTTACCCAACTCTGGTTCTAATGACCAAAGTTGGTTTTCAAAAACCAACGCCTTTTAAAAACCCCTTTTCCGATGTTTCTGGTAAAAACATCGGTGGCGACTCCACAGAACCCTACAAAATTAGTTCTTGGGTTAGCCCGGTTATCGGACAACCCAAGGACGTCCTTTCGAAAACCTCGCCCCTAGGTTAGCCCGGTTATCGGACAACCTAAAGGCGTTGTAACTACCCATAAAAAATGCGAAAATCAAAAGGGTCGAAACCATCGCGTCGCTCCGACCGCCCTCGTTTTGACGGCGGTGACACTTGCTTCAAAGCATTGTATAGAAGGATAAGCACTTTCTAGTTGAAATAAAAAGCATTTTTTCCTTAAACTGTCTATTGCATTCATAAGTTGCATACATTCATACATCCCTCCTCATTTTAATAACAAAGATAATAAAAAGGAAGGATTAATTGATGTGCTTTCCACAAATCAGAATAAATGGAAAAGAAGTCTTTCGTCATCAAAATCTCTACAACGGTCGATAGACCCAAAGATGATAATAAACAAGCACCGTTGGTTATTCCAATCGATAAAAGGGAAGAGGCAATAACGCCTTTACGTTTATTCATGCCTCGTCCTTTCCCTTATTCATCAAATAAAGTTGTACCTTGGAGATACTCAGAAGAATCACTAGTTAATCAAGACATCTCCAACATAGCTGGTATTGGGGGCATGACAAGAAGCGAAAGAATATACCCCCTAAGGAATTACAAGATAATATTCCTAAAGATAAGGCAAAAAATAAAGCTGAAGAGGAAAAAGAATCCAAGGAGGAGACAGATGAGTTACTCCAGTACATAAGACAAAGCGAGTACTCCATCATCGATCAACTCAATCGCACTCCTGCAAAGATAACCTTGTTATCACTTATAATGAGTTCAGAGTCGCATCGAAATGCACTGTTAAAGGTTTTGAATGAATCATTCGTTCCGCATGCAATATCCCAGGACAAATTTGAAGGAATTATTGGTAACATTATAGCCAATGATCATCTTACCTTCACAAATGAAGAACTCCCTTTAGAAGGGTCAAATCACAATAAGCCCTTGCATATTTCTGTCAAATGCAAGGAATATCTCATTTCCAAAGTCCTGGTGGATAATGGGTCATCCTTAAACGTCATGCCTAAAGGCACACTTGACAAGATAACAATGCAAGGAACCCACATGCGCCCGAGTAATACAATTTTTCGAGCCTTTGATGGATCAAGACGTGAAGTAGTAGGAGAAATTAGTCTACCAATCCAAATTGGCCCTACTATCTTTAACATAGACTTCCACGTGATGGATATCACGCCAGCATATAGTTGTCTCCTTGGTAGACCTTGGATTCATAGCGCTAAGGCAATACCTTCAACGCTCCACCAGAAAGTCAAGTTTGTGACAAATGATAAACTTGTCACAGTTCAGGCTGAAGAAGATTTTCTAATCTGCAAACCGTCTGTCCAACCATATGTGGATGCGGCTGAAGAGGCTCTTGAAACATCTTTTCAAGCACTCGAAATTGCCAACATAGAAAGACTTCCCAATAATACAAAGGTGGCCCATATGATGAAAATATATGGATATCGCCCAGGACAGGGGCTCGGAAAGAATGCTCAAGGAATAAAAGAGCCACCTGATTTCAAAGATAGCCCTTTAAAGTATGGTTTAGGGTACGACCCCACGAAAGATCAAACCATACGGAAAACAGGGAAGTCTTATCCCTCAAAAACGATATTCCGAAAAGGAGGGATATTAGCGCAAAGGGTAGCGTTAGTCATTAGGTGTCCTTCTTCCAATTCTAAGGGATGTAAACCTAGTGACTATTAGAGATCACTCCTCGGGGTATGCCCGACCACCGAGCATTTCTAGGGCACACAATTTCCCAAAATTACAAAAGAATGCTATTCTTACTATCTGCTTCTTTTCTTGCTAAATATATCATTACCCCATTTTTAATAAACAAGGTTTGGATAGACATTTTGTTCCAAATGCGTCAGAACAATCAAAGCGTCACAAAGCAAAGTCAAATATGATTGATTAACTAGAAACACGGATAAAAATTATCTCGATAAAATCAAGTTTCGACAATGTTATGCAAAATATATATATATATATACAAAAAAGGAGAGCCCGTCAAGGCCAAAGGCCAAGACAAAAAAATAAAAGGGCAAAATACCCGGCAGGAAAGCCACAAAAGGGGGTTGCGCAAAAGTTAGGGTAAACCTGACAGGAGACCCAAACAATAATAAAGGGTAACTTGGGCAAAAGTTAGGGGTACAAAAAGTCCGCTAGGTATTCCTTAAAAATAAATACAAAAAGGGAAACCTAGACAAAAGTTAGGACATAAGCATAACATCCTAGGCTGAAAACCTGAAAGGGCGGGCTAGGAAAGCTAGTCAATTACAAAAGACGCCAATCAGTAAAATAAAAACGCCACATCATAAGAATGAAACGTTTGTCTAAACTAGCCTAAACACAGACCAACCTTGGCTAGCCATTCTTACAGAAACCTCTATTACAAAAAATATATATCCCTCTAAAACACAAGCCCTTGTTGTAAATCCTTTTCTTTCTCTTCTCCTGACCATTTCATTATAAAGCATTGAAGTAATAAGGGGAATGTGGAAACATAGTGATCAATAGGAAGGTTGAAATCCCTAAGGAAAGGAAGGGGGCCTTAATATGGCAGTTACCCTACGAACAAAAGATTGCTCTTCGGCTATAGCAAAGAAAAGTCCAAGACGACAAATCAAGTACAGCCAAGCTTGTTAATCAAGAAACATGATGACAGAAAGGTTCAACACCAAGAATGCGCCCGAAGTCAAAGCACATCAGTTAAAACTTTCGAAATATTAATTGAAATAGATCATAGGATGCATATCATGAAACATTACATGCATTAAAACATCAATGAATGGAGTCCTATCCTCCTTCTCAACAAAAAAACATAAAAACCAACTCAAAAAGCTTGAGACGGCCGTCCCAAAGTCGAGACGGCCGTCCCAAAATGCCAAATTCAATTGAGATGCGCGTCCCAAGTGAGACGGCCATCCCAATCTTCAGTTGGTTGTCTACATTGCAAAATTTCAAGTGAGACGGTCGTCCCAACCCAGACGGTCGTCCCAAATTCCCTGGCGCCTCCTATATATGCTAGGCGCGGATTTTGGCTTTGGTACCCCATTCCAAGCTTTCTATCTTGCTTCTCTTCCCTTTCTACACACTTCTAGCATCCTTAAGTGAATACTATATACAATGGAGCATGGAGAAGCCTCATCCAGAAGAAAACGCACTAGGACCTCTACTAGAGGAACTCCCGTCACTAACACTCTGCTGGCAGAGCCACATCAACAATGGCTAGCAAATGTCCAACAGTTTTCCTGGCACCCCATGCTGCGGTTGGATTTTGAAATCCTAGCTACATTTGGCTGGGATCGAGACGTCAGAAGGTTCATCCACAACATAGGATGGGACTTTCTGCTCCGTGAGCCATCTACCCGGATCCACCGTACTGCTACGCTGGAATTCCTTGCTTCTATCAGTCTGGCGGAAATGTCGTCCACAACTCCCGGAGTTCCACCTACTCAAGCCATCTCCTACTGGATGGATGGGGCCTACCGGACCACTTTTCTGGTTGACTTTAACGTCATAATGGGCTTCTGCCAACGAGCAGACACAAGAACACCAGAATATCGGTCTGCATATCTGGAAAAACCTGCTGCTCTCACCACCACCAGCATGTGGAAGGAAATCACTGGAGCTCATACTCTGCCGTCACACCTGAAGGGCGCAACTTTCTCTCCTCCGCTCCGCATATGCCATAAATTGCTAGTTGGGACTATACACAGCCGGAAGGAAAGCCAAGGGAAGGTAACGCTGGCTGACCTTTTCATTGTCTACTGTATGCATCAAGGGCTTCGATGCAACCCAGGATATGCCTTCCTGAAAGCCGTAAAAGATTACGGAACCCACGGCTCAGCAGGAGCCATCATGGTGGCCCCCTTCCTCACCCCTTTAGCTGAATATTGGGGATGCACTGACGGAGAAGACCTCCCAGCTAGCCTCCAACCAGAGCCGATTAGCGGAGGGATGCTGGTCCACATGAGCATCCTTAGTCGACAGGGATCAGGGTTTATCTTAAACCCCATAATCTCGATTTCGCTAGATATGCACGATTTCAACACGCCACAGGACATCCCTGCGACTTCGGAATCCCAACAACAGTCATATGATCCAGACTTTGCCGGCTTGTACCGACGGATAGACGACGAGCATGCTTACATGGAAGGAGAGTTCCAGTTCATACGACAACAGTTCAATCAGCTGACCATTAGGCAAGACAGGACGGACAGTCAAATTGAGAATCTGGTCCAGACTCAGCAAGGTTCCAGCGCCGCCTACTCCGCCGCATCCCTTCGCCAACACCATCCTCCCATTCCAGTCCAGAGGCAGATGATTAGGAGATTTTTTTAAATATTTTCTAGTAATTTGAAAAATGCTTGAATGTATCACAAAAAAGAGAAATAATAAATAAAAGTTGTTATTTCTATTTTCACTTCAAAAAGCCCACGTGTACAAAAATTATAAAATAAAAGGCACACGTGATGTATTAAAAAGCCAGATTTCAAATAACTCGCGATAAAGATCAAAGTCGCAAAAGAAAAAGGCGAAATCAAAACTATTCCAACAAAAAGCTTCAAGGAAAATAAGCTTTAACCTTCAATCCTAATAAAAGAGGATACACCAGAGAAAAGCCAAACGGAAAGGCTTGATCATCCCCAAGAGGACCCTTGCCTACTCCAGAGGCAAAATAAAAAGACTACCTCACGACTCAACTGCATCACCACATGAGTCATCAAGCACACTCATGCAAAAATCTCCGCTTCATTCCCCAAAGGAGAATAAGGACTACACAAGAGTCCATCAAAGAAAATACGGAGACAAATCCTCCATATCACCAGGGGGCAACAAAAAGAAGGAAAAGAAAAACTTTCATTCCCCAATAGAGGCCACAATGAAAAAAGCCCAAATAAAAAATCTCCAAGTAGAGCATATCAAGAAAATTCTACAAAAAGAGGAAAAAGAAGAAAATCTCTTCATCCCGCTCAATAAAGAGCTCAAGACCCCAGGAAGTCAATAAAACTCCCTGGGATCGCCAAAAAGAAAAAAAAGATATCTTTTCATCCAAAGAAAAAGCCAATGTGCATAAAAAGGCGCACATATGTAAAAGCCAAATCGCAAAAGAGATACAAATCGCGAGAAAAAGATAAAAACCCATTCCCCAGCAGGAATAAGAGCATAGGCAAAGCCAACTCAAAACAAAGGAGTTAAAAACTCCACCCCTCCCTAGGGGGCAATTCAAAATAGATCTCAGGAAAACAACCAAATCCCTGGTGGATCACCAAAAAGAAAAATCCGCAGCGAGCCTACCAGCAAAAGGCAAAATACAAATTCATATCCTTAGGGAGTTAATCGCCTATAACACCCAATATGAATATCCCCAGTGAAAGGCAACACCTTCACTCCCAAGAATGCCTATACCTACTCAGAGGCAAGCAAAAAACCGATATCCCCAAGAAATGGGAAATCAACCTATGCAAGAGGCAATAAAAGCACAAAGCTTCCAAAAAAGCATTTGATTACTCAGAGGTATTCTCAAGAGCAAATATCCTCAAGTGGAACATCAGCCTAATCAGAGGCGAAAAACAACAAGTATAAAACCTTCACCACTATTGAAGCATCTGCCTAAAAACAAGAGGCACAATAAAAAAGAAATCAACAAATCCCCAGAAAATTCCTGCCTAAAATAAGAGGCAACCAACAGGAAATCTCCGGCAAAGCTGGATGACTAAAAGAAAAGCCAAAAACAAGAATCCCCAGCAAAGCCGGATGGCTAAAAGAAAAGCCAAAAACAAAGAATCCCCGGTAAAACCAGATGACTAACACAAAAGTCAAAAAGAAAAATCAATCACTCCCTACGGAAAAGGCACATGATCAGAAACAGTAAGTCGCCAACACATCTTCATAACCAGATGACTATAGGATTGACTATCAAAAAGTGCATCCTAAGAGCCTTGCAGAACGGGGTTCGTACCGGGTGGGTGTAGGTACCCATCAGAGCCTTGCAGAACGGGGTTCGTACCGGGTGGGGGTAGGTACCCATCGAGCCTTGCGAGAACGGGGTTCGTACGGGTGGGGGTAGGTACCCATCGAGCCTTGCGGAACGGGGTTCGTACCGGGTGGGGGTAGGTACCCATCGAGCCTTGCGAACGGGGTTCGTACCGGGTGGGGGTAGGTACCCATCGAGCCTTGCGGAACGGGGTTCGTACGGGTGGGGGTAGGTACCCATCAGAGCCTTGTAGAATGGGGTTCGTACCGGGTGGGGGTAGGTACCCACCAGAACCTTATAAAATAAGGTTTATACCGGATGAGGGTAGGTACTCATCAGAATCTAGCAAAATGCAGATTCGTACCAGGTGGGGGTAGGTATCCACCAGAACCTTATAAAATAAGGTTTATACCGGATGAGGGTAGGTACTCATTAGAATCTAGCAAAATGTAGATTCGTACCAGGTGGGGGTAGGTACCCACTAGAGCCTTATAAAATAAGGTTTATACCGGATGAGGGTAGGTACTCATCAGAATCTAGCAAAACGCAGATTCGTACCAGGTGGGGGTAGGTACCTACCAGAGCCTTATAAAATAAGGTTTGTACCGGATGAGGGTAGGTACTCATCAAAAACTTAGCAAAATGCGTCAGGTAGAGTAAAATACTCACCAGAGCATCACAAAAATGCGTTGCAAATACCTTGCTTCTGTTAGAGGATAGTTCAAGTGTTGAGCACCTTGGAAGTAAGTACCCACAAGAGTTTAGCAAAATGCGAACTCGTACCAGGTGAAGGTAGGTACTCACCAAAGCCTTGCAAAACAAGGTTCATACCTAGTGGGGGTAGGTACCCACAAGAGTCTAGTGAAATGCAGACTCATACCTGGTGAGGGTAAGTACTCACCAGAGCCTTATAAAGTAAGGCTCAAACCAGATAGGGGTTGGTACCTATCAAAAATATTTATCATCCGGAGGATCAGCAAAGAAGCATCTGAAGGATAACCGGGCAAAAGGGTTAACTCTTTCCCCTACCAACTAATTTTGTCGGCACATTAAGCCAACAAATTAGCCAGGCAGGTGAAGGGGGGGCAGCTGTAGACCCCTAATTCCGCCCGGTCTCTCAATAAAGGCTAAGGAGACTTCCTATAACAAGATAAAGCTCGCCTGGCATCTCGATAAAGGCCAAGAAGACTTCCTATATGAAGATAAAGCTTCAATGGGCATCTATCGGCATCAATCGACGTCCGAATAAAAAAAGGAAAGCTTCCCGGGGGTCCCAGAGCACGAAAGCTGGCCAAAACAAGTTGAGACAGCCATCCCAAATGTGGGGCAGCCGTCCCAAGCTGCCCTGGCCAAGTGGGACGCCCGTCCCAAAGTTGAGACGCACGTCTCAAGTCCCAAATTTGAATGGGACGGCCGTCCCAAATCCCAGACGGCCGTCCCAACTTCTCCAGACGCTCATCCCTGTTTTCCAGGCGCCGGACGGCCGTCCCAAGTTGCTAGGCTACGAAAACTATAAATAGGAGGCTCATTTGCCACTTTTCCACACACCAGACAACTCCCAGTACTTGTCTTCTCTTCCTACTTCGAATGAACTCTCTGATTGCCTTAATAAGGTAACAATCAGTTAAGGAATTACATTCCAGCATTCGATTCTTCTGTAAAATTTAGTAGAGTTGGTATTGTATTCGGAGAGGAGAGTCATTGTAGAGCGAGGGATTGTCAAAACGCATCCTCACGATTAAAGATTCGCAATACAAAGCTTGCTACGGAGGTTCTTTTTACTTCTCTTCTCTTTTACTACTTTATTTATTGCTTTATGTATGCAATATAAAATAAAATCATGTAGATAGCCATTTCTTAAATATATGCAATAAAATAGGGTAATCGCGTAATTTCTTATAATCTTCACTTAAATGAATTAATCCGTCATAGGGAACCCGAAAGGGGCGTCGTGGGGGTGCTAACACGACGGATTAATTCATTTAAGTAAAGATTATGACAAATTACGCGATTACCCTATTTTATTGCATAATGTTAAGAATGGCTATCTACATGACTTTATTTCTTATTGCATACAGAAAGCAATAAATAAAGCAGTAAAAGAGAAGAGAATTGAACAGAACCTCCGTAGCAAGCTTTGTATTACGAATCTTGAATCGTGAGGATGCGTTTTGGCAATCCTTCGCTCTACAAAGACTCTCCTCTCTGAATACAAGATCGACTCGACTAACTTTTATAGAAGAATCGAATGCTGGAATATGATTCCTTAACTGATTGTTACCTTATCAAGGCAATCAGAGAGTTCATTCGAAGAGGGAAGAGGATAGACAAGTACTGGGAGTTGTCTGGTGTGTGAAACAGTGGCAAATGAGCCTCCTATTTATAGTTTTCGCTGCCTGCACATTTGGGATGGCCGTGTGGGTTGGGACGGCCGTCCCAACTGCAACTTTTATGAAGACTGGGAGCCCCTGAAAAGCTGGGACTGGCAGTCCCATTTGGGACGGCCGTCCCACTTGTCCAGGGAAGGTTGGGACGGCCGTCTCAACCTTGGGACAGCCGTCTCGACCTGTTTCGGCCAGTTTTTGTGTTCTGGGACCCCTGGGAAGCTTTCCTTTCTTTATTCGGACATCGGTTGATGCCTATAAACGCCTGTTGAAGCTTTATCTTCATATAGGAAGTCTTCTTGGACTTTATTGAGATGTCAGGCGAGCTTTATCTTGTTGTAGGAAGTCTCCTTTAGCCTTTATTGAGAGACTGGGAAAAATTAGGGGTCTACAGCTGCCCCCCCTTCACCTGCCTGACTAATATGTTGGCTTAACATGCTGACAAAATTAGTTGGTAGGGGAAGGAGTTAACCCTTTTGCTCGGTTATCCTTCGGATGCTTCTTTGCTGATACTCCGGATGATAAATATTTTTGATAGGTACCAACCCCTATCTGGTTTGAGCCTTACTTTATAAGGCTCTAGTGAGTACTTACCCTCACCCGGTACGAGTCTGTGTTTCTCTAGACTCTTGTGGGTACCTACCCCCACTAGGTATGAACCTTGTTTTTGCAAGGTTTTGGTGAGTACCTACCCTCACCCGGTATGAGTTCGCATTTTGCTAAACTCTTGTGGGTACTTACTTCCGAGGTGCTCAACACTGAACTATCCTCTAATAGAAGTAAGGTCTTTGCAACCCGTTTTTGTAATGTTTAGGTGAGTATTTTACTCCACCTAATACATTCTGCTAAGTTTTGATGAGTACCTACCCTCATCCGGTACAAGCCTTATTTTATAAGGCTCTGGTGGGTACCTACCCCCACCTGGTACGAATCTGCGTTTTGCTAGATTCTGATGAGTACCTACCCTCATCAGGTATAAACCTTATTTTTAAGGCTTTTGTGGGTACCTACCCCCACCTGGTACGAATCCGCATTTTTGCTAGATTCTGATGAGTACCTACCCTCATCTGGTATAAACCTTATTTTATAAGGCTTTGGTGGGTACCTACGCCCACCTGGTACGAATCTGCATAATTGCTAGATTCTGATGAGTACCTACCCTCATCTGGTTATAAACCTTATTTTATAAGGCTTTGGTGGGTACCTACCCCCACCTGGTACGAACCCTATTCTATAAGGCTCTGGTGAGTACCTACCCTCACCTGGTACGAACCCTATTCTGTAAGGCTCTTGTGGGTACCTACCCCAACCTGGTATGAACCCTATTTTATAAGGCTCGATGGGTACCTACCCCACACGGTACGAACCCTATTCTATAAGGCTCGATGGGTACCTACCCCCACCTGTACGAACCTCGCATCTTGCAAGGCTCGATGGGTACCTACCCCCACCCGCACGAACCTGCGTCTTGCAAGGCTCGATACCCCCACCCGCACGAACCTGCGTCTTGCAAGGCTCGATGGGTACCTACCCCCACCCGGTACGAACCTCGCGTCTTGCAAGGCTCGATGGGTACCTACCCCCACCGGTACGAACATGCGTCTTGCAAGGCTCGATGGGTACCTACCCCCACCCGGTACGAACCTGCGTTTTGCAAGGCTCGATGGGTACCTACCCCCACCCGGTACGAACTCGCGTCTTGCCAGGCTCGATGGGTACCTACCCCCACCTGGTATGAACCCTATTCTATAAGGCTCTTGGGATGCTCTTTTTTGCATTCAGTCTTTTGATTGATGAATACAAACCCTTATCCGGTTTTTTGGAGATGTGTTGGCGGCTTATTGTCTTTGATCATGCGCCTATTCCATGGGGAATGATTGACTTTTCTTTTTTAGTCATCCGGTTTTACCGGGGATTTCTTTGTTTTTGGCTTTTCTTTTTAGCCATCCGGTTTTACCGGGGATTTTTGTTTTTGGCTTTTCTTGTTTAGCCATCCGGCTTTACCGGGGATTCTTTGTTTTTGGCTTTTCTTGTTTAGCCATCCGGCTTGGCTAGGGATTCTTTGTTTTTTGGCTTTTCTTGTTTAGCCATCCGGCTTTGCCGGGGATTCCTTGTTTTTGGCTTTTCTTGTTTAGCCATCCGGCTTTGCCAGGGATTCCTTTGTTGGTTGCCTCTTATTTAGGCGGGAATCCACTGGGGATTTGTTGATTTTTGTTGGTTGTGCCTCTTTATTTTTAGGTAGGTGTTTCAATAATGGTGAAGGCTTTATGTTTTCGCCTCTAAATAGGCTGATGCTCGTCTTGAGGATATTTGCTCTTGAGAATACCTCTGAGTAGGCAGATGCTTTATTGAAAGCTTTATGCCTTGGATTTGTATTACCTCTTATAGGTTGATTTCCCATTTCTTGGGGATATCGGTTTTTTGCTTGCCTTAAGCAGAGGCTTTCTTGGGAGTGAAGACTTTGCATTTCACTGGGGATATCCATATTGGGTGTTCCAGGTGATTAACTCCCTGAGGATATGAATTTTGTATTTTGCCTTTTGCTGGTAGGCTTGCTGGGGATTTTTCTCTTTTTGGTAATCCACCAGAGATTTGATCGTTTTCTGGGGATCTTTTTGAATTGCCCCCTAAGGAGTGATGGAGTTTTTGACTCCTTATTGGATGCTGTTGTTTGAGCTGGCCTTGCCTATGCTCTTATTCCTGCTGGGGAATTGGGTTTTTATCTTTTCCTTGCGATTTGAATTTCTTTTTCGTGATTTGGATTTTTCATATGTGCACCTTTTTATGCACATTGGCTTTTTTCTTTGATGAAAAGACATTTTTTTCTCTTTTCTTTTTGGTGATCCCTGGGGAATTTTTCCATTACTTCTTGGGGATCCTATCCTTGATTTGATTTTTTATGATGGAGTCTTGGCTCCGACTTTTGTGAGGCTCTTTATTGAGCGGAATGAAGAGTTTTTCTTCTTTTTCTTTTTTGGGATTCACCGAGGAGTCTATCGGTTTCCTGGGGATCCAATTTTGATGATGGAATCTTGGCTCCTGGCTTTATGAAGCTTCTTATTTGAGCTGGATGATGGAAAAAATTTGTTTTCCTCTTTTTGTCTTTTTGTAGACTTTTCTTGATATACTCTTCTTGGAGATTTTTTATTTGGCTTTTTTCGTTGTGACCTCTATTGGGGAATGAAAGTTTTTTATTTTCTTTCTTTTTGTTGCTCCCTGGTGATATGGAGGTTTTGACTCCGTATTTTCTTTGATGGACTCTTGTGTAGTCCTTATTTTCCTTTGGGGAATGAAGCGGAGACTCTTGCATGAGTTTGCTTGATGACTCATATGGCGACGTAGTTGAGTCGTGAGGTAATCTTTTTGTTTTTGCCTCTGGAGTAGGCAAGGATCCTCTTGGGGATGACCAAACCTTTTCGTTGGTTTTTTCATGTTGATGGCTTCCTTCTTTTATTAGTGGAAGGATGTTGATTGAGGCTTCAAATGATTTATGTTTGATGACTCATGTGGTGATGTTGAGTCATAAAACAATTTTTGTGTTGCCTTTGGAGTAGGCAAGGATCCGCTTGGGGATTATCAAGCCTTTCCGTTGGCTTTTTTTCTTCGATGTACCTTCTTTTATTAGTGTAGAAGGTTGGAGCTAGTTTTCTTGAAGCTCTTTATTCTGCTGGAATGATTTTGATTTTGCCTTTTTCTTTCGCGACTTTAATTTTTATCGCTAGTTATTTGAAATCTGGCTTTTTATCACGTGTGCCTTTTATTTTATAATTTTTGTACACATGGGCTTTTGGAATGTAAACAGAAATAACAATGTTTATTCATTACTTCTCTTTTTTTTTTTTTATACAAAACATTTTCAAATTACTAGAAAATATTTAAAAGGAAACTATCTCCTAATCATCTGCCTCTGGACTTGAATGGGCGGATGGTGCCTGGCGCGAGGATGCGGCGGAGCAAGCGGCGCAGGAACCTTGCCGGGTCTGGACCGGATTCTCTATCTATCGATCCGTCTCGTCTTGCCTCATAGTCAGTCGATCGAACTCGCTGCCGTATGAACTGGAACTCTCCTTCCATATAGGCGTGCTCGTCGTCTATCCGTCGGTACAAACCGCGAAGTCCGGATCATATGACTACTCGCTGCGATTACGTAGTCGAAGGGATGTCTTGAGGCATGTTGAAATCGCGCATATCCGAGCAAAATCGAGATAATGGGGTTTAAGATAAACCACGATCCCTGTCGACCGAGGATGTTCATATGAACCAAGCATTCCTCCGCTAATCGGCTCCGGTCGGAGGCTAGGCGGGAGATCTTCTCCGTCGGTGCATCCCCAATATTCAGCTAAAGGGGTGAGAAAGGGAGCTATTATGATGGCTCTGGCTGAGCCGCGGGTTCCGTAATCTTTACGGCTTTCGGGAAGGCATATCCTGGGTTGCATCGCAGCCCTTGATGCATACGATAAACAATGAAGAGGTCGGCCAGCGTTACCTTCCCTTGGCTCTCCTTTCGGTCGTGTATAGTCCCAGCTAGCAACTTATGGCATATGCGGAGCGGAGGAGAGAAAGTTGCGCCCTTCGGGTTCGACGGCGAGTGTGTGCTCCAGTGATCTCTCTCCACATGCTAGTGGTGGTGAGAGCAGCAGGTTTTTCCAAATATCCGGACCGATATTTTGGTGTTCTTGTATCTGCTCGCTGGTAGAATCCCATTATGACATTAAAGTCATCCAGAACAGTGGTCCGGTAGGCTCCATCCATCCAGTAGGAGATGGCCTGAGTCGGTGGCACTCCGGGAATTGCGGACGCCATTTCCACCATGTTGACTGAGGCAAGAAATTCCAGTGTAGTAGTGCGGTGGATCCGAGTAGGTGGCTCTCGGAGCAGAAAGTCCCATCCTATGTTGTGGATGAACCTTCTGACGTCTTGTTCCCAGCCAAATGTAGCTAGGATTTCAAAATCCAACCGCAGTGTAGGATACCAGGAATATTGTTGGATATTTGCCAGTCGTTGTTGATGTGATTCTGCTAGTAGAGTGCTAGTAGTAGGAGTTCCTCTAGCAGGGTTTCTAGTGCGTTTTCTCCTAAATGAGGTTTCTCCATGCTCCATTGTATGTAGTACTCACTTAAGAATGCTAGGAGTGTGTTAAAAGGGGAGAGAAGCAAGGTGGAATGCTTGGAATGGGGTACCAAAGGCCAAATCCGCGCATAATACATATAGGGGACGCCAGGAGACTTGGGATGGTCGTCTGGGTTGGGACGGCCATCCCAATTGAAATTTCCCTTCATGGTCAATCAGCAGAGAAGTGGGACGGCCGTCCCACCTGGGACGCGCGTCTCAACTGAAATTGGGAACTTGGGACGGCCGTCTCGACTTTGGGACGGTCGTCTCGAGCTTTCTGAGTGGATTTTTTGATTTTTTTTTTGTTGAGAAAAAGGATAGGACTCCATTCATTGATGCTTTAATGCATGTAATGTTTCATGATATGTGTCCTATGATTTATTTCAGTTAATATTTCGAAAGTTTTAACTGATGTGCTTTGACTTCGGGCGCATTCTTGGTGATGTACCTTTCTGTCGTCATGTTTCTTTTGATTAACAAGCTTGGTTGTACCTAATTTGCCGTCTTAGACTTTTTCTTGCTATAGTCGAAGAGCAGTCTGTTGTTCATAGGGTAACTGCCATGTCAATGCCCCCCTTCCTTTCCTTAGGGATTTCAACCTTCCTATTGATCACTATATTTCCACATTCCCCTTATTACTTGAATGCTTTATAGTGAAATGGTCAAGAGAAGAGAAAGAAAAGGATTTACACCAAGGGCTTGTGTTTTAGAGGGATATTTTTCGTAATAGAGGTTTCTATAAGAATGGCTAGCCAGGGTTGGTTTGTGCTTAGGCTAGTTTAGATAAACGTTTCGTTCTTATGATGTGGCGTCTTTATTTTATTGATTTGTGGCGCCTTTTTGTGATTTGATTAACTTTCCTAGTCCGCCCTTTCGGGTTTTCAGCCTAGGATGTTATGCTTATGTCCTAACTTTTGTCTAGGTTTCCCCTTTTTTATTTATTTTTTAGGAATACCTAGCGGACTTTTATAACCCTAACTTTTGCCCAGGCTACCCTTTATTATTGTTCGGGTCTCCTGCCGGGTTTACCCTATCTTTTGCGCAGCCCCCTTTTGTGGGTTTCCTGCCGGGTATTTTGCCCTTTTATTTGCTTGTCTTGGCCTTTGGCCTTGACGGGCTCTATTTTTTGTATATACATATTATTTTTTTGCATAACATTGTCGAAACTTGATTTTATCGAGATAAATTTTATCCGTGTTTCTACTTAATCAATCATATTTGACTTTGCTTTATGACGCTTTGATTGTTCTGACGCATTTGGAACAAAACGTCTATCTAAACCTTGTTTATTACAAATGGGGTATAGACATATTTAGCAAGAAAAGAAGCAGATAGTAAGAATAACATTCTTTTGTAATTTCGGGGAAATGTGTGCCCTAGAAATACTCGAGGTCTGGGCATACCTCGAGGAGTGATCTATAATAGTCACTAGGTTTACATCCCTTCGAATTGGAAGAAGGACACCTAATGACTAACGCTACCCTTTGCGCTAATATCCCTCCTTTTCGGAATATCGTCTTTGAGGGATAAGACTTCCCTGCTTTCCGTATGGTTTGATCTTTCGTGGGGTCATACCCTAAACCATACTTTAAAGGATTATCTTTGAACTCTGGTGGCTCTTTTATTCCTTGAGTATTCTTTCCGAGCCCCTGTCCTGGGCGATATCCATATCTTTTCATTATATGGGCCACCTTTGTATTACTGGGAAGTCTTTCTATGTTGGCAATTTCGAGTGCTTGAAAAGATGTTTCAAGAGCCTCTTCAGCCGCATCCACATATGGTTGGACAGACGGTTTACTGATTAGAAAGTCTTCTTCAGCTTGAACTGTGACGCGTTTATCATTTGTCACAAACTTGACTTTCTGGTGGAGAGTTGAAGGTATTGCCTTAGCGCTATGAATCCAAGGTCTACCAAGGAGACAACTATATGGTGGCGTGATATCCATCACGTGGAAGTCTATGTTAAAGATAGTAGGGCCAATTTGAATTGGTAGACTAATTTCTCCTACTACTTCACGTCTTGATCCATCAAAGGCTCGAACAATTGTATTACTCGGGCGCATGTGGGTTCCTTGCACTGTTATCTTGTCAAGTGTGCCTTTAGGCATGACGTTTAAGGATGACCCATTATCCACCAAAACTTTGGAAATGAGATATTCCTTGCATTTGACATAAATATGCAAGGGTTTGTTGTGATTTGACCCTTCTAAAGGGAGTTCTTCATTTGTGAAGGTAAGATGATTATTGGTTGTAATGTTACCAATAATTCCTTCAAATTTGTCCTGGGATATTGCATGCGGGACAAATGATTCATTCAAAACCTTTAACAGTGCGTTTCGATGCGGTTCCAAACTCATTATGAGTGATAACAAGGTTATCTTTGCAGGAGTGCGATTGAGTTGATCGATGATGGAGTACTTGCTTTGCCTTATGTACTGGAGTAACTCATATGTCTCCTCCTTGGATTCTTTTTCCTCTTCGCCCTTATCTTTTGCCTTATCTTTAGGAATGTTATCTTGTAATTCCTTGGGGGAATATATTCTTCCGCTTCTCGTCATGCCCCCAATATCGGCTATGTTGGAGATATCTTGTGATGATTCTTCTGAATATCTCCAAGGTACAGCTTTATTTGATGAATAAGGGAAAGGAAGAGGCATGAATAAACGTACAGGCGTTATTGCCTCTTCCCTTTTATCGATTGGAATAACCAACGATGCTTGTTTAATATCCTCTTTGTGTCTATCGACCGTTGTAGAGATTTTGATGACGAAAGGCTTCTTTTCCATTTATTCTGATTTGTGGAAAGCACATCAATTAATCCTTCCTTTTTATTATCTTTGTTATTAAAATGAGGAGGGATGTATGAATGTATGCAACTTATGAATGCAATAGACAGTTTAAGGAAAAAAAACTTTTTATTTCAACTAGAAAGTGTTTATCCTTCTATACAATGCTTTGAAGCAAGTGTTGACAAAAGCGGAGAAGCTTGAAGAATCCTATGGGTAAATTAGGCTTTCTTCGTAATTCATCTTCAGCTGTTCTCACATGATTTCTGAGCGTCTTGATTTGCTCATGTACCGCCTGGCTCATATCTTCACTATATCGACGAGCCTCTTTTATCTTTTCTTCTTGATGAACGATCAAGGCATGTTGTTGGTCAGACCTCTCTATTACTTGGTCTCTTTCACGAAGTAGTTGACCATACTGAGCTAATCCATCTCTTTCTTTGTCATGTAGCTCCTCTAGGTCTTCTCTGTATTTTTCAGCGATTTCCCACCACTTTTGTGCTTCTGACCGAGTTTTTGCTAGGTCATCCTGTATTAACTTGATCGTTTTTGCCTGTTCTACAAGCGCACTCTCAAGATGTGCTATTTTGTCACTCATGTCCCGGAATAGACTATCTTGTTCAAGCCTTGGAATTTTCAGTGCTTGTTTAGTCTCTTCTTGATAATCAGCACAATCATTCTTAAGGCGCTCTATTTCATGGTCCTTCTTTTTACATTGCCTTTTTAGACCATCTATTATAAGGGTTGCTTCTTGCTCTTTTTCTTCGAAGGCCCTCAGTTGAGCTTCCATGATTTCTACCCTTTTATTTAAGGCATTGACCTGCAATTGTAGCTCTTCATTGACTAATGTTGTCGTGAATGTAGCAGATGGTTGGGGTATCCTTCTACTTTTTCTCCATTCTTCATATTCATGGGATGTAGACACCTGAACCTTTCCAAGTTCTTTATCCCCTATATAGACTGGTCTTTCCCATGCTTTCCGGACAGCGGATACTTCTTCAAAGCTATGGGAGTAATAGCATAGACTCAGCCCTCTGAGCTCTTCTTGAGTTGGCACAGTCTGGGTTCTCATGAGTTGTCTCATAGCTATCTTAGGAGAGTAAGCTATACAACCCCTGAGGCCTAGTAATGGTATGCTCAGGTAATCTCCGCATCGTATAAGAATATAACCGAGTCGGAACCAAGGGCAAACCCATGATACATGCTCTATGTTCCAATTTTCTAACTCGGTTTTCCATTCTAAAGCTTGACGGTGCTGAAGAGGAATTTTTACAAAACTTCTTAAAGGATCAGGGAATATGCCCATGTGGCTTGAAGCGTAGAAGTGAGTGACGCCCCATACATATAGCAATGAAGTGCAACATCTAAGTGTTTTCCCTCGTTTCGTCGGCAAAAATCTACCGAAAGCGGGGTATCGCGAGAATTGCGGGTATAGGACTCTTAGAGTATACATCCCAGGCAAAGAATGCATCTATTGCAGCATGATCCACAACGTTCACATGAAATGGGAATAATATGATTCCGAACATTGCCAATGCTAGAGTTTTGTTGAAGGTAGACCAATCTTTGTTTTTAGCCAAAGAGATTAAGTGGTCTTCTATTATGGACATTTTCCAACCTCGGATGTTCCCTTTTCCTTCTAGGATGGATTGATGAGGAGGCAGTCGTATGATAGTCGCAACCTTACTCACGGCCACATATACTCCTGAGCAGACATAGACCCCGACTGATTGAGGCCATCTAACCATGAGTTCATATTCATCTAAGGTTGGTACTAAGTCAAACTGCGAAAACTCAAAGCAGTGTAGATCGGGATTCCAGAAGTGGACCAATGCTCTAACAAAGATTGGATCGATGCTGATTTTCAAGAGGTCAAGAATTCTTCCATAAGATTTCTCAAAATTGGCACTGACCTCCGGCAGCATATACGTACTCAACTGCCTTAACTTCTCTACACGGCATAGAAGGATTTCCACTTTCTTTAACTGTCTATTACTGGATCCCTCCATTATCTAAAAGAAATGAAAATGCATGATATGAGGATGAGTCCTTGTAAATGCATGTAAGTGTTTATTTTTCTAAGTATTATCATGTTTTATTCCTAATATGATACATGGTATATACTTGGTTTTTCTTAAAAAGAAAGCTATCTATATGGATGTTTATGGATTTTGATGAAAAGAGTCCTATTTTCTTCTCTTATTTTTATGAATAAAGGTTGTATGAATTATAAGACCTTTATCAAGAATTTTTTTTATTTTATAAAGGCATTTTTATGGCTTTAATTCGTTTTTATATTTTTTATGACCCTTTATCTCTTCTGTCGGTCAACGTGGCTACTTAGCTTACAAAGAACCTAAGACCAAGCTAGCTTAACTGAAGACTGTCCGAGATAAAGTTGGCTTATCTTATCACTTTTATGATTTTTAGGGTTTTTCACTATTTTTGTTGTATGATTACCCTATGCTAATGCATCAATACAAATGCAGCAAACGAATGCACACACAATTCATACATCCACGAGCAGAGCCACGCTTATTACGAGGTGGGGTTTTCCTGCAGAAACGTGCTTGGTTTAGGTGGTTCTAAACTGTTCTCACCAAGGCCAAAGGTCCCCAAGGTGCCCCCATTATAGGGACCTCTCAATCTCTCAGTCCTCGAGTCATGCACGGAACTCTGTGTTGACATCCTTAGACCAAAAGAAGAGAGTTATCACTTTGAGTTGGTGGTTTCCGACAACGGTTATAGCCCCGTGTGCCAACAAGCCGGTCGTATCTACCACCCACTCCCTATAGGTATTCACTCTTGCCCTCGGCTATAGAGGGACTGTTGTGTGCAAGGGTTTTTGTGTGCAATTTATATTTCAGACAATTTGCAGAAAATAATCATACAACAATTATTAAAGCCATACAATAAAACATACGGAAGAGGGTAAAGGCATAATTTCAAATCTTTACTTAATTTGAGTTTATCCGTCACTAAATGGGATCAACTCTCTAGCTTCCCCAGTGGAGTCGCCATCTGTCGCCGTCGTCTGTTCCGACGTCCAGGGACATCTCAAACGTTTATGCGAGCGGTCGCGAAAAGATGGTTTAGACTCGCGTTTTATGTTCATCAATTGGAGCATTGTAATGGCCAACATGAGTGGCTAACTTCATTCTCTTAGGATTCGGTGCACTTCCTTTGAACTCTTTTGTATCATGGTGATATTTTGAGATATTAATCTATGCTTTGATGTTGTTATTCTTGTCCTTTATGCTTTGGAATGATTTATTCTTGATTGTTTGAGGTATGATTGGAAAATATATCTTGAACCCTAGATCACGGTAAGAATATTTGTTACGTTAATTGCCAAGAATGGAATGAATGTATCAATTGCTTAAACACCCTAACCCTAATGTTGGAAAATCTGTTAATTGTGTGAGGAATCAACATTTATTAGGTTTTCTTATGAATTTCATGTGTGAGGAATCAACATGGATGATTTGAGTAGGTGGCATCAACATTGTTAGGTTAATTGACGTTCTTAATTGACCTAGCCATTACAAAAGAGGGATAAGGAAGGAAGCCAATCCTAAGTACCTTTAATTGATATTTTCTCAACAATTTACAGTTCTTTGTCATTTAATTTCAATTCAAACTCTTATTTGCAAAACCTAATCTGTTTTAATCTACTTAGTAAGCATAATTGGGAATTTCCATTGAAACTGTTCCTCGTGGGATCGACTTTTATTTAATCGAAATACTATACTCGCGATTGATAATTTGGTACACTTGCTAATAATTTAACAAGTATTTCTAGCGCAGTTGCCGGGGAACGGTATTCTTTGAGAATTCTTTGTTTAGCTTATTGAGTATTTTATTTTTATTTCATTATTATTATTATTATTATTATTATTATTATTATTATTATTATTATTATTATTATTATTATTATTATTATTATTATTATTATTATTATCATTATCATTATCATTATTAACATTATTATTATCATTATCATTATTATTATTATTATCATTATTATTATCATTATTTTCATTATTATTATTATTATTATTATTATCATTATTATTATTATTATTTATTATTATTATTATTTAGTTTTTAGTTTGTGCTAATATTTGCTTGAGTTACTCTTTTGATTTATGCGTTTAAGAGGACATGTATCTTCAAAAGAAGGGAAACTCAAGAACAAGCTACAAGAGAATCTTCTAATTCTTCTTTCACACTTGATTTACCAAACCTAATTATAGAAGATATGGCGGAAGAAGGAACAAATCTGAATCCAGATCCAAATACAAATCCAAATCAAAACCCAAATGCAAATCCACCTAGAAGAACTCTTAGAAATTGTGCTATGCAGCAAGGTCCAAGATATTTTTCCAGTATTGTCATTCCGAATGATCATACATTGCAGATGAATCCACCTTTCTTAAGCTTGATTAGTGCTCATCAATTCATTGGATTGGATCATGAAGACCCTTATTTTCATTTGTCTACTTTTTATGAGTTGATTGGTACCATGGGATTTACAGCAGCAAATCTTGAATCTGCATATTTGATATTATTTACTTTTTCTTTGGCAGGTAGGGCAAAAGAATGGCTGAAAGCACATCCTAATCAGAGTTTGACTAATTGGAGTAGTGTAGAAGAGAAGTTTCTGAACAGATTTTTCCCACCATCCCGCTACATCAAAGCAAAATCTGACATCACTTCTTTCAGACAAGGAGCAGATGAGCAATTTTGTGAAGCATGGGAGAAATTTAAATCACTGTTGAGAAGTTGCCCTAATCATGGATTTGATGACGTTTCTCAGTTGAATATTTTCTATACTGACTTGCGACATGATGCAAAGATGTTATTAGAGGCTGTAGTATGAGGATCTATGTTGGATGTAGAAATTGATCAAGCCACCAGAATTATTGATGCACTAGCCTTTACAGACCAACATGCCCAACATGATAGACATCCAATTATAACGCAACAAATTGAAGCATTGAACCAGAAGATAGAGAAATTACCTCAACAAATGCACACAGTACAATCTATTCTTAATCAATAGATGAGTTATGGTGTGTGTGGAGGTGATCATGCAAATGAACAATGTTCTTATCAAGGCAACATTCAGCAAGAAGAAGCTAATTATATGGGGGTCCAAGGTAGTAGTCAAGGCAGATAAGGCAATATTCTTAATCCCAATAATTATAAGAATAATTTTGCACAAGGATGGAGAGGGAATCAAAATCAGAATTTTGGGTGGAACCAAGGTGTTAGCTCATCTACTAGACAACCTGCATTTCAACAACAGTCATATCAGCAACCTCCATATCAACAGCAACAACAACATTTATCCTTCAGTGCCTGACAGAATAAGTAAATTGGAGGATATTGTAGAAAAAGTCATGCAAAACACTATGGCTAATCAGAAAAATATTGAAGCTTCATTCAGAAATATAGAGACCCAGATAGGCCAACTGGCTAAGTAATTATCTGAGCAGCAACAAGGAGGACAGTTTTTAGCTAACACACAAACCAATCCAAAGGAGCAGTGCAATTCAATAACTACAAGGAGTGGAAAAGTTGTAGGTAAGGGGATTGGTGACAATATAGTTGTTGAAAAAGAAGTTTTGGTAAAAGAAGATGAAGAGCAAGAAGAGGAGAATAATAAAGAAAGACATATTCCTAATAAGAAGAACGAAGAGAAGATAGAAAAAGGAGGGAGTCAAAAACCATTTGTAGAGAAGTTACCATATCCCAAGGTTCCCTCACAGATAGATAAAGAAAGACAATTCACTAGGTTTATGGATATTTTCAAGCAATTGTAAATTAATATATCATTTGTGGAAGTTATGGAGCAAATGCCAACATACACCAAATTCATGAAAGATCTCTTAACTAAGAAAAGAAGATTTACTGATGAAACAGTAGAGTTAGAGGCAGGATGCAGTGCTATATTCCAAAAATCATTGCCTCAAAAGTCCAAGGACCCTAGAAGTTTCACTATACCAGTCACAATTGGTGAATTACCAGTGAAAAAATCATTACTTGATTTAGGGGCCAGTATAAACCTCATGCCATTATCTATGCTCAAAAGAATAGGAAACTTGGAAGTAAAGTCTACAAGAATGACATTACAGCTAGCTGACAGATCTGTAAAGATTCCTTATGGAGTACCAGAAGATGTTTTAGTTAGAGTGGATAACTTCATATTTCCTGTTGATTTTGTGATTATGGACATGGAGGAAATTGAGGAAGTCCCATTGATCCTGGGAAAGCCATTTATGAAGACTACCAAAGTAATTATAGATGTTGACATGGGCAAGTTGAAAATTAGAAGTGGAGATGATGAAGTTAATTTTAATCTGTTTGAAGTTGTACAACAACCGGAAGACAAGAAAGATTGTCTCAGAATAGACACTTTGGAGGAATTAACCATCTCAACTGAAAACCAAGATTACAAGCCTGTTGCACAACCCCAAAGACATCTTAGTCTGACTATGAAGGAAGTTGTTCAAAGAAAGGTACTGAAACCTCCTGAAGCAGGTATGATTTATCCAATCTCTGACAGTTGTAAGGTTATTCGCAATGAAAAGAATAAAATCATTCCCACAAGGATAGTTAAGGGATGGAGAATGCGTATATATCACCTTGATCACTCACCTGCATGAGCCCTAAAGCAAATAGGCGTCAAGCTGAAGATGTTAAACAAGCGCTCCTGGGAGGCAACCCAATGTTTTGAATTTTTTTTTTCTTTTTGCAGTTTAAGTTTTTTTGTGCATTTTTCTTCCTCAGGTTCTTTTTGTGCAAGATTGCTCTAGGTACACAGTGCACTTCTCCTCAAGACTTTGAAGCCTTACTTCAATGGCTTGGGGACAGTCCAACTTTTCTAGAGGGGGTGAGAAAGTCTGCAGCTGAGGCTGAGGCACAAGATAAGGAGTAGATGACAAGTGAAGAAAATAAGGGAGGAAAGTTACTTTATTTTTAATGTTTTTAATTCCTTTGTTTTTAATTGCTTTATTTCAAATTTTGAATACCCTTGTTGTCCCATAATTTGTTTTAGATCCATATATGAGATTATTGCTTATTGTCTAATTCAAATCTAGAACGTGAAAAATAATTTTGATTGTTTCCAATAACAAGTGATTTTGGGATATTGAGTATGATAGTGAAAAGGAATTGATGAGTAAAATTAGGAATTAACTGAATTGGAGAAGCTAGCCAAAACCCAGGTGAGCAGAGTACCACAAACAGATAAATTGAGTGTCAACACTTTGTGATGATAACTGATATTGGTTGATTCTTTGATGCGATTACATGTTAACAAGACTTGAAAATGATAAAGGCATTTTTCCTTTGTAGTAGATATAACCCAGAGCCAAATATCCAACCATGCATTAATTATAGGACATCCATTTGAACCCCTTCTGAACCAAAAAAATAATATTGTTTCTTAAACAGAACCCTTAAGCCTAAATACTATTTATCTACCTTCCTATATTTGAGAAAGGAAATGAGTATGAATGTCACTATTTTTCTTATTGTTGGGTATTGCTATTGTTGTCCTACAGGTATTGTTGGGGTGTTATTGCTAAAAAAGAAAAAAGAAAAAAAGAGAAGTCAAAAGGGGGGTAATAACTTGTGAGATTATTAACTCATTGTCATTGTGTTAGGGACAAAAGCATGAAGTTGAAACCTGACTTGAGGAATTGTTAATCAAGAATCATTCATATGAGTTGAATTTCTCAAATATTTTTGTATATCCCAGAAAAACCAATAATTCTTTCTTAGCCTAGCCCCATTACAAGCCTCAAAAGACCTTTTGATTTAAGTCTTGTTTAACAATTGTTGATTGCTTGAAGATGATTATCAATATTGGATTGTCTAAATGAAGTGATTGAATGAGATAAACACTTACTTGTGAGAATTAGAGATGAGATAATCTTCATCAATTCTTCACTTCTTCATCAATTGGAGCATTGTAATGGCCAACATGAGTGGCTAACTTCATTCTCTTAGGATTCGGTGCACTTCCTTTGAACTCTTTTGTATCATGGTGATATTTTGAGATATTAATCTATGTTTTGATATTGTTATTCTTGTCCTTTATGCTTTGGAATGATTTATTCTTGATTGTTTGAGGTATAATTGGAAAATATATCTTGAACCCTAGATCACGGTAAGAATATTTGTTATGTTAATTGCCAGGAATGGAATGAATGTATCAATTGCTTAAACACCCTAACCCTAATGCTGGAAAATCTGTTAATTGTGTGAGGAATCAACATTTATTAGGTTTTCTTATGAATTTCATGTGTGAGGAATCAACATGGATGATTTGAGTAGGTGGCATGAACATTGTTAGGTTAATTGACGTTCTTAATTGACATAGCCATTACAAAAGAGGGATAAGGAAGGAAGCCAATCCTAAGTACCTTTAATTGATATTTTCTCAACAATTTACAGTTCTTTTTCATTTAATTTCAATTCAACTCTTATTTGCAAAATCTAATCTGTTTTAATCTACTTAGTAAGCAATAATTGGGAATTTCCATTGAAATTTTTCCTCGTGGGATCGACTTTTATTTAATCGAAATACTATACTGCGATTGATAATTTGGTACGCTTGCCAATAATTCAACAACCCACTAAGGTGTTAGAATCGTGCAGCGGAATGTTTGTGTTAACGGACAAAAACCACGAGGGGGGAGGGGGTGAATTAGTTTCTTAACAAAAATTAGGGTTTTAAAATTTTCTCCAAATTTCATCGATTAAAATGTTGTGTAAAGTAAATAGAGCAAGGATAGAGTATTATACAGACGATTTATAATGGTTCGGATCAAAAGACCCTACGTCCAGTTGCTAATCACTCAAACTGAGGATTAACGCGGTCACTATAATCAGAGTTATACAATCAGATTACAAATGAAAAAGATAAGGTAAAGAATACACCTATCTTGAGTCACACAAGAGATGAACACCTCCTTTGAATCCCACAAAGGATGAAGAACAGCTTTCCCTAGAGATGGCACAACACACAATCCACTAAGAAAACCCACTCAGTGATTATTATCGCTTCTAGCCCACACTAGGTTCCGAAAGCCCCTTTTTCCTCCAACAAACAGTTCTCTGGCAGTCACAGCTCTCAACTTTTGTTTGAAAAAGGTTGTTCACTTTGTAGAGAGCCTTAGAGAACCTTAAGTAGAAAGATTAGGGTTTGGGAATTGGGGATTTTCGAAACCAGATGAATTGGGAAGAGGGTTTTCGAAACTTGGTCCAATTTTGAAATTCAAAACACATATCTGACTGAAATAATCGATTATCTTGAGTGTTAATCGATTATTCCAAAGCCAAATTTGCAGGAAACCCAAAACAGCTCAGTTTAATCGATTAACTGGGCATTTAATCTATTAACAGCTCAGTTAATCGATTAACAAATGGTTTAATCGATTATTCCAGAGAGCAGATGCTGAAAATAGTTTTCTCTCTGTAATAATCAATTATCTTGCGATTTAATCGATTAATCCAGTATGTTTTTGATAAATATGAGTTTTTAGAACCTTTAAAGAGTGGACTATGTGCTGGCTATCTTAGACTCTAATATTACAGACTCAAAATCATCAAAATAGAGTTATTACATAATATTACAGGTCTTCAAATCTTTAAGTCCTTTATTCTTGAATCATCATCAAAATCAACAAGCTTCATATTCATATATGTTCAAAATTCATATCCTTGTATGTTCAACATTCTCCCCCTTTTTGATGATGATCAAAATTTCCTTTAAAGTCCTTTGTAATATCCTGTTTTATCTGTCACATCTAACAAAAACATTACACATACCAGATAATATTTAAATTTAATAAACATAAGAGGCTTTAAACAATTTCTCCCCCTATTTTGATTATGATAAAAAAATGAAAGCTTCCCCTCAATAAATGCATAATTTAGAAAATAACTCCCCCTCAAACAAAGCAAAATTACCAATTTATTCCATAAATTAAAGTAATTTAACAGTTCATAAGGAGTTGATTTTACCCCCTGTTAATCGATTAACTGGGATGTTAATCGATTAAATGCCCAGTTAATCGATTAAATTGAGCTGTTTTGGGTTCCCTACGAATTTGGCTCTGGAATAATCGATTAACACTCAAGATAATCGATTATTTCAGTCAGATATGTGTTTTGAATTTCAAAATTGGACCAAGTTTCGAAAACCCTATTCCCAATTCATTTGTTTTTGAAAATCCCCAATTGTCAATCCCTAATCTTTCTACTTAAGGTTCTCTAAGGCTCTCTGCAAAGTGAACAACCTTTTTCAAAAAAAAGTTAAGAGCTGTGACTGCCAGAGAACTATTTGTTGGAGGAAAAAGGGGCTTTTGAAACCTAGTGTTGGCTAGAAGCGATAAGAATCACTGAGTGGGTTTTCTGAGTGGATTGTGTGTTGTGCTGTCTTTAGGGAAAACTGTTCTTCATCCTTTGTGGATTCCAAGGAGGTGTTCATCTCTTGTGTGACTCAAGAGAGGTGTATTCTTTACCTTATCTTTTCAATTGTTATCTGTTTATAAAACTGTGATTATAGTGACAGTGTTAATCCTCTGTTTGAGTGATTAGAAACTGGACGTAGGGTCTTTTGATCCAAACCAGTATAAATCGATTGTGTAATACTCTATCCCTTCTCTATTTACTTTACACAACATTTTAATCGATGAAATTTGGGAAAAATTTTAAAACCATAATTTTTGTTAAGAAACCAATTCACCCCCTTCTTGGTTTTTGTCCGTAAATGCAAACATTCCGCTGCGCGATTCTAACAAGTGGTATCAGAGCTTTCTTTGATAGTCATTCAATTTTCGAAAATGGCCGGACAAAATCAAACGTTTGCGAAGGGTGCTTCTATCAATAGACCCCCACTTTTTGTCGGGCAAAATTATCCTTTTGGAAAGTAAGAATGCAAATATTTTTGGAGTCTGTTTATAGAGGTGTTTGGGACGCAATTTTAAATGGTCCTTTTGTTCCTAAAGTAACTGAAAATGGAGTAGAAATATCAAAACCATTTTCTAGATGGTCAGCTGAAGAAAATAGGAAAGCCCAATATGATGTTAGGGCTAGAATTATTATTTCATCTGCTTTAACCCTTGATGAGTTTTACAAGATCTTTGTTTGTAAAAGTGCTCAAGAAATGTGGGAAATGTTAAGAGTAACCCACAAAGGTACCGACGATGTAAAAGGAGCACGGAAGAATTCATTGATCCAAGAATATGAGATGTTTTGGATGCAACAAGGAGAAACAATCTTTGACGTTCAAAAGCGTTTCACGCACATAGTGAATCATCTCACCGGGTTAGGTAAAATTTTTTATGTTGATGAATTAAATGTAAAAATTCTGAAATCTTTGGATAGGAAATGGCAACCTAAGGTGACTGCCATCACGGAGTCACAAAATCTAGCAACAATGTCTATGGCGGCGCTCTTTGGAAAGTTGAGAGAGCACGACCTTGAACTTGGAAGGGTAAATGATGAAGAAGGTCAACATCAATAGAGGAACTTAGCCTTCAAAACCGAAATTTCCAAGAGTAAGAACAAGAAGGAAGAATAAGACTCAGAAATTTGAAGAAGAAGAACAATTGAGTCTCATGATAAAGAAATTTACCAAATTTATTAAAGCCAAAGGGAAGCAACCCTTCAAAGGTAAGGGAAAGGTAAGAGAAAGTACTTCTTTAAATATCAAATGTTATGGTTGTGGTGAAACAGGACATGTAAAAACCGAATGTCCAAATAAGAAGAATGAAGATAACAAGGGCAAGAAATTCTTCAAGAAGAAAGCCTACATTGCTTGGGATGATAGTGACTCAAGTTCGGAGTCGAGTGATTCGGAAATAAAAGCTAACATTTGCTTAATGGAAAAAGACAATATATCTTCCGACTTTGAGGTTAGTGATTCCGACTCTTCCTCAAGTGATGATGAAAATAACTTTGATGAATTAAAAAATGCATATGAAGAATTGTTTAATGCTTTTAAGGACTTGAAAAATGAAAACAAATATGTGAAAAGTGTTTGAATAAATCCGAAAAAGTGGTGGAGTCCTTAAAAACGAAAATTGTATGTTTAGAGGAAAAGGATAATAAGAATAAAGCATGTGCATCATGTAAAGAGTATGAATATGAAATTGATTTATTTAGACATTTACTTGATAAAGCTAAGAAGGAAATAAGTGATAATTATAAGGAGAAACTTGTTATTGTTCAAAATAGAGAAAACCATCATGTTCCCTTGAAAAAGCCTAAAATTAAAAATAGAGGAGTATGGGTTGAAAAAGGAACTAAAACTTCAATGGTTAGAAATGTATCATATTCAAAAATTACATCTAATGCATGCTTTTATTGTATGAAACATAGTCGTCATACTTCAAATAGATGTAGAATTAAACATTTTGGTGTACCTAAAGGAAAATATATTTGGGTTCCTATAGTGAAATAATTTGTTTGTCTCTAACCCCAAGCACCAAAAGTTATGGGGACCTAAGATTACTATGTTCTTGTTTTGTAGGAAACTTCCAAATCCAAGAAGTCTATGTGGTATCTTGATAGTGGATGCTCAAAACATATGACCGGAGACAAAACGAAATTTGTAAGTTTCAAAGCTAAAGAACAAGGATATGTAACCTATGGGGACAACAACAAAGGAAAGATACTTGGAATTGGAAATATTGGTGGTGCAAACACTTTGGAGATAAAGGATGTGCTTCTTGTTGATGGGCTAAAACATAATCTCCTAAGTATAAGTCAACTTTGTGACAAAGGATTCAAGGTAATCTTTGAAAGTAAGTTTTGTACCATACATTTAGTGAATTCCGAAAATGTAGCATTGAAAGGCATTAGGCATAATAATATCTATTTGATAGACTTGGATTGTATACATGATACTAGTATAACATGCTTAGTTGCTAAGGAAGAAAACCCATGGTTATGGCATAAGAGAGCGGCTCATATAAATATGCATCAATTAAACAAAATAATATCAAAGGACTTAGTTGTTGGATTGACTAAGTTAAAATTTGAAAAAGATAGATTATGTGATGCATGTCAAAAAGGTAAACAAGTGAAATCATCCTTTAAATCTAAGAATGTTATTTTCACATCAAAACCTTTAGAACTATTACATTTATATTTATTTGGTCCATCCAGGATAAAAAGTTTTGGTGGAAATTATTATGCTCTTGTAATTGTTGATGATTTTTCTAGATATAATTGGACATTTTTCTTAACATTAAAAAGTGAAGCTTTTAAGGTCTTTAGGAAGTTTGCAAAGCAAATTCAAAATGAGAAAGACTTAAGAATTAAAGTGTTAAGAAGTGACCATGGTGGAGAGTTTCAAAATGAATGGTTTGAAAATTATTGTGAGGAAAATGGTATTTTGCATAATTTTTCTGCACCTAGGACTCCCCAACAAAATGGTGTAGTAGAAAGGAAAAATAGGTCACTAGAGGAACTTGCTAGAACCATGCTAAATGAATCAAATGTTCCTAAATATTTTTGGGCTGATGCTGTAAGTACTGCATGTTATGTATTGAATAGGATGCTTATTAGGCCAATTACCTTAAGTAGAAAGATTAGGGATTGGGAATTGGGGATTTTCAAAAACAGATGAATTAGGAATAGGGTTTTCGAAACTTGGTCCAATTATGAAATTCAAAACACATATCTGACTGAAATAATCGATTATCTTGAGTGTTAATCGATTATTCCAGAGCCAAATTCACAGGGAACCCAAAACAGCTCAGTTTAATTGATTAACTGGGCATTTAATCGATTAATAGCCCAGTTAATCGATTAACAGGGGGTTTAATCGATTATTCCAGAGAGCAGATGCTGAAAATGGTTTTCTGTCTGTAATAATCGACTATCCTGCCATTTAATCGATTAATCCAGTATGTTTTTGATAAAAATGAGTTTTTAAAGCCTTTAAAGAGTGGACTATGTGCTGGCTATCTTGGACTCTAATATTACAGACTCAAAATCATAAAAACAGAGTTATTACATAACATTACAAGTCTTCAATTCTTTAAGTCCTTTATTCTTGAATCATCATCAAAATCAACAAGCTTCATATCCATGTATGTTCAACATTCATATCCTTGTATGTTCAACACTTGCGCATGAGCCAGAGCAGTAAGTCACAGTCGGTCCTACGAAGTGGACCATACCAGCCAGATGAGGGGTTTATACTCATCCAGTCTTACATTGATGGACTGCAAACAATACCAACTGGATGGGGGTTCATACTCATCAACAGAAGGGTCGGCTACCACAAAAAGAAGCATCTTGAGGTTCTACCTTTGTCAGTTGAGGGGTCGGCTACCGCAAGAAGGAGCATCCCGAAGCTACTACCAATCGGATGGGGGTTTATACTCATCAACCGAGGGGTCGGCTACCGCAAGAAGGAGCATCCTGAGGTTCTACCACGTGTCAACCAAAGGGGTCGGCTACCGCATGAAGGAGCATCCCAGAGGCGCACACACACACATTTTTCATTTAGAGGGTCGGCCACCGCAAGACGGAGCATCCATAGGACAGCCGGGCAAGAGGGTTAACTCCTTCATCCTCCAGCCGATCTTTTGGCATAACAGGCCAATAGTCGGCTAGTCAAGTGAAGGGGGGGCAGCTGTAGACCCCAAATCTTGCCCAGTCTCAAAATAAAGAGTAGAAGATCTCCAATTTGAAGATAGGCAAGTCATAAAAGGTCCCTAGTTTAGACTAATAAGGTCAGTCCTAAAAGGCCCCATATTAGAGTAGGAATGTTTTTTTGTACAGAAAAAATAAGGAATTCCACCTGAAAGGTCGAGACTGCTGTCTCGCCATCAGCAAAGGGCGAGACTGTTGCCTCATTTGGAAAGACGACCTTCTAGCCATTTGTCAAATCGATACCGCCTTCTCGATTGGCGAGACGGTCGTCTCGCCATTTGTTAAAGGCGAGACTATCATCCCGTTTGGCGAGACGGCGGTCTCAACCTTGCCAGGCGAGACGACCGTCTTGACCTGACAGACGCGAATCCCTATTAAAAGGATGGTGCGCTCCCTTTCTTTACACACAGTTCTTCAACTTTCCCTTCTACCATTTCTTCAAATTCTTCTCCTAGAACCCCTCTGAAGCATTTCCGAAGTTTTCTTAGTGTTCCTAGAGAGTATGTTATAACGTTGCGAGAAAGAGCAATCGATGTTGTAGAGTGAAGGACTGCCTAAAAGCGTCCTATTTCCAGAATACTAATCACGAAAGCTTGCTTCAAAGGTTCCCAATACTTTCTCTCCTTCTTTTACCGCTATTTCCTTACATTTATCTGTGCATTAGTTGTTAAGGCCATGTAGTCATTACTTTTTAATTCCGCAAATAAAAAGGGTAAAAGCGTCATTTTAAAAGTTCATTTGTGAAATAAATGGCCCATCATAGGGAACCTGAAAGGGGCGTTGTAGGGAAGCTAATACCTTCCCTACACATAACTAACTCCCTTACCCAACTCTGGTTATAATGGCTAAAGTTGGTTTTTCAAAACCAACGCCTTCTTTCCTCCTTTTCCAATGTTTCCGGATAAAACATTGGTGGCGACTCCAGAACCCATTTTTGGAAACCTTGCCTTTAGGTCCAACCCGGTTATCGGACAACCTAAAAGGCATTGTAACACCAATTTAAAAACGTGAGTCGAAAGTTATAAATCATCGCATCGCTCCGACCGCCCCTTTTGACGGCGGCGACAGGTAGTGTTAAACATACAAGGATATGAAGCTTGAAGATTTTGATGATGATTCAAAGACAAAGGACTTAGATATTTGAAGACTTGTAATCATGTGTATTCACTTGTAATAACTCTGTTTTATGTTTTTGAGTCTGTAAATTTAGAGTCCAAGATAGCCAGCACATAGTCCATCCTCTAAAACCTCTAAAAGCTCATTTTTATAAAAAATACACTATGATAATCGATTATCACTCAGGATAATCGATTATCACAGATTGAAAATTGTTTTTAGGAAAATCTTACTGTGATAATCGATTATCACTCAAGAAAATCGATTATCCCAGCTAAATAATCAATTATTCAGCCAAATAATCGATTATCCTGGTCCTATTTTGTCCTCTGTGAAAATGGCTCTGGAATAATCGATTATCACTCAAGATAATCGATTAATTACGTCTGTTATGAGTTTTGAAATTCAAATATGATAAATTTATGAAAACCCTATTCCCAATTCTTATGTTTTCGAAAATCATCATTTCCCATATCCTATTCTCTCTACTTAAGGTTCTCTAAGGCTCTCTGCAAATCAACAAACTTTTTTCATACAAAAGTTAAGAGTTGTGACTGCGAGAACTTTTTGTAGGAAAGAAAAAGGGGCTTTTGAAAACCTAGTGCGGGCTAGAAGTGATAAGAATCACTAAGTGGGTTTCTTGGTGGATTGTATGTTGTGTCGTCTCTAGGAAAAACTGTTGTTCATCCTTTGTGGATTCAAAGGAGGTGTTCATCTCTTGTGTGACTCAAGAGAGGTGTTTTCTATTCCTTATGTTTTCAATTTGTAATCTGTTTGTAAATTGTGATTATAGTGACAACGTTAATCCTCTTTTTGAGTGATTAGCAACTAGACATAGGGTCTTTTGATCCGAACCAGTATAAATCAATTGTGTAATCTTCTTTCCCTTATCTATTTACTTTACAAAGCATTTTAATCGGTGAAATTTGGGAAAAATGTTAAAACCCTAATTTTTGTTTAAGAAACCAATTCACCTCCCCTCTTGGTTTTTGTCTGTAAACGCAAACATTCCGCTGTGCGATTCTAACAAGTGGTATCAAAGCTTGCTTTGATAGTCATTCAAATTTCGAAAATGGCTGGACAAAACCAAACATTTTCTGAGGGTGCTTCTATCAATAGACCCCCACTTTTTATGGGGCAAAATTATCCTTTTTGGAAAGTTAGAATGCAAATATTTTTGGAGTCTGTTGATAGGGGTGTTTAGACCCCAAATCTTGCCCCGCCTCCTAATAAAGACCAGAAGACCTTCTATTTGAAGATGGATGAAGCCTAAGAAGCCACTAGGAGAGACTATTAGGCCCCATACTAGGATAGGAGGGATTTTTGGCATAAAAATAAGGATTTTCGCCTTTTAGGGTCAAGACCGCCGTCTCGATTCGGGACTGCCATCTCGCCTTGCTCGTTTGGCGACACGGCCGTCTCGCCACTCGCGAATGGCTAGACTGCCATCTCGCCACTCGCGAATGGCAAGACGGCCGCCTCGTTTGGCAAGATGGTCGTCTCGACCTGACAAGCGCGAATCCCTATAAATAGCCGCGCCATTCCCCTCATTTCATACAGTTCTTCCATTCTCTCTCTAGTCACTTCCTCAAATTCTCTTTCTAGAATCCCTCCGAAGCATTTTCGGAGTTTTTGAGAACTTTCTAAGAGTTTTTGTAGCATTTTTGAGAGATTTCGGCGCTGTAAAGAGTGAAGGGCTGCCAAAAAGCACCCAAATTGTAAAGAAATTAATAGAAAGCTTGCCTCGGAGGTTTCTACACTTTCCCTCTCTCCTTTACCGCTTTATTTTCAATTACGCAATAGACATTAGGGCCATGTAGTCATAATTTTAAATTCCGCAAATAAAGGGTAAAAGCGTATTTTCACCGGTTTATTTAATTCAAAGTAGTTGGCCCATCATAGGGAACCCGAAAGGGGCGTCATAAGGGAACTAACACTTCCCTTACACGTAACTAACTCCCTTTCCCAACTCTGGTTCTAATGACCAAAGTTGGTTTTTCGAAAACCAACGCCTTTTTACTCCTTTTTCGATGTTTCCGGTAAAAACATCGGTGACGACTCCAAAAAGAACCCTTCAAAATTAGTTCTTGGTTTAGCCCGGTTATCGGACAATCCAAGAGCGCCTTTTCGAAAACCTTGCCCCTAGGTTCAGCCCGGTTATCGGACAACCTAAAGGCGTTGTAACCACACCAATAAAAAACGCAAAATTTGGAAAGTCGGAACCATCGCGTCGCTCCGACCGCCTCGTTTTGACGGCGGTGACAGATGGCGACTCCACTGGGGAAGCCTAGAGAGTTGATCCCATTTAGTGATGAGCCGGCTTAAAAGGAAATAAACCAAGAAAATTACGCTTTTACCCCACCTTGTATGATAACATGTTTTAATGCTTGGCTTTAATAACTTTTGTCTGTTTATACTTACGCAATTATTTGAAATACAAATTGTACACAAACCCTTGCACACTACAGTTCCCTCTATACCCGGGGGCAAGTGAGAAATCCATAGGGAGTGGGTGGTAGGTACGGTTCGCTGTAGTGATGGCCTTGTGCCCACCAGTTTGATCGGAAACCACCCCTCAAGGTGATAACCTTCCTCTTTTGGCACAAAGACTGACTATGGCCTTAGTGCTAAGCATGGTCGGAAGGCTAGAGAGTGGGGACCCTATAATGGGGGCACCTTGGGGGCCTTAGCCTTGGTGAGAATAGTTAGAACCTACCTTCGCCAATGCACTTTTCTACAGGAAAACCCTACCTCGTGATTAAAACGACTTCTTGCCTGTTCGTGGATGATCGAATTGTGTGTACATCTGTTTGTTGCATTTGTCTGTTGCATAGCATAACCAAACAACAGAAAAATCACAAAACAAAAAAAATTATTTTGCAATAAACACCCTTATCTCGGACAGTCTACCTTTTAGCTAGCCTGGTTTCAGGTTCTTTGTAAGCTAAGTAGCCATGCAGTCCGACAGAAGAGATAAGGGACGTTAACTATTCTTTCGCATAAAGCCATTTTTTTTTATCTCGGACAGTCTGCCTTTTAGCTAGCCTGGTTTCAGGTTCTTTGTAAGCTAAGTAGCCACGCAGTCCGACAGAAGAGATGAAAGGCTATAACAAAAAATCAAAATACAAGTCAAAACTAGAAAATAAATCAACTTCTGACAAAGTCAAACCATTCATATTGCATCATATCATGAGTAAAGAACAACCAAGAGAGAAAGTAAAAAAGAGAGCACATTTAGCATCATCTAAAACAGAATCTCTCATACATAAACATATCCATGTTAGTTCAACACTCAACATGCATTAATAAATTTCTTCCGGGCATTCTAGAAAGTGGTTGGTCCTCTCCCCATCCGAACTCGTGCACAAAAGGCCAGAGCAATGGAAAACCTAGAGGAGCAAAACCATAAGCTCACGGCAGAGGTTAACACCCTCAGCGAGCAGATGGCTCAACTAATGGAGGTCATACGCCAAGGGCAAAATAAGGGCGAAACCCACGCGGAAAACACCTCTCGCCATGAAGAGGAGGAAGAAGAGGAAGTCTTCTATGATGGAAAAGATGCTAAGACTGTACGCATCCTCACCCCGAAGGTCTCTAAGCAACAAATATCCGCCCTAGAGGAAAGGCTGAAGGCGGTCGAGGGGCACAATTTCGACGTCAAGGAGGTAGCGGATATGTGCCTGGTGAAGAATATCCATTTCCCTCCCAAGTTCAAAGTCTCGGACTTCCCCAAGTACGCCGAGCTAACTTGCCCCAAGAAACATCTTACGATGTATTGTCGTAAGATGGTCGCGCACGCTGAAAATGAAAAACTCCTGATACACTGCTTCCAAGAGAGTCTGGTCAATACAGCTCTCAACTGGTACATGCAGTTAGAAAGAGGGCAGGTTCAAAACTGGAAACAACTGGTCGACGCTTTCCTTCGTCGTTACCGATACAATATCGATCTGGCCCCTGACAGGTCGGATCTCAGGACCCTAAGCAAAAGGGACGACGAATCCTTCAAAGCGTACGCCCAAAGGTGGAGGGAAATGGCCACCCAAATAGAGCCTCCACTGACTGATAAGGAGATAGTAACTATGTTCATAGGTTCACTGACTGGAGCGTACTATGATAAGGCAATAGCCAGTACCTCCAATCTTTTTTTGGACATAGTCATTGTAGGAGAAAGAGTGGAGCAGGGGTTGAGGAGCGGGAAAATAGCACGACCTTCTTCTTCCAGTACCTGCTTCAAGAAACCCTTCAAAAAGAAGGAAGAGGCCGTACACGCCATCAATTTTGCAACCCCTTCCTCCACTCCTCAAACAGAGAGGCATTCACGAAGAAAGGAGAGGAAGTTCACCCCTATCCCCACCTCGTACGCAAAGCTGCTGCCCCAGTTGTTACAGGCAAACCTTCTAGCCCGCGTCCCTCCAAAGAAAATGAAGCCTCCCTACCCCGAGTGGTACAAGCCCAACGAAAATTGTAACTATCACTCGGATGTGTTAGAAAAGTAGTTTTAGATCAAGAGGGGGGGGGGTGAATTGATCTTTGAAAGTTTTTCGCAAATAACAGATTATCTAATTCGAAAATTAAGTTTACAGATATGTTCTTGAATCTCAAAGCAATCAATCAAAATAATGCAGCAACAGAATTTAAAGGAGAGAAAGGTTAAGAAAGATATCACCGGTATTTTAAACTGGTTCACCGAATACCAGGGCTACGTCCAGTCTCCAGCCAAATTCCAGCTAGGTTCCACTAGATTAAATGTTTTACAGATTCAACAATATTACACCTAATCTATCACAAGAACCAAATTCCAGTTCCTGCACTCAACCTCTCACCAAGAACCAAATTCCAGTTCTTGATAACCTCTACAACCAAATTCCAGCTGCAGAGAAACTAGTGCCCAAATTCCAGGCACCAACACCTAACCTTTCACCAAGAACCAAATTCCAGTTCTTGATAACCTCTACAACCAACTTCCAGCTGCAGAGAAACTAGTACCCAAATTCTAGGCACCACACAGTACAAAAGAATGAAAAAGAATTGAAAAAGAAGAAACTAGAAAGCTCAAACCAGTTTATGCTATTCTGCAGTGAGTTTCTTCTTTAAAGAAAAGCAATATGCCTCAAGAAAGATTTTTAAAGAACTTCTCAAAAACTGCCGCGAATCTTTCTTGAAAAGAGTGCTAAAGTTGCTTGATTGATTGCTCAAGGATGTGTAAAAACTGATGTATTAAAAGTTTCAAGCAACTCTGTTTTTATAGAAGATTTTCAAAACTGCTGTATTAATTAATCTGTTAAAAGATTCTTTTAATCTGTTAAAAGTGCAGTTTAATCCATTAAAACTTCTTTTAATCCATTAATACGTTCTTGATTCTTTAACAGATTTGTTTTAACTGATACGACAATGTTTATATCAATTAAAACACTTTACAAAAAATCTTCTAAGTTGATTTAATCGATTGTTTCAGCGATTCAATCGATTGAAATACTGCAAAAACTTTCTTGTAAAACTTTTCAAGTTATTTTAAGCTGATAAAAATAGGTTTTAATCGATTAAAACTCTGTACATAATTTTTCCAAGTTGTTTTAATCGGTTGAAACGTGATTTAATCGATTGAAACAGTTCTGATCGGTCATAACTCAATTCTAATCGATCATAACTGATTCTGATCGGTCATAATTGCATTCTGATTGATCATCGTGAACCTTTAAGTCATTTTAATCGATTGAAACGTGTTTTAATCGATTGAAAAAATTCTGATCGCTCATAATTCAAATCTGATCGGTCATATTTGTATTCTGATCGATCATAATGAGTTCTAAATGGATTTAATCGATTAAAATCAAGTTTATCGATTAAAATACTGTAAAAACACTTCTTTGAACATTCTAAGTGATTTTAATCGGTTATTTCAAAACTGTATCAGTTAAAAACATGTTTAAGAAAGCTTTTGTCAAAATACTTTGTTTTTAATTGTTTAAAACGATTTTAGAGGCATTTTGCAAAATCTTTTAAGTGAAGAAACCTCATGCAGCAGAAAAGATAAAATGATTATACCTAAGCATAGCTGCGGACACACTAATCTTTCTACTCTTTTATCTTAGTAACTTTTGTCCACTGCAAAGTTGCTTTTGACTTCATCTTTGACTTCATCAAATCAATGAGATCTTTGCCAATGTATTTCAATAAGATCTTCATCACTTTCAGTCTCCCCCTATTTGATGAAGACAAACACCATTTTGAAAAAAAACTCTGCAAGAGAAGTCACTTGATAATACAGTTTAGTGAAAAATCAAAAATAAATTGTTTTCCTATTTCTCCCCCTAAAATGTTGCTCCCCCTAAACTTAAGAGTTTATTTCTTCTAAATTGATCTAAAGTAAAAGCAACTATTTCTCCCCCTTTTGACTTCATCAAAAATTAGGGAATAGAAGAGAAATAATGAACAGGTATGTATTGAAAGGATTTGTAGAAATAGAAAAAATTAGAAATACGATATTTTACTCATGTGAAGATCAATCAAAGTTGATTCAAACTTATCTTCATTAACACGTTTGTAATGAATACAATTAACACGTGTAAAGATAAGGGAATCACGCTTTAGTAGCATGTTACAAGAACAACCATTAACTAAAGCCTTTAATTTTTCTTTCCAGAATAAAAATC
>OY731403.1:71097331-71334695 GCA_963425845.1 Sphenostylis stenocarpa
TGCAAGCTAAGTAGCCACGCAGTTCCGACAGAAGAAATAAGGGATGCTAAAATATTCTTTCACATAAAGCCATATTTTATCTCGGACAGTCTGCCTTTTAGCTAGTCTGGTTTCAGGTTCTTTGTAAGCTAAGTAGCCACGCAGTTCCGACAAAAGAGATAAAAGACTATAAAATAAGCAAATAAACATCAAATAAAAATCAAAATACAAAAACACAAAAAAAAATATATAAAAATATATAAATGAAACAACTTCTGACAAAGTCAACTCATTCATATTACACCATACCATGAGTAAAGAAAAACCAAGAGAGAAAATAAAAAAATGAGAGTGCATTCAGCATCATTTAAACAAAATCTCTCATGCATAAACACATCCATGTTAGTTTAAGCACTCAACATGCATTAATAAACCTTTTTCGGGCATTCTAGAAAGTGGCTGGTCCTCTCCCTACTCGCACTCGTGCACAAAAAGCGAAAGTGATGGAAAACCTAGAGGAGCAGAACAGAAAGCTCACCGCGGAGGTCAATACCCTCCGCGAGCAAGTGGCCCAGTTAATGGAGGTCGTACGCCGGGGGCAAAGCAAGGGCGAAGACCAAGCTGAACATGTCCCTCCTCATGAGGCAGAGGAGGAAGAATACTTTTTTGACGGGAAGGATGCTAAGACTGCACGCATCCTTACCCTAGAAGTGTCCAAACAACAACTCTCCGCCCTAGAGGAGAGGCTGAAGGCAGTCGAAGGGCACAACTTCGACGTCAAGGAGGTGGCGGACATGTGCCTAGTGAAGAATATCCACTTCCCTCCCAAGTTCAAAATCCCAGACTTCCCCAAGTACGCCGGGATGACCTGCCCTAAGAACCATCTTACGATGTATTGTCGTAAGATGGTCGCCCACGCCGATAACGAGAAACTCCTCATCCACTGCTTCCAGGAGAGTTTGGCAGACACAACTCTCAATTGGTACATGCAGTTAGAGAGAGGGCAGGTCCAGAACTGGAAACAGTTGGCTGACGCTTTTCTCCGTTGTTACCGATACAACATCGATCTGACCCCCGACAGGTCAGATCTCAGGACTCTGAGCAAGAGGAACGACGAGCCCTTCAAAGCGTACGCCCAAAGGTGGAGGGAAATGGCAGCCCAGATAGAGCCTCCTTTGACGGACAAGGAGATAGTGGTTATGTTCATCGACTCACTGACCGGAGCGTACTATGATAAGGCGATAGCCAGTACCTCCAATCTTTTTTCGGACATAGTCACTGTGGGGGAAAGAGTAGAGCAGGGGCTGAGGAATGGGAAGATAGCACAGTCTTCCCAAGCGGGCGTCTCATTCAGGAAGCATGCTGGCAAGAAGAAGGACAAATCTGTGCATGTAATCAATTTTGTCACTCCTTCTTCTACCACATAAACGCCAGGCAGCCCCACAAGAAAGAAAGGAAGTTCACTCCAATCTCCACTTCCTACGGACTGCTGCTACCTCAGCTACTGGAAGCTAATCTCCTGACCTGCGTCCCTCCCAAGAAACAGTTGGAACCTCCTTACCCCGAATGGTATAAGCCAAATGAGAAATGCGCTTACCATTCAGGTTCACCCGGGCACTCTACAGAGAATTGCTTAACCCTTAAGTATCGGGTTCAAGAACTAATCGACGCCGGGTGGATTACTTTTGACGCCTCTGCTTCCAGCACGGATGACAAACCTCTGTCGAAGTCGGAGTAGCAGAGAGGGAGGACTAAGAGGATCAGCCCTAGGGTCTTTTCTTTTAAAAAAAAAAAAAAAAAAGCTTTTCTCTATATCTCCTGCGGTCCCCGCCCGTGGCCGCAGGAATTTTAATTAAAAGGGCTTGTACATACATTTCTCATTTTCATTAATACACGAGGCATTGTGTCATATTCATTCTTTCCCTCTTCTATTTATTATTCTTTCAAAAATAAATCGAATAATAAAATTTATGACTAAAACAGAACCTAAAACACACCATGTCTGTGATTGATGAATCTCCGTGGACCCCGGAAACGGAAGGCGAATGGGTCGGGTCCAACAGTGAGCAGGAGACCATTTCTCCGGACATGCAAAGAATGCTGGAAAAGGAAACATGCATCATACAACTGCACCAGGAGGAAATAGAAACTGTCAATTTGGGAAAAGAGGATGTGGAGAAAAAGGTGAACATCGGCACCCAAATAAAAGGTAGCATAAGGGAAGAATTGATACAGCTTCTGAAGGAATATATGAATGTGTTTGCTTGGTCTTATCATGACATGCCTGGGCTCGACACGAGCATAGTGGAGCATAGGTTGCCGTTAAAAGAGGGGTTTCGACCTGTGAAACAAAAACTCAGGAGGATCAAACCGGACTGGTCCTTAATGATAAAGGAGGAGGTACAAAGGCAGCTAGATGCAAATTTCCTGGTAGTATCCAAATATCCAGAATGGTTGGCCAACATAGTACCCGTCATTAAAAAGACCGGGAAGGTCAGGGTCTGCGTGGACTATAGGGACCTCAATCGAGCAAGTCCAAAGGACGACTTTCCCCTACCACATATAGACACGCTAGTAGACCATACCGCTACCAACACGTTGTATTCCTTCATGGACGGGTATGCGGGGTACAACCAAATCAAACTGGCCGTTGAGGATAGAGAAAAAACCTCCTTCATTACACCATGGGGCACTTTCTGCTATCGAGTAATGCCGTTTGGGCTGAAAAATGTGGGGGCTACCTATCAAAGGGCTATGGTCACGCTATTCCATGACATGATCCACAAGGAAATAGAAGTATATGTGGACGACATGATCGCCAAGTCCAGAAATGAAATGGACCACATTCAATATCTCCGAAAACTTTTTGATCGACTTCGGAAGTATCAACTTAAGCTAAACCCGGCAAAATGTACTTTCGGAGTATGGTCAGGAAAGCTCCTAGGGTTCATTGTCAGTGAAAGAGGAATCGAGGTGGACCCCGACAAAACCAAGGCAATCTTGGAAATGCCTTCACCAAGTACAGAAAAAGAGGTCAGAGGTTTCCTAGGCCAAATTAATTATGTTGCCCGTTTCATCGCGCAGTTAACGGATAAATGTATCCCCATCTTTAAACTGTTGCGCAAAAACCAACCAACGGTGTGGAATGAAGAATGCCAACAAGCGTTCGATAAAATCAAGACTTGTTTAACCAATCCCCCAGTATTGGTACCACCCGTTGAAGGGAGACCTCTGATCCTATATTTATCAATACTTGAAGAGTCAATGGGATGTGTGCTCGGCCAGCATGATGGAACCGGGAAAAAGGAACGGGCCATTTACTACCTCAGTAAGAAGTTCTCAGATTATGAAACCCGTTATACACCATTCGAAAAAACCAGTTGCGCATTGGTGTGGGTCACTCAACGTCTCAGACAGTACATGGCTCGGCATACAACATGGTTGGTCTCCAAAATGGATCCAATCAAATACCTCTTCGAGAAGCCCATTTTGACCGGAAGAATAGCTAGGTGGCAGGTTCTCCTCTCAGAATTTGACATCATTCATGTCACCCAGAAAGCTATTAAAGGAAGTCCCCTAGCGGATTATCTAGCCCATGGATCCACAGACGAATACCAATCCTTACAGGATGACTTTCCCGATGAGCATATCATGCACATCGAACACGAAGAGACCAAAGAAGAGATGTGGACCATGTTCTTCGATGGGGCTTCAAACATGCTTGGACACGGGGTAGGAGCTGTTTTGATATCCCCCGAAAAGAAACACATCCCTGTAACGGCCAGGCTTAATTTTGATTGCACCAACAACATGGCCGAATACGAAGCATGTGCACTAGGGATCCAAGCGGCTCTAGATCATGGAGTTACTAAGCTCAAAATATTTGGTGATTCCTCCCTCGTCATCTATCAACTTAAAGGTGAATGGGAAACCCGAAACTCAAAATTGATCCCATACCTAGAGCACATTCGCAAGCTGGTCTCAAGAATGGAAAACGTCACCTTCCAGTATATCCCTAGGGAGGACAATCAAATTGTCGATGCCCTCGCCACTCTATCATCCATGTTTGCCCTGGACCAGGAACACGAGATGCCAATCATTCAAGTCAAATTGCGTGATAAACAAGCTTTCTGCATGGCAGTAAATGGCGTGCACGATCAAAACCCCTGGTACCATGACATCAAGCGGTACCTCATGAAGGGCGAATACCCCGAAGGAATCAGTGACAATGATAAGCGAACCACTCGCAAAAGGGTCGTAGGGTTCACGTTGATTGAAGGAACCCTCTACAAAAAGAGCCCCGATTCCACCCTCCTAAGGTGTGTGGACCAAGAAGAAGCCCAAACCTTGATAAAAGAAATCCACAAGGGGACTTTTGGAACCCACGCACCCGGGCATGTCATGGCAAAGAAAATCCTCAGGGCAGGGTACTATTGGTCCACGATGGAAGCTGATTGTCACCAATATGTCAAGAAATGTCATAAGTGCCAAGTATACGCCGATAACATCCATGTGCCGCCCGCACCTCTCAGTAACCTGGCTATACCATGGCCATTTTCTATGTGGGGCATCGATGTCATCGGACCCATCGAACCCAAAGCGTCCAACGGCCATCGCTTCATATTGGTAGCAATCGACTATTTCACCAAGTGGGTTGAGGCGGCATCATACGCACATGTAACCCGAAAAGTGGTGACCACCTTCATCAAGAAAAACATTATATGTCGGTATGGCATCCCTCATAGGCTCATTACTGACAATGGGACCAATCTCAACAATAAGATGATGGAGGAATTATGCCAAGACTTCAAAATCCAGCACCACAATTCCTCTCCGTACCGACCAAAGATGAACGGTGCAGTAGAGGCAGCCAATAAAAATATCAAGAAAATTATCCAGAAAATGGTGGTCACCTACAAAGATTGGCATGAAATGCTCCCCTTTGCCTTACATGGCTACCGAACGTCGGTACGAACCTCCACAGGGGCTACCCCGTTTTCCCTCGTATACGGAATGGAGGTCGTGCTACCGATAGAGGTCGAGATACCATCCCTGCGAGTTGTCATGGAAGCCAAGCTGACAGAAGCTGAATGGGTCCAAAACCGGTATGATCAATTGAACCTAATCGAAGAAAAACGGCTGGACGCCATATGTCGGGGGCAAGCTTATCAGCGGAAAATCAAGAAAGCCTACGACAAGAAGGTCAATCCCCGCACCTTCCAAGAAGGAGATCTAGTAATGAAGAAACTGCTTCCAGCCCAGAAAGACAAAATCGGGAAATGGGCAGCCAACTACGAAGGACCCTTTGTGGTCAAGCGAGCCTTCTCAGGAGGAGCCCTTATCCTCACCAACATGGATGGAGAGGAACTCCGATACCCTGTCAACTCGGATGCGGTGAAAAAATATTACGCCTAAAGACATTGCTCATGACCCGTCAGGATGAAAACTCGCAAAGAGCGTCCTGGGCAAAAGATAGGGCCTGCATACCTCGCTAGGACACGTCCTAGGCAAAAATTAGAGGTTTAAAAAAAATGACGAAAAGAGAGCAATGATTACCCTAGCCGAGAACCGCAAAGGCAACTAAATACCTCCACAATAGCAAGCAGACTTCACATAGTCTTCACTCCGGATTCGAGCATCTCAACCGAAGGGACCAGGAAAAATGGGGAAATAGAGATCACAGACATGATTGTGGCACCCTCATACAGTTTAGCCAACCTTGACCAGCCATGCTTACAAATTCCTTTGTAAACCCCCCCCCCCCCCATGTAAAAATAAACCATCTGTTTATATCAATAAAATTGTCTTTTCCTCTCTTTACTTACTTGTGTAAATGCCTCTGTATTAACGAAATATGAGCATGCATAAAACAAGCAATTCGAGAAAGCATAAAAAAAAAAAGACGAACATCACCAACCAGGGTCGTCCCAAGTAAAAAGTACAGGGTAGCCTGCTAGATCGAAAACCCGCAAAGGGCGGTCTAGGCAAAAGATAAGGCTTTCGTAAAAGGGAAAAAACCCATCAAAATATCTCAAACGAAGAATCAAAACCCGCTAGATCGAAAACCCGCAAAGGGCGGTCTAGGCAAAAGACAGGGTTAAAACAAGAGTACAAAAAAAGAATAGTCACGAGAGAACAAAAAGAAAGGAAAGTACCGGTCACTTTCTAGATGCCCTCAAATAAAATTGCATCAACAACATCCACACATGAATGGTCACACAAAAATGACTTTGTCAAAAGTAAAACAAACAAAAATACAGTAGACAAATAGAAGGCATTCATATAGGAAGGTCAACCTCATAAAAGAACAATCAAAAAAAAAAAAAAAAGGGTATCCCGGTACGACTTCGCCGACCTTTTGCCATCCTTTCCAAAAGTCAGCGTAACAAAAAAAGCCACGAGAAAAAAGACGTACGCTCAAGAAAAAGCCAAAATCCTAAAGCGCGAGAAAAAAAAAAAAAAAAAGATAAAACCGCGAGAAAAAGGCAGGATTAAGCCATCACCTCAACCAACAAAATTTCGACTGTCAAGCAGGAGTCGAACAAAACTAAGACCCATCCGACCAACCAGCAAGGATCGGATAATCATCATCAAAAGAACAAAAACAAAGAATCCCCGGCAACCGACAAAGCTGGAAGAAACATCAACAAAAGTTCCCCGCACAGCCCGGACGATCATTCAAGAAGCCCAAGAGCACCTACCAACACAGAAATCACTCCCCAAGGAGCCGGCGCATGAGCCACCTGAGCAGTAAGCCGCCGCCACCACCAGTCTTACGCAGTGGACTGTACCAGCCTAATACGGGGTTTATACCTATCAACCTGCGCATGCGTTGCGCCTGATCTCCGCTCGAGCCGGATCAGTAAGTCACACTACCACCCTGATGGGGGGATCATACCCATCCAGTCCCACACAACAGACTGTACCAACCTAATGGGGGGTTCATACCCATCCAGTCCCACACAACGGACTATACCAGCCTGATGGGGGGTTCATACCCATCCAGTCCCACACAACGGACTGCAACTACCAGCCTGATGGGGGGTTTATACCCATCAACCGAAGGATCAGCTACCGTCAGAAGGAGTATCCTGAGGTTTTACCACGTGTCCACCGAAGGGATCGGCTACCGTCAGAAGGAGTATCCCGGAAGTGCACGAATACACAACATTTTCCCCAGAAGGTCACCCGCCGCATAGACGGAACATCTGAAGGGCAACCGGGCAAGAGGGTCAACTCCTTCACCCTCCAGTCGATCACCTTGGCACAAAAGGCCAGCAGTCGACTGGTCGGGTAAAGGGGGGGCAGTTGTAGACCGCAAATCTTGCCCGGCCTCCAAATAAAGACCAGAAGACCTCCTATTTGAAGATGGACGAAGCCTAACAAGCCATTAGGAGAGACTATTAGGCCCCATACTAGGATAGGAGGGAGTTTCTGTGCGAAAAAATAAGTTTTCTTGCCTTGTTGGGATGAGAACGCCATCTGGATTTCCCAGACCGCCGTCTCGCCTCATGCAAGTGGCGAGACCGCTGTCTCGCTTAACGAGATGACGATCTCGCCACCTGTGAAGGGCGAGACGGCGGTCTCGTTTCCCCAGACGGCGGTCTCGCCGCGTTTGATAGGGCGAGATGGTGGTCTCGTTGGACGAGACGGCGGTCTCGACCCTGTCAGACGAGAACGACGGTCTCGCCACCTGACAGCGTGAAAACCTATAAATAGGGGCTCTCCCCCCCTCATTTCCACACACCACAAGCTTCTAGCTCTCCCTTCTCTCTAAAACTTCTCTCTAGAATCCCTCCGACGCATTTCCGAAGTTTCTGATTGTCTTTGAGAGCTTTTTTCGGCGTCCAGAAGAGTTTCCGGCGTCTTGTAGAGTGAAGGGCTGCCAAAAAGCACCCATTTATTTTAAAGAAATATAAAACAAAGCTTGCTTCGGAGGTTTAATTTCTCCCCCTCTAATTTTACTGCTTTGATTTAAATTCTGCAATAGATTAGGGCCATGTAGTCATCACTTTAAATTCTGCACAATAAAAAAGGGCAAAAGCATATTTTACGGTTTATTTATTAACAATAAAAGCTGGCCTGTCATAGGGAACCCGAAAGGGGCGTAGTAAAGGAACTAATACTTCCTTTACAACGTAACTAACTCCCTTACCCAACTCTGGTTCTAATGACCAAAGTTGGTTTTCGAAAACCAACGCCTTTCAAAAACCTTTTCTGATGTTTCCGGTAAAAACAACGGTGGCGACTCCATAGAACCCAAAATAAATAAGTCCTTGGGTTAGCCTGGTTATCGGACAACCCAAGGACACCTTTCGAAAACCTCGCCCCTAGGTTAGCCTGGTTATCGGACAACCTAAAGGCGTTGTAACCACCCATAAAAAATGCGAAAATCGAAAAGGGTCGAAAAAACCATCGTGTCGCTCTGACCGACCTTCTCTCTTTTGAGACGGCGACGACAATGCTAAATAATGTTATCATGATGCAATGACCGACCTTCTCTCTTTTTAGGGACCTACCATTTGACATAAGCAATTCATCTACTCGTAATAGACACAGATTATGCAATTCAGATTCTTCAATTTGAAAACCTGCATTGGAAGATAACATAACATGATAAACAATCAAATAAGTGATTAAAACTTACAAATAAAAAATTTTGTATACCTGGTAGATTTAACTCCTTTCTTTTTTTATATAAAATATCATCTGCCAACAATTTCCATGTAGAATTCCAAATAACATCTGGTTTAGACATTGTGTTCATCACTAATAATGTAACAAACAACTTTCTCAATTGATTGCCTGAAGCAAGTTTACTTGCTTCATTGATTGCATCAATGAATTCTCTATCATTTGCCAATTGTCCCAAAGTGTGGCAAGCATCTTGATAAGTTTGGTAAGTTATCCCATTGACTGTCTTTATGCTATCATAATCAATGCATCCTTTTTGTATTGTTAACAATATCCTCATATAATATAACTCACCAGAACCTGGAGGAACATACGTCAGTCGTCCAATATTATATCCTTGCTTTCTTGGTTTCCATTCTCTCTGTTGAGGCATCCATACAAACTTACTTGGAAATTCGACATATGTTAGGTTATTTCCCTCAACAAACCTTTTATTAGCCTCAAACCAAGCAGTAAACATTGTGTGAACATCTTCATTAGAATTCAAGATGGCATGAATATGGTCATCATCTTTAAAAAAAATTGATTGTTGACTTATGAGATGAAATGTCAATCTTTGCACAGATGGCCATCTATGATGAATATCAAAACCAAAAATTCTCCAAACTGCCTCAGATGGTGATAAGTATCTACAATCATAGTATCTTTTAATTTCATCAACAACTTCTGAATTAGTAGAATCTGCAGAAGTACTACTAATGTTAATGGTTGCTCTATCTGGTCCTTTGTTGACATATTTAAATAAATACTTGATTGAATTTGACTTGTTGCAATATTCAGTATTAACATGAGCTTGATACCTCATCAAAAGAAGTGGACTATAAGGAACAACACTACAATTATCTAGTTTAAGTCCATTCTTTATAACAAATATGCCATTATCTTGACGTCTATAAGACGGATATCCGTCTTCATCTATAGTAGTTGAAGATGTAAATTTCTTGGGATAATATTTTGAACATCTACCTTCTTTCATGTAAGGTGAATTGAATTTTGCAGCTCCACATGGACCATAGATCATGTAACTTGCAACCATGCTAGAAAGTTTTGGATACAAATCTGAATGAGGTAATTCAGCAGAGATTACCTTATCAATGTCCCTTCCATTATGCAATTTATTTTCACTATCCAACCATAATAAGATGTGAGCATGTGGAAGTCCTCGTTTTTGGAACTCTACGAGTGTACATTCCTATCATCAAAATAAATAGGAAATAAGATATAAGATATAAAATCGTTATTATTTAAATTTGTAATATGTAGTAATGAATTATACAAACCTGCATTGACTTTTCCAAAGAAGTTATCTTTCTTGAAATCTGACATCATTTGATCTAACTTCATTTTGAAAACTCGACAAACAATATCAGGTCTATCTGCAGCAGTTAAACCTCTTGCATGAACAAAATCATGTATTTCACTCCATTTTACATTGCATGTGATCGTTATAAATAAATCTGGGTATCCAAATCTTTTGCAAATAGCCATAGCATCTTGACAGCTTATTAAACATGTATCTCATACCACCTGTAAATGAAGCAGGTAGAACAACACGTTTGCCAAGTAAAGAAGGATCAGTTTCACCTCTTCTGACTGCTTCTTGTAATCCGTTAAGAAGATCACAACGAATTAATTTTTGATTTGCTCGTATGAATGATAATCTTTGAGCTTTAATCATAGTATAACAATCAACCAAGAATTGTTGGAATAATCTACGTGTCATGACAATGTTACCAAATTCAACAACTCTCTCTTGAATTCTAAATGCAATAAATTCCCTTAAAGAAATACGAATTCTTTTACGCATTTGAGTACGGTTCACAGATTCTCTTATTGGAATATCTTCTTGATAGCCATCTTCTCCATATGGAAATATCAAAGGATATTGCAAAGGAAAAAAGGTTGTATGTGTTTCATGTAGTCTTGTCAATTCACCACAAACCTTTTGGACAATTATATCTCTGCCTACATCCATATTATCCAAGTCACCAACTATCAATGCTGCTACCTCGTCTGATGAAGGTGTATTGTATACCCGAGAATCCTTGGATCGATTTCGAAACAAACGCAATTTAAAATATTTTCTTGGATCATAGTGTAAAAAATCTCTAACTCTTCTAAAAGATTGAGCAAGAACATTGAATTCATCGATCATTTTTGTCAAATAAAAAATTAAAGAATTATCAAAGGTTGAGTCATGTATGTTGGACCTATTACCAAAAAGTACATGTAGATAAGAATAAGAAAATTTTAAAGAAATAAATATGAGAATAAGCAATATAATACTTACCCAAAATGAGAAACTCTGTTTGTTATTTCATTTTGAGTATCATAGATATAAAGTTGAGCAAATTTCGGACTGCATCCATTCTGTGGCAATAAACTTCCAATTCTGTGATGATTTTGTCCATTAAGAATGAATTGAGGAGGACCACATCCATCATTGACTGAAGAATGAATCTTACCACCAATTGAAGTAAAAGAAAGCATGCTATTGTAAGTTCTAATGTTCTGTAAAAAGTGTTTGCTTCTATGATCCACACCATGTAATAAAGTCAGCAAGTAAAGGTGGAGCTTTTTGTAATAATGGAAGTTGAACCTTTCCTTTTTGACAACATATAGAGAAATCAACTTCTTTCACTCTTTTTGACTTCTCAGCTCTCTCTTCATACCATACTTCAGCTAAGCAATGTTGACATTGAATGCAAGGTTGTCCAAGATTTACAATATCTATAAGCAATATTATATTAATACAAATATAGTAAATAATTTCATTAATAGTGATTCTAACTGAACATTGAATAATAGAAAGAGTTATTACCTTGACATTCAGCTTTTGAATAAAGATCTAAACCAAAAATAGATTGGATTTCATCTCGTTAATAGATTTTGAAAAAAATATAAGTATGTAATACTAATATACTAATATAAACAATACAAAAAAGAAAACAAATTTAAAAATAATTACCATAATTTTGTTCTTGCTCATTTTCTTCTTCATAATTCAACTTTTTGACAATTGAATTGATCATGTTTAACTGGATATTGAATATATTTCACATTAGAAACAGAACAACATGTTATTAGCACTTTTAAAGTTGAAGATGATGTATTCTGACTTGAATTTGGAATAGATTTATTTAAAAGTTGACCTCGCATGAAAAAAAAATGCATATTAAAAGTTATAATTATTTCGGGGGTTCTAATATTTAATGAATAATATGATAAATAGAAAGTAACTAACTTGAGGAAAACATCGAAGAAGAACCCAATACATGTGAATTTTGAGTCATTCCAAATTGATTATCATTACATGTAAGAGTAATGGGCATCTTGTCAAAGTTTGGACTTGTAGAATAATTTTGTTGTCCACCGCTAACTCGCTTAATTCAATGCATATATGCTTTTAATATAGCATATATAAGTTATATCCAAAACATAACAGTTTGAATTAACAAAGATAACTAACCATCGGACAACTCGATAATGGTTTCCTCATTCCACTTCCCAGTGGTTCCACTACAAATGTTCCACTCTGATGTATAAATTTGAACATCATAAAGCACATTAAAAGTAGTAAACAAAAATTTACAACAATATAAGAATAATACTTTACCTTTATTGTGAGAATGGTGAGATGTTAAATTTTCATTAAGAATGATCTTCCTTACAATTTTGTCGCTATAGTTGATTTGATTATGATCTCGAAATAATAATCAGTAAAAATGTATAATTACTATTAATACATTGTTTAAATTACATATTAACTATATAATTAAGGCAACTGACCAAATGAAATTTCGATAATGGTTTCCTATTTCTACTTTGAAGTGTTCCACTGCTACCGTAGCTTGTACAATTGTCACCGTTGAATAAATTTTAATATAGGATGCAACATTAGAGTGGTAAATAAGAAGATGTACAATGATATAACTATAATATTTGCAGTTGTAATGTGAAGGTTCTTACTTGATGCATTTCCATAGAAAATAGTGCTCATTTGATTCTCATCTAACATTGTGTGTTATCACATTGTAATGTGAATAAAAAAAACAAAAGATTAATAATGCAGATTCAATTCAGCTAAACAAAAAAATTTACAACTACATAAAAGAAAACTTTGTTAAACTTATACTGCAAGGTTCAGGATCTGGAAAAGTTGCGATTGACATTGATTTTCCTCTTCTTTGTGTGTAGGTGTTTAAACTTATTCTCATCTCGATATTTCAAAATCAAATTAATCAACAATGATACAATTGATAAAATCTGAACAAACAAAGATGAAATGCAAAACATAATAATATCAAACCTATCATATAAACATTTCTAGCAGCCAACTTTTGTTGCGTAATGAACTTCCTTCTTGTTCTTGCCTGTTTTGAATCATTTGGTTCCATTACTTTAAAATCTGTAATTTTGCTACACAAAGTGATATAAGATGAGTATCAAAGAGAATGAGATATACAGAGATAAGGAATGCACTAAAGAGTATTTGGTCTTCTAGTATATTTTGTCTATTTACTATTAAAGCATAATTATAATCTCTACTCTCTCAAAAAGTGTTACTATATTAGTGTAAGGTCATTGGCTTATTTGTATAAAGCAATTGTACTTTTCTCCAATAATAATTACTTTTTTCTCGCAACATACCTGCATAAACTCATCCGAAAAAAGAGTAACAAAATATAGTAAAAGCATGACCAAAATACTAAAATTAGTTACTCGGTTATAAATTGCAAGTAACAATTTTGTGTGATATTTTGGAAAAGGTAAAAAGCAAAGTCAACTTTGAACATTACACTGCAATCTATGATTCACAAATAAGGTAATTCTTTCTGAACACAAGTTTCTCATAAGGCATAATATATCTTCTTTATGCATATACTACAATAGGTACAATATTTTTTGTCTTTTCCAGCCACTCTATTGCTAACACTATGTCTTTCTTATTCTAAAAGCAGTTGACTAAATTATGTGAAAAGCAAAAAAATGAAAAGGTAATTGAACATTGAAATAGATAACCTGGAAGTTTGGTACTGCTACATATGGTTGATAAAATAGAAACTGCCTATAAACATTATTCATATTCATTTATAACATTATTCAAGACACTCAATGTGTAACTTTTCTTCTATTGATTTGTATACAAAATTGTCCAAGTAATGTCACCTACCCTAATTTGACAATGTATTTCAATTTTGTTTGTTTTGACATGTTCAAGGAAAATTTTAACCAAAAACATCTATATCTGATATAGTGGCAATTATGACAATAATTTTCTCGTATATAATATTATATGTTTTGATCATAACAGAAGACAACATAGATTAGAAGAGAACATAGATTGGAATGAGAGAATATATATTTATTTTGTGCAGAAGTAGGAAATTTAACATTTAAGATTCAAAATACAGGAAATTTAACATTTAAGATTCAAAATACAGGAAACAATTATCCATCAAAAGTCATGATAGACATATTACAAAAGAAAATCCTAAAACAATAACTTAACTATATTACAAAGAGAATGCCTATTACATAAGTCATATTATCATATCCAAAACCAAACTTTGACTAAGTATTTTGAATTGTTGCCAGCTTGAAATATCACTTGATGACCTTCCTTCAATCCTTTTTTATGATAAAATTGCTTCCACCTTTTTCCAAATTTGGAGGATTTTTTTGGTAGGTCTCTAATCAGAAATTTACAACGAACATGACTTCCTTTGCTTTGGGATTTAGTCAGTGTTACTGGAAAATAAACTAAACCTTCCCACCATGAAAGACAATCCTCAAAGTTCTTCACAGTTGTTGAAAGTGTAAAAGTACCTTTAATTACTATTATTCGAAAAATAGAATGTCCAACATATTGAAACAAAATGAAATGGTTCCCAGTCATACAATAACCTTTAAGGACATTGTCAAGTACCTAAGGAAATTTATTAATCTTAAAAACCATGATTGTGCTATTACAAAAAGACAAAAGAGTATATGAACATGCATAGTTCATGAAGAATGACAAAAGAAACCATTAAAGTCAATATAAACTAATACAACAACAAATCACACATTGTTACATAAACATTTGTATCATTTCCAAGCAAAAATTTTGATCGTATTTTTTGGAGGGGTGCTAGCCTCGAATCATGAGGTGGTCATCTTTCATTATGTAATTAGAATGACAAAATTGCTTCCATCCTTTGCCAATTTTGGTGGACTTCCTGGTGAATCTCTCGATCAAAAGTTTACACTTGACTCGACAATATTCTCCACAAAGTATTACAGCTTTAAACCTACCTTTCCGAACATAAGTTGCAAAATCCACTCGGCAAGTCCTATTAAAAACAAAGACTACAAATTAATAGACCACGATAAGGAGAACAAAAAAAGGGACATAAGTTTTAGGCTATAAAATAATGTCATGAGAATAAAAATCATACCAAATGACTTGCATTGCTTCCGCATTTGGTAATTCTTACCGTAAAAAAACTAATCCATCTCACCATTCAACACGGGCAAAAAACTTTTGAAGAGTATTTGGTGCGCATGAACTTTTGAAGATAGTTATCTGGAAAGTATTGTTACCTACATATTGAAATAACATGTAGTTGTTCCTAGTTAAATTGTAAAACTTTCTCATGTCAACACAACCTTCTGTCAGCAGTGGTTTATGTAAATCCATATTATAGGTAACGATGTGTCTATTATTTGTGTCATCAATAAGACACCATTGATTACCCAGCTTCTAAGAAAAACAACATAGCAAACTCACGATCTACATAACCAAAATCCTGTAACAAAAATAGTCAAGATAGGTAATAAGGACTAAAGAAATAAAGTTTGAACAAAAGATAAGAAAATAAAAGAAAGGATTCATTAACCATTCGAATACGATTTTTACTTCATAACAAAAAAGTAAAGAAAAAATACCACATCCCGCAGATGTATTGTATCGAAGAATCCATTCGTCTTTCTCCGAAGTATGGTGGATGTGTTATCCATTTCCTATAAAAAAGTTGTTATCAAGAGAGTATGCAAATGAAAGGTGAAGAAGCAAATGACTTAATAGACCTATGAATAAACTTGAAAAAGAAAGACAACAGATGAATCTTTGAAAATATCAACTGTAATAAATGCTACCATCGTAGTTTACGTTTCCAATGTAAATCATAATTGTAAATAATGAATAAAATAATAAAAGAAATAAGATGATGATGGGATGGGATTAGATCAAGACATTTCTCACAGTACTAAAGTTGAATGATGGGACTGGATGGGAAAAAATAGAATGATGGTTTCTCTTCCTTTAATGTATGCTTCGTGTATCTTCCATTTTGTGTAGAAGAAAGAAGAACCGACACATTAATAATAAATAAATACAGTATAAATGTTTGAATACAATTCGAATATTAAAAATATAAATAATGATGGGATGTGATTAGATGAGTAGATTTGTCACAGAGTAAAGTTGAATGATGGGACGGTATGAGAAAAAAATAGTATGATGGTTTCTCTTCCTTCGATGTATGCTTTCGGCATGTATTGGAAATAGTGCTTCTGACTTATATTTCCACCTGCTTATCAGAAGAACCGAGACATTAATAATAAATAAATGTAGGTAAATGCTTGAATACAATTCGAAGATTTAAAAGATAAAAATACTTACAAATAGTTACATTAAGTGGGCTTCCATTGCTCCATCAAATGATTGGGCCTCAGAAAATGTAAAAGAGGCTTCCCAATACTTAAAGTAATTGGGCATTCCATTAAAAATCAATAGGCCTCAAAAAATATAGAACCGTGTTGTAGAAAAAGTGTGTAAATATGAGTAAATAAATTGCAAAGGATGTTTGAGGAAAGACATACAACTTATCCAATATCACCAAACTAACATAAATATTATAAAAGAGTTCATTATATTGATAATACAACATATCATAATGCAGTTCATCAAAACTACGACAACAAAATATTCAAGTTTTTTCTCAGATCATAATGCAGCTTCATGAAAAGTACCACAACAAAATATTCATATTGATAATACAACACATTATAATGGAGTTCATCAGATCTATTAAGTTACTTAATTTTTCTCCGTCTTGATATTTTTCTTCAATATTTTTAAAGGTATATCTTCATCTTGTGTGTCCAAGTTTGTTATATTGTGTCGTTTAAGATTTGTCATGACCAAGTCATTGTCGAGACCAATATCGATGCTAAATCAGCTGGTTCGTGAGTCAACATCATTAGATGCATTGGAGAACTTTGTTAATAAATCCTCGTAAAAATAAGTTGACATACTGTAGACTAATTTGTTTTAATGTTATATTTGTAATAATGAAGAGAAATCCATTAAATACCTCAGCAACAATAATAGAAGTATTTCCAAAATTTGATTGTTTGCTATTGAATATTGCATTTTCTCGAATTGACATCCTAATAAACTTCATTTGGTCAAGATAGAAGTAGAATATCATGAATAACAAATATCGCTTATTGAGTACCTATTTACCTTTGATTTCATGCAACCATCGATGAAGTTTTTTATAATAACATCGTCTGCACAAATTTTCTTGACTCGAATGTTTGTTCAAACCTGAAACTCGACCACATGTAGACTCAACTTTGAAGAGAAAATTCTTATTTACCAGCTTCTTCAATCTCATTCGGGAAATTCCCATTAACAACATTCTATAAAAGAACCATATTAAACATTCAATGCAATGTAATAAATAGATAAATAATACATAATACATTTAATAAATAATAAATATAAAAAAAAACTTATCCTCGCGAATCAAACATCTCTACGCATGATTTTTTTAACAATGTAGCAAGATCCCTATCAAAAATTACAAAAGTTGCTCGAGTCTGTTTCATCAATGACCCTCACCTTAAGCTTGTACCTGAAATTCATAAGCAATAAAATATTATTTGTAAGAATTTCATAAAAAAGTTGAAATATGATGCCAAAAAAATAGCATTGATTAGTACCTAGGCATGACTTTCATGACATGTTTATCACATTTTTCACAGAAAAACATTTTGGAATCTGGATATACTGCTTTGTTGCACACACAAGCTGTATACCACCAATCAACATCATGAACAATATGTTTTATAGTGCCTAGAATTACAAAACTTGTTTCTTGTAAAAACAAATATGAACAATAGTAATTAAAACTAAAATGAATAGACAATAACCACAATGAACATCACTAATTAATAGGAATGGAGTAATGAATAGACTAATAATGACTATGACACTTGTTTACAATCTTTTAAACCCTCTATTGTATTTCTAGGAGTAGATTGAAGAAATTCATCTTCACTGGTTTGTTTAGAAGAGTCAGAAAGCTGGCTTAACCCTTGGGTAGGTGACTCCATACTCTGAGACATCCTGCATTCAATAAAACATGAAAAGTCAAATGGACATTTTAGTTGGTTAACACTTCAAGTGAAATTTATGATTTACACCTTTTTTTAAGTTGTCTAGCTTCTTCACACTCAGCATTGAAAATTATCCTTGTACAATCCATACAATTTTGCACATATACTTTATCTCGTAAATAACATATAAAGATATAAAACTATAATATAATGTCAATAATTGTAACTAACTATAACTAATTATAACATCAATATATTAGTTACCTTGGAAGATTTTGACTTTGTCGAATTGTATGATTATGACAGGATTTTGGATATCTCCAGATGCAAGGAATGCATTTAGGTCATCAACATATTGACCAAACAACGTACACTCTACTCTAAAACTAAGTTTGAAAAACAACACATGTTAAAAAAAAAACTATACTATACTATAGTAAATCCTTAAGCATCAATAAATGGGTTAAAGAGCTTTACCCATCAGCCTCTAAGCATATCATGTTTAGTTTTGTTTTTGTACCATTCTTGTCTAGCTCTCTTTCTCGTCCCAACTCCCGTAAGTATTCCCATGACATCTGTTTGTGAAATGATGTTTTATGTGAGTAACACCATATGCTAAATAATAAATAAATAGTATATGATAAAATAGAGTATTTAACATCATGTTATATGCACTTACCAACCAAGTAATCTGTGTCAAATCCAGGAGCCGTAATAACTGAGAGTGGTATATATTGATCATTATTTTCAGTTATAACATGACAATCAACTAAGTTCACTTTGGTTCCAAACTGGAAGTTGATTTTGTATGGGTGGTGGGTGGTTTTATAAGAACCACCATTTGATCCAAGACCAAAATTTTGAATAGAGTACACACGCCCCTCAGTAATTTCATTTTGAAATTTATAGATGAGAGACCTCCTAACCGAACCCTGAATTCTCGTCACCCTGCATTAAGAAAATGAAATCACAATTGAGTGTTATTTAAAATGTGTTGAAAGCATGGTAAACTGACCTTCATATCTTGCATGACAAAGTCCATGGAAAATGGCAATTTGTGTTTAGTGAAATCTGAAACAAACCACAGGCGTATGACCTTTGCCAATATATTCCAATTTTCTTTTTCAGCACTGAGTTCTGAAACAGAGTGATACTTTTTCCAAATTAGACATGTTGCAAACTGAATGTAAAAAATAGATAGAGAATAACCCACTCAATGTAGAAATATTGCCATCACAGATGTATATTTATAAGCATGGTGGAAAGAGGGAAATGTTGCCTGTATTCTAGAATTTGAAATTTGAAATTTGAAATGTTGACAATATTAAAGTAATCTGAATTAAAACTTTTGTAAAGGGAAGATATTACCATTTTCATGTATCTGACATCCTGTATTTCCGTCATGATGTAAAAAACTACAATTTTTATACCTCCAGCTTGGGCTAAATGCAAATCAATAAGCAAAATTACATAAAACTATACTGAAATAGGTATAAACAAATGTACAACCCTAATGACGGTCAAAGAACACAATATTGAACTCTAATCATGATAAAAAAGCAAACTTTTTTAGGAAAAAAATTTCAACTTCGCTCTTGAAGGTAAACAACATAAAGATTGAAAATCGGTAACTTTTAAATTCAAAAACCTTAGATCAAAGCTAATCAGTAACATTTTTTCCGAAATCGGTAACTTTTAAATTCAAAAACCTTAGATCAAAGCAAATCAGTAACCTTTTATACAAAATCGGTAACATTTAAACGCAAAACCTTAGATCAAAGCAAATCAGTAACCTTTTAAACGAAATCGATAACCTTCGAATAAAAAAAGTTTATTTTGAGATTTCATGCTTCTTTTGAGACACTGATCTTGCAGATGAAAATATAACATAACTTATCTGAACATGCAGATGGAAATACTACTTGAGGGAAGACGTGCAACAAAAGAGATTTCATGCTTCTTTTGAGACACTAATCTTGCATAAAATAGGAAAGATTGCAGCAAAGAAGACGTGCAGAGCAAAGAAAATGTGCAGAGCAAGAAGACTTGCAGCAAACAGCGCAAAGGAGCATATGAGAGCATATGAGAGAGTATTTGGGCTGAGGAGAAGCATGGGCTTGCAGTATTGTTGTGGCCCAAAGAAGCAGTTTGTCTTTTTGTACAAAATAGGTCTGTTTTGTAAAAAAATTAGTTTTTGATTTATTTTGAAAAAAATTGTGGTGATTACACGTGTAGAAAGTTGCTATTTGTGTTACCTGGATTTGTATATAGTTATAGAAGTGTAATATATTATGGTAGTTGAGGATGAGTTATTAAATTAATGGTTAAAAAATGTTACAACCTTTTCAGAGTTATATTGATGTAATATTTTAATTTGATAAATATTTAATAAGAGTGTCATTATATATATATCACTACTACAAAACTAGTTTTTTTTTGCCAATTTTCTTGCAAAAAATTGTTTAAATTTACAGAAAACTTATTTCTCGCAATTTTTACAAAAAAATTGCAAAAATATTCCCATGAAAAATGAGAATTTTTAGTAGTGTATATATATTATGTGAATATATACAAAATTTATGTAAAAAAAAGTAAAAAAATATTTTGATAATTAATCTTGATAAAAAATATATATATATTTGAGTAAAAGAAAATATGGGCGGCTAGGTGAATAAAAGAACTCTTTTTCTTTTTATAAGATGGGTTTGACCTTAAAAACCATTTTTTTTTATAAAAGTAATTATTATATATTTTTTTTTATTTTATAAAAATGATTAATAAAAGAAAATTTTATTATTTTTTTCTTTTTTTGGTGTAAAAATGTTGCAGGAGAAATTATATTTTTTTTCAATGATATATTTTTCTTCTTTTTCTTTTTTTTTTAATTAGGAAAAATGAAACCATTATTTTTTTATCCTTTTTTTTTCTTTTTTCATATTTTAAGAATAAAGGTTATTATTTATTATCATTATTTTATTTTTATCTACCTATACAAAATTGGATGTTGACGGTAGGAAGAATGAGTTAATTGGAAATGGAGTGGGTGTTAGCTGTTTAGGGCACGGAGGAGCAAAGATAGGGAAAAGAGGAATGGTGGATGGTGCGGTGGTGATAGTGAGCAAGGGTGAGATGATGACTGCAAGTATGACAAGATGGTGTGGTGGGTGTAACTGGGTGGTTGGTTGGTGAGGGTGGTTGGGCAATGGGAAATGGAGGTGTAGTGGTTAAATAGATTGATAATTTGGGAGAATTTGATTTGTGGTGAGGTGGAAGATCAGATTTTTAGGTTAAACTAAAATTAGAGCAACTAAGTTATTGTCATGGGCTAAAGCTAAAAAGTAAAAAATGAAAAAGAATATTTAAATAAAAGAAAAAAATATACTTTTGCATTTTTATTTTCAAATATTAGTTTTTTCATGAAATTAATTTTAATTAAAATAATTAAAGCAATATATATAAATTTTTCTATTTTTTATATTTTTAATTTATTAATATTATCTAATTTTAACTTAATAATTAAAAAAATTACTAATAATTTAAATTTTATTAATTCTATAATTTTATATAATTATTATTATAAATTTAATTATCCAATAACTCATAATATTAATACATTTATTAAATTGAAATTCTTTATTTTAATTAATTATTTTGAATTTTTTTAATGATTTTTTCCAAATAAAAATAATAAAACTTAAAGTTAATTTTTAACTAAATATTCACATATTTATGGTTAATACTATATTATATTATTATGTTTAATTAAATTTTAAAATTTTAAAATAAATTCACTTAATCTTTAACTTTTATATAAAAATGACTAATATAAACTTAAAATATTTATCCAACTATTAAATTATCCAAGATATTAATATAAATTTGAAATATTAATTCAGTAATTAAAATCATTTTAATTTTTTTATAAATTCATTAAAATGCATTTTTATTAACATACACGTAATTAATATATATATATATATATATATATAAAAGACTAAATTAATAATTAATTAAATTATTAATTCAGTGACCGAATCTAAGTGACTAATTTAATAATCAATTTTAATTTTTTTTATTCACATGCCAAATTAAAAAATCAAATCAAATGATTATATTACTAAATTATTTAATAAGTTAGTAAACTATTTTTTTAAAATTTTTATAATGTTATTAAAAATGTTATCAATTATTTAAACTTATTAAGTATATTTATATTTAATATATTATTAAAATATTTTTAAAAAAATTATATAAATAAAAAATAGTCATCAATTTAGAGATTATTTGTTTAGTGACCGACATTTTAGTCACTAAATCAATCACTAAATATAAATAGATAAATCAGCTCATCGATTCAGCTTTTTATTAATAACTCGAAATTTTCAGATCACTAATTTCGGTCAATATAAACTATTTTTCTAGTAGTGACCGAATCAAGTAACCGATTTCCATAACTCGAAATTTTAGTCACTAAATATAAAAAGGGAAATCAGTCACTAATTCAATTACTATCAATTACTGAATTTTTCGGTCACTATTAACCATTTTTCTAGTAGTGAACACTCCTTGAACATCCTTAAATATGATGCAGGTATTTAGATTTAAAATTAGAATTGAATTAGAGACCCTAAATAAACTAAATCACACGTCCTGGAAGTTTTAGCTGATAAAAAATAATTTTAATCGATTAGAGTCATTAACATGCATATTTACATAGATAATTTGTACCATTTTAATCAATTATTTCGTGAAATAATCGATTAAAAGCTATAGGTTATGGATCTATCTCAACTAAAATTGGTTTACATCAATTAAACTCACTAACTAAGATGTTACATTCTGGATTTTGTGCGAATTTTTTTTTTTTGCTTAAAATCTTGATCTATATAATCCAAAACATTTTGTGACTATTTGAATTTAGGATCAAGACAAAACTTTTCATATAAACTGAGAAACAAATAGCTGATATATTCACAAAATCTCTTGCCTGTGAACATTTCTACAAAAATCTGAACTGAGTTAGGCATTTTAGATGCATCAAACATCATTTAGTTCTCATTTCTGAATGTTTTAATTGATATAAACAAGCTTTAATCGATTAATTTCACTTATAATACTACTGTTCGTACTGTTTTAATTGATTAAATTTCGATTTAATCGATTAAATGCTCTCAGGATTTTAATGTGCATTTGTCATTCCTATTTTAATCGATTAAAACATTATCTGTATCAATTAAAATCATTAACAGGATCAATTTTATCGATTATGTCCTGTTTTTAATCGATTATTATTCTGCAAAGGAAATTAAAGGTTTTAGTTAATGGTTGTTCTTGTCACATGCTACTAAAGCAAGGTTCCCTTATCTTTACATGTGTTTATTATATTCATTACAAACGTGTTAACGAAGATAAGTTTGAATATGTTAGAATCACGCAGCGGAATGTTTGCGTATCCGGACAAAAACCAAGAGGGGGGGGGCAGTGAATTGGTTTCTTAACAAAAATTAGGGTTTTAAAAATTTTCTCAAATTTCACCGATTAAATTATTGTGTAAAGTAAATAGAGAAGGGATAGAGTCTTACACAGATGATTTATACTGGTTCGGATCAAAAGACCCTACGTCTAGTTGCTAATCACTCAAACAGAGGATTAATGTTGTCACTATAATCACAGTTTTACAAACAGATAACAATTGAAAAGATAAGGTAACGAAAACACCTCTCTTGAGTCACACAAGAGATAAATAATAACTTTCCCTAGAGACGGCACAACACACAATCCACCAAGTAAACCCACTTAGTGATTCTTATCGCTTCTAGCCCACACTCGGTTCCAAAAGCCCCTTTTTCCTCCAACAAACAGTTCTCTGACAGTCACAACTCTCAACTTTTGTTTGAAAAAGGTTGTTCAATTTGCAGAGAGCCTTAGAGAACCTTAAGTAGACAGATTAGGGTTTGGGAATTGAGAATTTTCGAAACCTGGTGAATTGGGACTAGGGTTTTCGAAACTTGGTCCAATTTTGAAATTCAAAACACATATCTGACTGAAATAATCGATTATCTTGAGTGTTAATCGATTATTACAGAGCCAAATTCACCTGGAACCCAAAACCACGCAATTTAATCGATTAACTGGGGAATTAATCAATTAACAACCTTGTTAATCGATTAACAGGGGCTTTAATTGATTATTCCAGAGAGCTGATACAAAAAATGGTTTTTCTCTCTGTAATAATCAATTATTTTGCCATTTAATCGACTAATCCAGTGTGTTTTTGAAGCTTTTAAAGAGTAGACTATGTGTTGGCTATCTTAGACTCTAATATTACAGACTCAAAATCATCAAAACAGAGTTATTACATAACATTACAAGTCTTCAAATCTTTAAGTCCTTTGTTCTTGAATCATCATCAAAATTTACAGGCTTCATATCCATGTATGTTCAACATTCATATCCTTGTATGTTTCAACAATCTCCCCCTTTTTGATGATGATCAAAATTTTCCTTCAAAGCCCTATGTAATAACCTATTTTATCTGTCACACTAACAAAAACGTTAAACATACCAGATAATATTTAAATTTAATAAACATAAGAGGCTTTAAATAAATTTATCCCCCTATTTTGATTATGATCAAAAAAATTGAAAGCTCCCCCCTCAATAGATGCATAATTTATAAATAACTCCCCCCCCCCCTCAAACAAAGCAAAAATACAAATTTTATTTCATAAAGTAACGTCATTACAAACAAAGAGATATGTGGAAGAGATTAAAACTCTTCACTTGCATCGCTATTGAACTGAGCATCAAACATATCCTCTAGGTTACAAACCCTATCATCTACATCGGAGATACGACGAATGATTTCCTCATGTCGTACTTCAGAGAGGGTGAAAAATGCCTGCATTCTCTTATTCATATCAAACAACATCTCTTCCATAGATTGTCGGGATGCAGGAGGGGCAGAAGATGTTCCAGCATTATGAATATGTTCAGAGGGAAACTCAGCAGCAGCAGGCATCACTTCGTCAGAATCTTCAACATTTTCAGCCATGTTACGAACGTCATCCTTGTGAACATAAATGTTATTGACACGCACCATTTGAAGTTGAGTTAGCGTGCTATCAAGCATTCGGTTTGAATTTTTGGTTCTTACCTTTTGTTCCCCTTCAACATTCACTCCTTTGTACTCTAAAATGCGAGAGATAAGAAGAGCATAGGGAATTTTAAAAGTAGGATGACGCTTAGCCTTCAGCATGGTCATTGTGACAAGGCTGCCCCAATCGATTGGCTCATTATTCATGATTGCATGAATAATGCGAAGATCTATGGATGAGCATTGGGCATGGTTGGTTGCTCGGGGACATAAAATCTGGACAAGTAGATGCAGTAGAAGACGTTCCTCCTTCTTTAATGTGCCGGCCAGAAGAAGACGCCCAATCTCCATGGAGGGGTTACGGAGAAAAGAACGGTAAGCCATAATTCTGTCAAAAATGGTATAACTCTGCAAAAATATTAATAGCATCATCTCTTACATTAAAATGTGCAACGTTTTCCCATATATCGTCATCAAGGATGATAGTCACACCCTTGACACAAGAAGTGGCTACTTGATCTCTAAATTTGAAACGAGAATAAAATACCCTAACTAAATCAGGGTAGTATGTACCTTGCATTTGGATAAAAGGGTGGACACCTTGAATTTCAAGAAGATTCAGAAAATTAAATCCCCTATTGATGAATTGATCACCAATAATGAATTTTGGAGTAATGATACCTCTTTCCTTCCAGAAGGTGAGAAACTCTTGTATACCCTCATCATCTGAGATCCATCCTTCAACAGAATTTGGACGGGGATGAGAGGTAAGAGCAGATCTTCTTCTTGTAGGAATTTTAGCACGAGAAGATGAGGGCATTTTAGGATTAGAAGAGAAACAAGAGAGTTTTGGAAGACAAGTGAGGTTAGGAGAAGGCAAGAAGGCTTGAATAATGCTAGAATGCTTGGATTCAAGAGTTTGAGGTGTGGAGAAGTGAAATGAAGGCTTCCTATATATAAACAACATATACAATGGTCATAAACGATTATTTGGGAGTGAAGAGGTGCCGAAAGAGTCGTTTGAAACGGCTAGTTTATGAAAACTACCTAGTTTAATCGATTAAAGCTTGAAATAATCGATTAAACCAACAACAGACCCAGTTAATCGATTAAATTACCCTGTTAATCGATTAAATCAGTAGTTAATCGATTATTTCTTGAAATAATCGATTATTCCAGAGAGAAACTTCAGATTTTGGACATTTAGGTGTAGATAATCGATTATTGCTTCAAATAATCGATTATTCCAGAGAGATCATCAAATTTTTGAGGTTTAGACACATGACAATCTATTAATACCCTACATAATTGATTATAACATTACAATCATGCAAAAATTGTTTAATTAAGCAGAATTTAAGCTATTTCTAATATTCCTAAGTCTCTTCTAAGATCATAGAATCTATCCTTGGGAAGAGGTTTAGTAAAAATATATGTTAATTGATGCTTTGTATCAACATACTCAATTTTACAGTTTCCTTTACTGATATGATCTCTTAAGAAATGATGTCTAATCTCTATATGCTTAGTTCTAGAGTGCATTACTGGATTCTTAGTAAGATTTATTGCACTTGTATTATCACACATCAATGGAATATCACTTAGAAAGATACTATAGTCTTCTAATTGTTGTTTCATCCACAAAATTTGAGCACAACAATTACCAGCTGCAATATATTCAGCTTCAGTAGTGGATAAAGCAACACATGCTTGTTTCTTAGAATGCCAAGACACTAATGATGATCCTAACAAATGACATGTTCCACTAGTACTCTTTCTATCTATTTTACATCCACCATAATCAGCATCAGAATAACCTATTAAACTAGGAGAAGCTTCAGATGGATACCATAAACCAAAACCTGTAGTTCCTTTTAAATATTTTAAAATTCTTTTTACTGCAGTTAAATGAGATTCTTTTAAACATGCTTGAAATCTAGCACACACACAAATAGAATGCATAATATCAGGCCTACTTGCAGTTAAGTATAACAGTGAACCTATCGTACCTCTATACATAGATTGATTTATTTGCAAACCTGATTCATCCTTATCTAAATAACATGAAGTTCCCATGGGTGTGTTAGCTTCCTTTGAAGTGTCCATTCCAAATTTCTTGAGAATCTCTTTGCAGTATTTGGTTTGAGAGACAAAAATTCCATCTTTAAGTTGTTTGATTTGAAGTCCAAGGAAGAATGTTAATTCTCCCATCATTGACATTTCAAATTCTCCCTGCATTATCTTAGCAAATTCTACACACAAGGAATTATCAGTTGATCCAAAAATGATATCATCAACATATACTTGAACTAATAAGATATGTTCTTTTACTTTCTTAATAAACAAAGTTGAATCAATTTTTCCTCTAGAAAAATCATTTGAAGTTAGAAAACTACTTAATCTTTCATACCAAGACCTAGGAGCTTATTTCAAACCATATAAGGCTTTCTTCAATTTAAAACTATGATTAGGATAACTAAAATCTTCAAATCCAGGGGGTTGTTCCACATATACTTCTTCTTTGATAAACCCATTCAAAAATGCACTTTTAACATCCATTTGATATAATTTAAATTTCATCAATGATGCATAAGCAACAAGTAGGCGTATAGCCTCTAACCTGACAACAGGAGCATAAGTTTCATCATAATCAATACCTTCCTCCTGACAGTAACCTTTGGCAACAAGTCTGACTTTATTCTTTGTTATATTTCCATCTTCATTAAGTTTGTTTCTAAATACCCATTTAGTTCCAATTACTTGATGTGATTCTTCTCTTGGAATTAATTCCCAGACTTGATTCCTTTCAAATTGATTAAGTTCTTCTTGCATTGCTATACACCATTGGTCATCTTTAAGCGCTTCTTCAACACTTTTGGGTTCTATTTGTGAAACAAAAGCTACAAACATACAGAAATTAGTCATATTTCTAGTTCTTACCCGTTTTGAGATATCACCAATTATATTGTCCATTGAAAGTCCTCTTGGTGATTGTCATTTTTTTGCTAATTCAGTTGGTTGAGAAGGCTCATTCTCATTCAAATACAATTCTTCAAAAGCCCCTCTTATGTACTCATCATCACCTGCAAGTTCTTTATTTGACTCAAGAGGATTTCCCCCAAGGTCTACAATTTCATCAAAAGTGACATGTACAGATTCTTCAACATTTAAAGTTCTTCTATTGAACACTCTATAAGCTTTGCTAGTTAATGAATAACCTAAAAAAATGCCCTCATCGGCTTTTGAGTCAAATTTTCCTAAGTTGTCCTTTCCATTATTTAACACAAAGCATTTACATCCAAATATTTTCAAATGAGCAACATTAGACTTTCTACCATTTAACAATTCATAAGGAGTTGATTTTATAATTGGCCTAATAAGCATCCTATTCAAAACATAACATGCAGTACTTACAGCATCAACCCAAAAATATTTAGGAACATTTGATTCATTTAACATTGTTCTAGCAAGTTCCTCCAGTGACCTATTTTTCCTTTCTACTACACCATTTTGTTGGGGAGTCCTAGGTGCTATAAAATTATGCAAAATTCCATTTTCCTCACAATACTTTTCAAACCATTCATTTTGAAACTCACCACCATGGTCACTTCTTAATACTTTAATTTTTAAGTCTTTTTCATTTTGAATTTTCTTTGCAAACTTCCTAAAGACCTTAAAAGTTTCACTTTTCAATGTTAAGAAAAATTTCCAAGTATATCTAGAAAAATCATCAACAATTACAAGAGCATAATAATTTCCACCAAAACTTTTTATCCTAGATGGACCAAATAAGTCTAAATGTAATAGTTCTAAAAGTTTTGATGTGTAAATAACATTCTTTGATTTAAAGGATGATTTTACTTGTTTACCTTTTTGAGATGCATCACACAATCTATCTTTTTCAAACTTTAACTTAGGCAAACCAACAACTAAGTCCTTTGATATCAATTTGTTTAATTGATGCATATTTATGTGAGTTGCTCTCTTATGCCATAACCATGGGTTCTCTTCCTTAGCAGCTAAGCATGTTATACTAGTATCATGTATACAATCCAAATCAATCAAATATATATTATTATGCCTAATGCCTTTCATTGCTATATTTTTGGAATCTATCAAATGTATGGTACACAATTTACTTTCAAAGATTACCTTGAATCCTTTGTCACAAAGTTGACTTATGCTTAGGAGATTATGCTTTAGCCCATCAACAAGAAGCACATCTTTTATCTCCAAAGTGTTTGCACCACTTATATTTCCAATTCCAAGTATCTTTCCTTTGTTGTTGTCCCCATAGGTTACATATCCTTGTTCTTTAGCTTTGAAACTTACAAATTTCGTTTTGTCTCCGGTCATATGTTTAGAGCATCCACTATCAAGATACCACATAGACTTCTTTGATTTGGAAGTTTCCTACAAAACAAGAACATAGTAATCTTAGGTCCCCATAACTTTTGGGTCCTTGGGGTTAGAGACAAACAAGTCATTTAACAATAGGAACCCAAACATATTTTCCTTTAGGAACACCAAAATGCTTAATTTTACATCTATTTGAGGTATGACCATGTTTCATACAATAAAAGCATACATTAGATGTAGTTTTTGAATATGATACATTTATAACTATTGAAGTTTTAGTTCCTTTTTCAACTCATACTCTTCTATTTTTAATTTTAGGCTTTTTCAAAGGAACATGATGGTTTTCTCTATTTTGAGCAATAACAACTTTTTCCTTATTATTATCACTTATTTCCTTCTCAGCTTTATCAAGCAAATGATTAAGTATATTAATATCATATTCATACTCTTTACATGATGCACATGTTATATTCTTATTATCTTTTTCTTCTAAACATACAATTTTCGTTTCTAAGGTTTCCTTTTCCTCTAAACATACAATTTTCGTTTCTTAAGGACTCCACCTCCTTTTCGGATCTATTCAAACTCTTTTTCACAGCTATTCATGTTTCAAGTCCTTAAAAGCATTAAATAATTCTTCATATGCATTTTGTAATTCATCAAAGTTGTTTTCATCATCACTTGAGGATGAGTCGGAATCACTAACCTCAAAGTCAGAAGATATATTGTCTTTTGCCATCAAGCAAATGTTAGCTTCTATTTCCAAATCACTTGACTCCGAACTCGAATCATTATTGTCCCAAGCGATGTAGGCTTTCTTCTTGAAGAATTTCTTGCCTTTGTTATCTTCATTCTTCTTGTTTGGACATTTGGTTTTTACATGTCCTATTTAACCACAACCATAACATTTGATATTCAAAGAAGTACTTTCTCTTACCTTTCCCTTACCTTTGAAGGGTTGCTTCCCTTTGGCTTTCATAAATTTGGTAAATTTCTTTATCAGAAGACTCAATTCTTCTTCTTCATTCTCTGAGTCTTCTTCTTCCCTTTTACTCTTACTTTTGTAGATTTCAGTTTTGAAGGCTAGTTTCCTCTTTTGGTGTTGACCTTCTTCATCATTTAGCCTTCCTAGTTCAAGCTCATGCTCTCTCAATTTTTCAAAGAGCGCCGCCATAGACATTGTGGCAAGGTTTTGTGTCTCCGTGATGGCCGTCACCTTAGGTTGTCATTTCCTATCCAAAGATTTCAAAATTTTTATGTTTAATTCATCAACATAAAAAATTTTACCTAACCCGGTCAGATGGTTCACAATGTGTGTGAAATGCTTTTGAACGTCAAAGATTGTTTCTCCTTGTTGCATTTGGAACATCTCATATTCTTGGATTAGAAAATTTTTCCGTGCTCTCTTAACGTCATTGGTACCTTCGTGGTCACTCTTAACATTTCCCACATCTCTTGAGCACTTTTACAAACGGAGATCTTGTAAAACTCATCAAGGGTTAACGCAGATGAAATTATATTTCTAGCCCTAACATCATATTGAGTTTTTCTATTTTCCTCCGCCGTCCATCTAGAAAATGGTTTTGAAACTTCTACTCCGTTTTCAGAAATTTTAGGAATAAAGGGACCGTTTAAAATTGCGTCCCAAACACCTCTATCAACAGACTCTAAAAATATTTGCATTCTAACTTTCCAAAAGGGATAATTTTGACCCGCAAAAAGTGGGGGTCTATTGATAGAAGCACCCTCGGCAAACATTTGATTTTGTCCGGCCATTTTCGAAAATTGAATGACTATCAAAGCAAGCTCTGATACCACTTGTTAGAATCGTGCAGCGGAATGTTTGCGTATCCGGACAAAAACCAAGAGGGGGGTGAATTGGTTTCTTAACAAAAATTAGGGTTTTAAAAATTTTCCCAAATTTCACCGATTAAATTGTTGTGTAAAGTAAATAGAGAAGAGATAGAGTCTTACACAGATGATTTATATTGGTTCAGATAAAAAAACCTTACGTCCAGTTGCTAATCACTCAAACAGAGGATTAACGTTATCACTATAATTACAGTTTTACAAACAGATAACAATTGAAAAGATAAGGTAACGAAAACACCTCTCTTGAGTCACACAAGAGATGAAGAACAACTTTCCCTAGAGACGGCACAACACACAATCCACCAAGAAAACCTACTTAGTGATTCTTATCGCTTCTAGCCCACACTAGGTTTCAAAAGCCCCTTTTTCCTCCAACAAACAGTTCTCTGGCAGTCACAACTCTTAACTTTTGTTTGAAAAAGGTTGTTCAATTTGCAAAGAGCCTTAGAGAACCTTAAGTAGACGGATTAGGGTTTGGGAATTTTCGAAACCTGGTGAATTGGGACTAGGGTTTTCGAAACTTGGTCCAATTTTCAAATTCAAAACACTTATCTGACTGAAATAATCGATTATCTTGAGTGTTAATCGATTATTACAGAGCCAAATTTACCTGGAACCCAAAAGCACACAGTTTAATCGATTAAAAGGGCAATTAATCGATTAACAGCCTTGTTAATCGATTAACAGGGGCTTCAATCGATTATTCCAGAGAGCTGATACAGAAAATGGTTTTTCTCTCTGTAATAATCAATTATCCTGCCATTTAATCGATTAATCCAGTATGTTTTTTGATAAAAATGACTTTTTGAAACTTTTAAAGAGTAGACTATGTGCTTGCTATCTTAGACTCTAATATTACAGACTCAAAATCATCAAAACTGAGTTATTACATAACATTACAAGTATTCAAATCTTTCAATCCTTTGTTCTTGAATCATCATCAAAATCTACAGGCTTCATATCTATGTATGTTCAACATTCATATCCTTGTATGTTTCAACAGAATCAACTTTAACTGATTCTTAAATGAATAATATATCTCATTGGTATCATGAAATTCTATTCTTTTTCTCTTTGATTTTACTGTTGTTTTAAAAATGAATTTTGTTATCATTCCATACTATGCATATTGCTTGTTTTATACCTCACTTCCCTATTTTTGATGAAGTCAAAGGGGGAGAAATGATTAAATTTTTTTAAAACTCGCTAATCTAGGGGGAGAAATGATTAACCTTGAATACTCACTAATCTATAAATCCAAGTAATTTCAGTATAGAGGTTCTTCTGTATAGAGGTTCTTCTTTATCATAAGAGTCAAATAAATGAAAGAAAATATTTCATTTATTTAATTAATAATTAAATTATTAATTAAAAAAGAATTTAATTATTATTATGAATTATTTAATGAATTCTAAAAGAAATTATTTTTGTAGATCAAGATCTTTCAAAGAAATGTTTTTCTTCATCAAATAGGGGGAGACTGAAAGGGATGAAGATCTTATTGGATCATTTGATAAAATAAAGATCTTGTGGATTAGATGAAGTCAAAGGCTACTTGGGTTAAAGGGTAGAGTGATTAGTGAGTCTGCATCTATACATAGGTATAATCATTCATATCCCTCTCGCTGCATGAAGTTTCATCATTTGAAAGAATTTGAAAAATGCCTCTAAAGATGTTTTTAATCCGGTTAAAAACCAAAGAAATTAATTAAACTGTGTTTAAGAAATTATTTTAACCGATATTATATGAGTTTTATCAATTAAAATGTTCTTAAAACTTACATGATAGATTTTTAACTGATAGGTTTTCGAAATAATCGATTAAAATGATTTAAAACATTCACTGGAACAGTTTTAATCGATACACTTTTGAATTAATTGATTATTTTCATTAAAGGGGTTTTTGAAAACCTTCTACTAGTGTTTCAACTGATATAGTTTCAAAATAATCGATTAAAATCACTTAAAATGTTTTGGAAAGTGTTTTGACAATATTTTAATCGATACAAACTCGAAACAATCAATTAAAATAAGGTGTTTTATCAGAATTTTAATCTATGTAAATTCAAATAAATAGATTAAAACAACTTAAGGAACTTTTTGCTAACTATTTTAATCGATTAAAACTAGTTGTTATCAGTTAAAATCACTTAGAAAGTTTTGTGAAAAGTTTTGGCAGAATATTAATTGATTAAATTGAGAATTAATCGATTAAAACAACTTAAGGGATTTTTTGTTAATTATTTTAATCCATTGAAACGATGTCGCATCAGTTAAAATAAATCTTGAAAATGATCAAGAACATTTTAACAGATTAAAAGAAGTTTTAACCGATTAATCAAAGACTTTTAACAGATTAATTAAACCAGCAGTTGAAAAACTTCTCTATATAAACATATTTGATTCAACGTTTTAAAATACACTTTTGAGCAATCAATCAAGCGATCATAAGAGCTATTTTCAAGAAAGAATCGCACAAGTTTGTGGAGTTTTTCAGAGTTCTTTCTTGAGGCAATTTTTGCATTCTTTTGGTGAAGAAACTCATTATGTAGAAGCTGCATAATTCGGGTTTGATTGTCCTAGTTTCTTCTCTTTGTTTCTTTAAATTTCTTTACTGTATTGTGGGTGTCTAGAATTGTTGGACACTGGTTCTGCAGCTGGAATTTGGCTGCAGGTTGGTTTAAGAACTGGAATTTGGTTCTTGGTGAAGGTTTAGGTGCAAGATCTGGAATTTTGGTCTTGTGGTAGATTGGGTGTGTGATTGGAATCTGTAATATGTAAAACATTCAATCTAGTGGAACTCAGCTGAAATTTGGCTGAGAACTAGACGTTGTCTGGGATTGGGTGAACCAGTATAAATCTTGGTTGTATTTCTCTAAACCTTACTCTCTTTAATTCTGCTATTGTCTTACTTTGAATAGCTTGATTTTCTTGGTTCAAGAATTGGTCAAAACTCTTAATCTTTGAAATACATAATCTGTAAATTTTGAAAATCTTTCAAAGATCAATTCACCCCCCTCTTTATATTAGCCTCTTTTTCTAACAAGAATGTGTGAAAGAGTGTGAGGACTGACGTCTTATTTATAAGCACGCTCACCCAGAAGGTCAGGACGGCCGTCCCGGAATTTGTCAGGCAGGACGACCATCTGGAATTTGGGACGGCCATCCCAGGCTACAAAAAAGGATGGGACAGCCGTCTGAGATTTGGGACGGTTGTGCCAGGCCATCAAGGAGGGTTGGACGGTCGTCTCAGGCCACCAAGGAGGGTCGAACGACCGTTTGGAATTTGGCACAGCCGTCCCGAATTCTTTGAAAAAATTTATTTTTTTATTTCTTATTTTCTCTAAGAAAACTCTCCTATTCTTACATGGAGCCTACCACACACTACTAGGGACCTAATGAAGCCTTGTCCATCTTCAAAATGGAGGATTTCTGAACTTTGTTGTAAGGCTGGACAAGATTTGGGATCTACAATGGGCATGGCATAGCATGCCACATATTGCACCAATTAGTGTGCAAATGGAGTGGGGGTGGGGTTTTAAACTTTCATAATGTACCACATAATGATCTGGTTGGGTACTAAGCAAGGATTTATCATATTCAACCTCACTGGGTGAACTCGGTTAACACTTTTATTATTAAAAATAAGTTTTAAATTAATTTTACTAACTACTTACTGATAACTTCGTTGTAGTTTTTATGGGCTTAATATCATGGGTTAGAAACATCAATAGTACCGGCACAAGCATATCGGGATTCAAATTTGTAGATGTCTTGCACCAACCATGATTTGTTTTGTAGTTGTGGAGTGACATCAGTCTGATCGGGTCAAGTTTCAATTTGGTTTATCTCAAGAAGTCCCTTCTCTACTGCAAAATCTAGACAACCTGCACATAATTGACATGTGAGGGAGACTTGATGAAAATTGGCAAATAAGGCATTTTGAATGAATCAATATATGGAATAGCATATGAGACCTTGTATTACCAAGTCTACCATTCCAAGGGTCTTCCTATCACACGAGAGAATACATGGAATGGTACATTATCAATTCCATTTATTTATTGTTTGTACCAGAACTACTTCAAGATCCAAGAAACTATTAATGTGCGCACAACCAATCACGCACATATGAAATTGGCTCATCCACTACATCGTCATTTCAGATACCTCCACTCTAATCGTTCACAAGTACTTCCTACTAGACACTTCCACCACAACCGAGACTGGATCCTACTCAACTTTCTTTATCTTCAAGTTCAAATGATTTTTTTCTCAAATTTATTTGGAGAAAATCCTATAACACCCTCATTTGCCCATGATTATATGCAATCAATCTACCCACCATAGTGTCATCATGAAGGAGCTAGATCCTCTTTCTTCCTTCCCCATGAACCACTTGACAACAACCACCACCACAAGAAGGACCAACCCAAGAAGAACATCAGAAAAGAAATCCACGATGTAATAGACAACGTCCTCGTAGTGGAACTGGTCACCATTACGGAGACTAGTTTAACTTTTCTATAATGAATAATAACTTTTGTGTAATAAATAATAATTGTACTTTAACTTTTTCTGTAATGCATATTAACTTTTCTGTAATTCATTTTAAGTGTACTTTTTTATTATTTAAATGTTATTTTCAAGTATCCAACTTTATCAATTTCTTAAAATGTAACAAAAATGAACTAAATTTCAAATAATATGACAAATTACTAAATTTATAAAATATTTATATCTAATTATCTAATATTAAAAATAAACAAGTATCATTATAACTAATGAACTAACTTAATGTTAGCAAAAAGTAATGGTAAAAATTGAATCCCCAAAGATCGACAATCCACATTTAACTCACACTGCCCAATATGTACACTATCCAAGACCAACCTCCAAATATTATTTAGGATAAGATTTCTCTGTACCATACAATGTTCAAGGTGTCAGCAAAAAGTAATTGTCAAAATTGAATCCCTAAAGATCAACAATCCACATTTAACACATATTGTCCAACGTCAAAGTCAAGTCACTATTACGTTGTTCAAGGCCTAGCTCAAAATAAAAAGTACATTAATTTATTATGGGGGTGTTTTCGTCTACATAATACAGTAAATGACATATATAAATTCAAGTATAAGTCTAATAAGAAATTCACCCACTCATCTTCCCTATCAACGCGCATATCCAACCTTTGCATGATTCTTCTTTTTACTCTTCAAATGGAGGAACTTGGCATCACAAATACTAAAATTTTTGATAACTCTTTTCTTGCAGCAGTGTTTGCAAATGGGCAAATCATAGCAAATGAGGAAGGAGTGTAGTTTCAATGTGTATCTCCTAAAATTTTTCGAATTCTACGCAGTTGCACAATCATCATTCTCAAGGAAAAAATATGCATTTCTTTAGGGATTCCTACAGGCACCTCAATAAACAAGTTGTATTATCGTCAACCAAAATTAACAGGTGATGGTTTAATTATATATGATATTACTCGAACTATTTTTTTATATTAATGTATCTAACATGATTACTTGGAAGTTACAGTTTCCTTTAGATAATATAATTGAATTATATGTTCAATATACAAGATCCACCAATGAAATAATGATGCTTTTAAACCTCCTTGTTTCTACCTCTTTTGCAAACCCAAACAACATCCCTTCCTCTGAAGCTATAATTTACTTTGGTGGACTTGTTCAACGTGCAACCATCATGGAAAGTCCAATGGTTTTGGTCTTACTTATACATTTTTAAACCCTATAACAATGGTAATCTAACACACATGGACTTTTGTTGAACTATATGAAAACATTACTCAAGTACTTGACTATAGAGATCGCAAACAAATTACTGAAATCAGCTGTCATTGTCCAGTTCAGATCTGAAACCAAAAGATCATTTACGACCCAATACAGATTAAAATTGATGTTGATGTGGTCCAAATGATAAATTGCTAGAAAAAAACACAATTTCTACTCCCAATCGTGCAACGTTAACAAACATGGGAAAGATTGAATTGTTTGTTCAAGGTAAGATTATACGAAGGGCAACATCTGACAAAATCATTCGTGACTTAGAAGATAGTACATATGTTGACAAACAAGGGATAACAAGGTCCATATTTGCCTCACGATTTATAATATGATTGTTCAATTATCATTTATCTTGTATTATTTCTAATTTAGTTAGATTTTATATTAACATGTATTGTTTCAATTATGCATCATTAATCTATGATTTTTTAATATTTTATATCATGAATTTAAATATCTATATATACAAAAATATAAATATATAAATGCATATTAATTAAATATAGAAATATATGACTATATATTTATAAAATCTATACAAATATATAATTATATATATATATATATATATATATATATATTAAATATACAAATATATGTATTTATTAAATATCTTATTATATACATATAAAAATACATATATATATATATATATATATATATATATATAAATATATATACATATAAATATCTTATTATATAAATCCATATTTATTAAAACATATCAAAATATATAAATATACATTAACTATAACCCCACGTGGCACATTCTCTTGTTAAACATATCAAAATTTATATATCAAAATGCCCTCACGATGCATATTCTTATTCAAAATTCGATTCCCTCTAAACTAAATTCTGACCTTACACAGTACACAGATTTATTTTGATAAATAAAGTGAGAAGGGTCTATCTGAGTATATAATTATTTTTCTAATAATATTTTCCAAAAAAATAAAAAAACTCTTTTATATAATTTATTTTAAACAATTTCAATAACTTTTATTATATAATATATAATTATTTATATTTTTCTTAATTTTTAATCAAAATTAGTATTAAATAAATTATTATTCACATAATTTCATATGTAAATTTATTTTATATTTATTAATAATTTTTTTCTTCAACTAATTTATATTAAATAAAAATTTAAATATTATATATAAAAAATTAAATATATTTTTATGATATATAAAAAATATATTTATATTTATTTGATATAATTATATAAAAAATTTTAAATATATAAATATATATATATTATATTTATATATATATATATATTATATATATATATATATATTTAATATTTATATTTATTAAATATATTTTTTTAAATTATTAAAATACATGTCAGAATTTGGCTCGCGGGAGACCGAATTCTGACCCTTTTATTAAATGTGTGCTATTGGGGGAAATATTATGAATAGGATGCCACATATAAATGTTTGAATTCAAATAGTGCCACGTGAGGAAAAAAATTCGTATCGACGTTGTAGAGTGTTGATACCTTTTTTATACATAATCGACCTCTGAATCCAAATTTGATTTTGAAGATCATTACTAAAAAAAATTTCTATAATTTTTTTAATAATTTAAAAGTTATATTTTTTTTCCTAGTGATATCAATTGTGACAACTGATGCATCACTTATCTTGGTAACTCGCTTATAAAGGATTATCCTTGATAAGTGATGTATGTCACTTTACTCTTTATTTCTTGATCTAAGAGTATTTTTTAAGCTAGTTATTTTATTCATAAACCATGCATTTAACATGTTTTCATTAAAAGCATAACATAATTCAGTTTTTCTTAATTTGTTGCATTTTATGCAGTTTTAGCATAATAAATAATATACATGCATACATCTACATTGCATTTTTTTTCCTCTTTTGTAGGAGAGGTAATTTGAGATGGGCCAAATTGATATAAAGAAATGTCCAAATTGATGCCGTCAAGTTTCACTCTTCTTGAAAACTCAAGTTTGCTTATGCAGCCCACTTGTAGAATGTTTCAAATGGAATTTTTGAATCATGCAAATTAACTGGTGCGGGAATCCAATCTAGCTGGATTAAAGACCAGAAGGAATCAATAATTAAATGCAAATCAGTGCTGGATCACTCAAAATAGGAAAGAAGCAGACTATTTTCTCCAAATCAGTCCTAGAAATTTCTCTTCGCAGCAAACATATTTTACAATTATTTTTTGGAGAAATATTTGATTTTATTGTAATTAATTTTAAGCTTAATTTCTCTTGTTCGAACCCCTATAAATAGAGGTCATACGACAACCCATAATCATAATCTCCTAGCCTGGGGTGAGAATTGTTGTTTTGTCTCATTCCCATTTTCTTTTACTACTCTCGGCTTGTAATTTATCTTTTAGTTAGGCGAGTTCATCTACTGCTATTGCACTTTTGGTTTGTTCTCTTTTATTTAATTTGCAATTTCTATTGAATTTTCCAGTTTATCTTGTTCTAGTTATTTTATTTATTCAGTGCTTATTTTAATTTCTGTCATTTAATTGTTTAAAATTTTTATTCCAGTATTACATAATTTTCATTTTCAATTCGTCTCGTTTCCAATTCCAATTTGCAATTTAGTTTTAGAGTTATTGCTTGCAGAAATTTCAAATTTAATTACTCGCATTGCTTTATTTCAAAGCAATTCTTAATTCTTACACTTTTAACTAAAAACTCTTTATTTTAATTTTATGAATTTTAGTTATTTAAATCCTGCATAAATTTAATTTTAATTGTTGTCAATCTTCTATAGCAATTTGATTTTAATTTTTATTATTCTGATTCAATTTATTTCTTTTTCACTATTTCATTCATCCCCTATTTACTGTTATTGACTGTTTTAGAGAGAATGATATGTGATAATGAGTATGTTCCTATAATTGTGTCCTTGTGAGATTCGATACTGGGATAACTATACTCGCATTAGTTTAGCAACTTGTTTATTATTTTTTATTAGTGTTTTGTGCGACCAAAATGTTGTTATCAAATGACGCTGTTGTCGAGGACACAATTGTGTTGCGTAACATTGTCTAATATCATTTTTTTTTCTTTTTCTAGCTTTTTATTAAAAAAAATCAAGAAATGCAAATTGATATAAAGAAATGTCCAAATTGATGTCGTCAAGCTTCACGCTTCTTGAAAGCCCAAGTTTGCTTGTGCAGTCGACTTGCAGAATGTTACAAATGGAAATTTTGAATCAAACAAATTAACTGGTGCAAGAATCAAATTTAGCTGAATTAAAGGCCAATAGGAATCAAGAGTTAAATGCAAATCAGTGTTGGATCACTCAAAAAAGGAAAAAACAGACTATTTTCTCCAAATCAGTCCTAGAAATTTCTCTTCACAGCAATCAAATTTTGCAATTATTTATTTGAAAAATATTTGATTTTATTATAATTAGTTTTAGGCTTAATTCCTCTTGTTCAAACCCCTATAAATAGAGTCTTACGACAACCCACAATCATAATCTCCTAGCCTAGGGTGAGAATTATTGTTTTGTCTCGTCCCTATTTTCTTTTCTTACTCTCAGCTTGTAGTTTAGTTTTTTAGTTAGGTGAGTTCATCTACTACTACTGCACTTCTGGTTTGGTTTCTTTTATTTAATTTTCAATTTCTATTGAATTTTCTAGTTTATATTGTTCTAGTTATTTTTATTTATTCAGTGCTCATTTTAATTTATGTTATTTAATTGTTTAGAATATCCAAGTATTGCATAATTTTCATTTTCGATTCGTCTCATTTCCAATTCCAATTCGCAATTTAGTTCGGAGTTATCGCTTTCGAAATTTCAAATTAATTATTGCACTATTTTATTTCAAAGTAATTTTTTATTCTTGCACTTTTAATTAAAAGCACTTTATTTTAATTTTACAAATTTCAGCTTATTTAATTTTTTTTGTTTAATTTTAATATTTGTTAATATTTTATAGCAATTTGATTTTAATTTTTATTATTCTCGCATCAATTTATTTCTTTTTCACTCTTTCATTCACCCCCTATTTACTATTATTTACTGTTTTAGAGAGAACAATATGTGATAAGGAGTATGTTCCTATAATTGTGTCCTTGTGAGGTTCGACACAGGTTAGCTATACTCGCATTAGTTTAGAAACTTGTTTATTATTTTTTATCAATATTTTCTACGACCAAAATGTTGTTATCAAATGGCGTCATTATCGGGGATACAATTGTGTTTCATAACATTGCCTAATATCATTCTCTTTCTTTTTTTTCTAATTTACTTTTTCTAGCTTTACTAAAAAAAATTCAAAAAAAAATTTAAAAAAAATATATTTTGTCTGTGCTCCTTAACCTTTCTTGTAGGAAAATCTGATAAGTCATTCTTGCTAGAAAATTCTTGAAAACTATTCTCATAGTAAACTCTGGATATAGCTTGGTAGTGTGAGAGTGCATGTCTAGGAGGGTTCTGGCTAGGAAAGACTTAGTACTTAAGCATGTCCATTAGTGACCTACCTCTCTTTCTTAGGAACCTACCTAGTGTACTTGTCCATGGTCTACCGTTGCCTTTCCAGTAAACAAGTGATTTCAAGGATATGAACTTTGAAAGAACATTGGACGAGCTAAAATCTTTGGTACAACAATTGGTCATAAACTGACACACATTTCAACAGCAACAATATGTATGTGGGATATGCACCTCCATAGATCATCCCACTGATGTATACCCTTAACTTCAGGAGACACCAAGCTTAATTAAGGGAAACAATGGGTGATATATTCCCTGAACAACAACATTATGGGCAATTAAATTCATACATTCCACAACAGGAGTACAACTCGTACTGGGCCACATATAATTTTGGTTGGAGAGACCATCCAAACTTGAAATATGATCTTGTCTTCAACCAGCTACCAAAGATTCCTTTCCAGCCAAGCAACCAAGGCATTTACCAAAAAAAAGTGTATTAACCTCCCCCATTGAGACAACAGGTGAATCCACACCTTGTACCAATATAGCAAAGCCCAAGTGATACTATGCAACAGGGTAACTCTAGACCTACACTAGAAGATCTGATGAAGCAACTCACATAACAAATGATAACGCAAAACACACGAAGCATAGAACTAGAGCAGCTCATGATGACAACCTTCAATGACATGAAAATCAAAATTGGACAATTGACCACTACCATGAATTCACTACAGTAGCAAGGTGCAAATGTAGTTCCCTCGCAAACTGTGATTAATCCTAATGAGAATGTACGTACTCTGAGAAGTGGCCAAGAAGTTTAAATAGAGCAGAAGAACCCTAACACATCTTTGCTTAGTGAGGGAGAGTTATTCTTAACGAACGCCCACTCAGATGAAGGCCGAGAGGATGAAGAGCTGGATCTAGGAGTTGATTTTGACCTTGACCAGCCCTTAGAATCTCTGAATTTAAGCCAAGAAGAGTTTTCTGAATATGATTGTACAGATGGAAGTTATGTCACATGTAAGGAGATTAGTGATGATATTGAATCTTTTGTAGGAGCGCAGACAACTGCTAAAGCAAGTGAAGCAAGTACACAACAAAAATAACCTGAAGAGTTAAATCTGAAACCACTCTCATCCCATTCAAAGTATGCTTACTTGGAGGAGTCTGAAAAGCTACCTGTGACCAAGTTATTGAAGGCTGACATCATATGTCCCATCTCAGACAACACTTGGGTATCTACTGTCCAAGTTGTTCCAAAAAAAATGGGATAACTGTTGTGTAGAAGATCCTTTCCCCTTCCATTCATAAATCAAACAGTTGAGCGATTGATAGGTTTTTACTGGAGAATCATTTGAGATTTCAACAAGGTGATATTGCCTTTTTCTAGCTAACTACAGAAGAAGACTTTGTTTGTTTTAACTGAACCGAGTTGCTACTTGATGGCTTCGACACCTGTACCATCAAAGGAGATAGACCCGGGACCCAATATGTTTTAGTTGGTTTTCATTTACATTTGCATGTGCATTTGCATAACATAAACTCTCCATATTAAGGACTGATGAGCCATTATATTCCCGTATTTTCTTCCCTTTCTGAACTTATTTTAATTAGTGTTTTCGGTTTAACTTTCTATTATTAGTGAATTTTTATTAATTGGGTTTCATTGGGCCAATAATTAAGATTTTAATTAATTTGAATCTATTTGAACTAATTTTTGCTCATTATTAATTTTAGGACAATTTAAAGTAATTTTGGGCCCAAAAGATTGGGCCAGATGTCATATTACAGTTTAAAGCAATTTTGGGCTTGGAAAATTGGGTCAAATGTTATATTTTATATTATATGGGTACTAACACTGGTTCACTGTTTTATTTATCATTTTTTCTACAAATCTCCAAAAATCATGATTCTGAAATAATTATAAACTAGACACATTCAGCTTTCCAAAGGATCCAAAATCATTAAATTTGGAGATAAATTGGATTTTACATAAATTATCCAAAACGAGTCAAGCACACCAGGCCGACCCAATGGACATGCTTCAGTAATTTAAGTCTCCTAAATTTATTAGACCTCCGAAAATAGTATAAATGGTGGCATTTTAAAGATAACTCGAAAGTATTTCAAAGGAGACCAAAATCGCTTAATTTCGATAAGTATTGAAAATACTGCACGTGTTTGAAGTTCACAGACCTTCACTGAAGCCAACTTATGATGTGTTTCATGGACCAGTTGAGCCCAAACCTCGATTAAGATTAGGGTTAGGGTTATTTATATAAGAGAGTCACATCACACATCAAACATCACACGACACACAACACACAAGGACTGCGCAGCCACCACATAGCCGCCTTTCATCTTCTGCAATTTATATTCAAGTTTGTTTACTCTTCTGCCATTATTTTAAATTCTTGTTTCAATTTTAATTATGTTTCTTCTACTGCGTTTTCGACTTTTCATGGATAGCTAAATCTTTGTATTGATTTTCTGAGAAAAATTCAAGTAGATCTTTGAGGTTTTGTTCTTCAATTTCATTTTGTTTGTTCTCTTAACTTTTCATCTTTTAATCTCAATGTTGAATTATAATTTGTTTATGCTTAATAAACCGAAACTAATATCACAGTTTGCTTAATTCTGTGTTAGAGATGAGATTCTGTGATGTATGCAATGCTTAATTATATAAGGATAATTTGTGGTTAATCTTCACTTAATTGGTTAATTTCATATTGGAATAAGGGTTAAGGAAAATTTGGGATTAATCTTCGCTTAGTTGGTTAATTTCATATTGGAACAAAGGTTAAAGCTAATTTGAGATTAATCTTCGCTTAGTTGATTAATTTTGGATTAGAATATAATTTGGGATTTATCTTTGCTTAGTTGGTTAATTTTGAATTAATTTCGTAATCTAGGATAAGTGACACTGCATTGGAATCAGGAAATCAATTGCATTTTAATGTGTTTTTAATCCGCATTTTTATAATCTACTTTTGTTCTGTTTCATCTAATATTTTAATTAACCCCCCCTTTTTGTTACTGTTCTAATTTGAAAAATTGATAAGCTTTGATAGAAATTCGTGGTCTTCGACAGACAACTTAGGAAAGCTTCTTAGTACTACATTTATCTGTTTTAATTATTTGACCGAGTATGACATCGATCAAGGACAATGTTGATTTCAAAAGTGGGGAGTATTTTCATTTCATGCATTAGGTTTCATTCATACTTTTGTTTTAATTGTTGTGGAATTTTGTAGATTGATGGGAGACTACTTTGGAAAAGATGACTGACTTGATTAGGAGCAAGAGTTCAAAGTTTGAAAGGTTTGATTCACATAGAAAGTCATGGTCGGGTTACATTAACATTGGTTTGGATTAATTTCAGGGTGAACAAAGCACCCAGGTGAGTTTTGAGTCTTATTCCTTTCTGTGTGCACCACTCATGCCATGAGAACCTTCAAGAACATGATTGATTTCTCTGTGACACCAGACGAGAGCATATACACTAGTAGATACGATTTAGGCCTTCTTTATTTTAGCTACTTAGCCAAATAGCCTACCCTTACCTCAAATTACCCTTTGAACCCACTTTTAAGCCTTAGCCTTTTCTTGAATTTAAACCCAAGATTAAAGAATTTCCAATCCAAATCTACCCAAACATCAACTTAAAGGGAAGTAAGGAGCATGGATCACCACAAAAATCCAGTTCTACTCACCACTAACAGTTTATAAAAAAAAATAAAAAAAAGGAAAAAAAGAAGAAGTGCCAAAGTATAAAGAAAAAAAAGGAAAAAAAAAATTTGTTTGTGTGTCAAAGCAATAAAAGAGCTCTAAAGGCACTCTAACATAAAGGTGACAAAATAGAATGATGCAATAGGAACAAAGTTTCACGGTACATTGATCCATGTTTTTTTTTCCTAAAGTCTTAGCCCACTTTCCTAAACACAACCTACCTTGAACCCTAACCCAACTACAAGCCAAGTAAAAGTCCTATTGATCTACGAAGGTATGTGTTCTAATGGTGAAAATTTAGAGATATTTCAAGCCTATGGTAAAGGATGATGTCATGATGTGATGATGAGTGAAATTTTCAGCATAAACACATGAGAGATTAGAGTAAACACTTTACCACGAGAGGATGTTCCCTTGAAATGAGTCTTGGAATCCTTAAAGAGTACTTGACCATGATAATACTTTGTGAGTTATGATCTTGATCTTTTTTATTCTCTCACTTTTGGGTGATGAAGTTTTCCTTGACTATTGTAGTTTTCGTTATGTCAATAACATTTGCAACATTATTCATCTTTACATTGCATGCATTCTTTTCTTTCTTTTATCTTTTGCTTGGAAATGCAAAAGAGCAAAAGTGGGCAGTATTTGATGTATGTCATTTTACTCTTTATTTCTTGATCTAAGAGCATTTTCTAAGCTAATTATTTTATTCATAAATCATGCATTTAACATGTTTTCATTAAAAGCATAGCATAATTCAATTTTTCTTAATTTGTTGCATTTTACATAGTTTTAGCATAATAAACAATATACATGCATACATCCACACTGCATATTTATTTTTCTTCTTTTGTAAGAGAGATAACTTGAGATGGGCCAAATTGATATAAAGAAATGTTCAAATTGATATCGTCAAGCTTCACTCTTCTTGAAAGCCCAAGTTTGCTTGTGCAACCCACTTGTAGAAAGTTACAAATGAAAATTTTGAATCAAGCAAATTAACTAGTGCGGGAATCCAATTTAGCTGAATTAAAGGTCAAAATGAATCAATAATTAAATGCAAATCAGTGCTAGATCACTCAAAATATGAAAGAAATAGACTATTTTCTCCAAATCAGTCCCAAATATTTCTCTTCACAGCAATCAGATTTTGCAATTATTTATTTGAAAAATATTTGATTTTTTAGGCTTAATTTCTCTTGTTCAAATCCCTATAAATAGAGTCTTACGACAACCCACAATCACAATCTCCAAGCCTAGGGTGAGAATATTTGTTTTGTCTTGTCCCCATTTTCTTTTTCTACTCTCAATTCGTTGTTTAGCTTTTAGTTAGGTGGGTTCATCTACTGTTACTGCACTTCTGGTTTGTTCTCTTTTATTTAATTTGCAATTTCTATTGAATTTTCTAGTTTATATTGTTCTAGTTACTTTTGTTTATTCAGTGCTCATTTTAATTTCTGTTATTTAATTGTTTAGAATTTTTATTCCAGTATTTTATAATTTTCATTTTCGATTCGTCTCGTTTCCAATTCCAATTCACAATTTAGTTTAAAGTTATCACTTTCAGAAATTTTAAATTAATTACTGCACTATTTTATTTTAAAGTATTTTTTTATTCCTACACTTTTAATTAAAAACACTTTATTTTAATTTTATAAATTTCAGTTATTTAAATTTTCTTTTCGTTTAATTTTAATTTTTATTAGTATTTTATAGCAATTTGATTTTAATTTTTATTATTCTGCATCAATTTATTTCTTTTTCACTGTTTCATTCACCCCCTATTTACTATTATTTACTGTTTTAGAGAGAATGATATGTGATAAGGAGTATGTTCTTATAATTGTGTCCTTGTGAGATTCAACACGGGTTAGCTATATTGCATTAGTTTAGCAACTTGTTTATTATTTTTTATCAGTATTTTGTGCGACCAAAATGTTGTTATCAGTGTACTTGTTCACAGTCTACTATTTGTATTCTAGTAGGACAATGGTGCATAACCCGAGCAAAGTAAGATGAACCACATATATTCGATCCTGAAATTGAAGTTACCTTCAAGAGATTGAGGAGATTAAAGAGGTGGAGGGGGATACAAGAGAGAAAGAGGGAAGCAACTAAAAAGTCTAATCAAACATCTGAGATGGCTACTAACCGAGAAAGAACCTTGAAGGAGCTTGATGTACAAGATATATCTCACCAACCAATCTGTATTCAACTTCCTCGACTACATGAAGGATTTGTTGGATTTGAACTAAAGTCTGGCCGGTTCATCTCTTACCCAAATTTCACGGACTACCAAGCGAAGATCCCAACAAGCATTTGAGGGAGTTCTATGTAGTATGCTCCACAATGAAGCCAATGGATGTTGCAGAACACTATGTAAAACTAAAGGCCTTTCCATTCTCATTGTGTGACACAACAAAAGATTGGTTTTACCTTCAATTGACACCAATCACGAATTGGACAAACTTGAAGAGGAGATTCTTGGAGAAATTCTTTCCAGCTTCAAGGACTATTGCCATTAGGAAGGAAATTAGTGGAATTCGACAACTATAAGAGGAGTCTCTTTATGAATATAGGGACAGATTCACCAGACTATGTGCCACTTGCCCAAACCATCAGATAAATGAGAAGTTATTGATCCAGTACTTCTATGAAGGACTCATGCCTATGGAAAGAAACATGATTGATGTAGCAAGTCGAGGCGCATTGATGGATAAGACACCTGAAGCCGCACTTGATTTCCAACATGGTAGAGAATTCTCAACAATTTAGTCCTCGAATGTCTGTTAAACCGGTCCATGCAGTACAACAAAGCCCAGCAACAGACATCAATAATCAGAGGTTGGAGAACCAAATATCTGAGCTAACATCTTTGGTTCGATAGTTGGCCATGAACCAACACACATTTCAACAACAATATTTATGTGGGATATGCACCTTTGTATATCATCCCAATGATGCATGTCCTGAACTTCATGAGACACCTAGGGAAACAGTGGCTGGCATATTCCCTGAACAACAATAGTACAGACAGCCAAATTCATACAAGCCATAACAGGAGTATAACCTGTACTCGACCACATATAATCCAGGTTGGAGAGACCATCCCAACTTGAAATATGGTCCTGTCTACAACCAGCCACTAAAAATTTCTTTCCAACTGAGCAACCAAGGCCACCAACAGCAGAAGTATCAACCTTCCTCGATGAGACAGCTGACGAATCAATACCCTTTGTCATTATAGCCAAGCCAAAATGCAACAAGGTAACTATGGGCCCACACTAGAAGATCTAATGAAGCAACTCACACAACAGATGATAATGCAGAGTACATGAAGCATACAACTAGCAGCGCATGACAAACAATTTCAATGACTTGCAAATCCAAATTGGGCAATTGGCCATTACCATGAATTCACTACAGCAGTAAGGTGTGAATGCACTTCCCTCACAAATAGTGATTAATCCGAGGGAAAATGTAAGCACATCATATTGAGAAGTGGTCGAGAAGTTCAAATGGAACAAAAGAAACCTCACATAGAAGAAAAGTCAAGCTCCATTGATCCATCTGAAGAGAAGACAAAACCCATAAACAATAAGCCAAGCACTCAAATGTCGAAAAAGTTGGATACCTCACCTACTACAACTCGGGAAGTAACTATACCATTTCCGTCTAGAGTACCACCCTCTTCCAAGAAGCTGGAAGCAGATCAGGAGTTGCTCGATACATTTAAAAAGGTAGAAATCAACATACCACTGTTGGATGTCATCAAGCAGATTCCTAGGTATGCTAAATTCTTAAAGGAGCTTTTCATATATAAAAGGGGCCTAAGGAAGAAGCAACCACAAGTCATCTCATCACTATCTCAAGCTACTCTTCCACATAAATATGATGACCCAGGAACCTTTACTATTCCCTACACTATTGGAGAGCTCTAGATAGCCAATGTTTTACTAGACCTGGGAGCATCAATCAATGTAATGCCTTTATCCATCTACAAGACATTACACTTGGGTGAACTAAAGCCCACCAGCATTACTATCCAGTTAGCTAACGGAAGCTTGGCCTAGCCGTTAGGGGTATTGGAGGACATACTAGTCAAAGTGAATCAGCTAATCTTTCTAGCATACTTTTACATCACGGACAAGCACGACGAAGGCCTTCCACACAAGCCAACATTAATTCTATGAATACCATTCTTAATGACTACCAGATAAAAATAGATGTGCATACTGGCACGATGACACTAGCATTTGGAGAGGAAGTTGTAACGTTTAATATTTTTGAGGCCATGAGACACCCAGCTGAGAACAACTCTATCTTCAGTGAAGAAGAGTTATTCTTGATGAGCACTTGCACAGTCGAAGACCGAGGGGAAGGAGAGCTTGAACTAGACATTGATTTTAACCATGATCAGCTCTTAGAATTTTTGAACCTAAATCAAGAGGAGCTGCATGAATATGAATATACAGATGAAAGTTGCACCATTAACTCTTGTTTTTTTGCAGAAGCCCATACAACTATTGAAGCATGATATGTGTCATTTTACTCTTTATTTCTTGATCTAAGAGCATTTTCTAAGCTAGTTATTCTATTCAAAAACCATGCATTTAACATGATTTCATTAAAAGCATAACATAATTCAATTTTTCTTAATTTGTTGTATTTTACACAATTTTAGCATAATAAATAATATACATGCATACATCTACATTGCATATTTCTTTTTCTTCTTTTGTAGGAGAGGTAATTTGAGATGGGCCAAATTGATATAAAGAAATGTCCATATTGCTGCCGTCAAATTTCACTCTTCTTGAAAACTCAAGTTTGCTTATGCAGCTGATCGATGTCGTACTCGGTTAAATAATTAAAACAGATAAATGTAGTACTAGGAAGATTTCCTAAGTCGTCACCCAAAGACCACGAATTTCTATCAAAGCTTATCAATTTTTAGTAACAAAAAATTTAAAGGGGAGTTTTTCAAAATTAAAATATTAGATGAAACAGAACAAAAGCAGATTATAAAAATGCGGATTAAAAACAGATTAAAATGCAATTGATTTCCTTATTCTAATGCAGTGTCACTTATCCTAGATTACGAAATTAATTCGAAATTAACCAACTAAGCGAAGATAAATCCCAAATTATATTCTAATTCGAAATTAATCAACTAAGCGAAGATTAATCTCAAATTAGCTTTAACCCTTGTTCCAATATGAAATTAACCAACTAAGCGAAGATTAATCCCAAATTTTCCTTAACCCTTATTCCAACATGAAATTAACAAACTAAGCAAAGATTCACCCCAAATTATCCGTATACAATTAAGCATTGCATACATCACATAATCTCATCTCTAACACAGAATTAAGCAAACTGTGATATTAGTTTCGGTTTATTAAGCGTAAACAGATTATAATTCAACACTAAGATTAGAAGATGAAGAGTTAAGAGAACAAACAAAATGAAATTGAAGAACAAAACCTCAAAGATCTACTTGCATTCTTCTCAGAAAATCAATACAAAGATTTAGCTATCCATGGAAAGTTGAAAACGCAATAGAAGAAACATAATTAAAATCGAAACAAGAATTTAAAAATAATGACAGAAGAGTAAACAAACTTGAATATAAATTGTAGAAGATGAAAGGTGGAAGTGTGGTGGCTGCGTAGTCCTTGTGTGATGTGTGTCTTCTGATGTGTGATGTGCCTCTCTTATATAAATAACCCTAACCCTAATCTTTATTGAGGTTTGGGCTCAACTGGTCCATGAAACACATCATAAGTTGGCTTTAGTGCAGGTCTGTGAACTTCAAACACGTGCATTATTTTCAATACTTATCCAAATTAAGCGATTTTGGTATCCTTTGAAGGCCTTTTGAGTTAGCTTTAAAACTCCACTATTGCTACTATTTTTGGAGGTCTAATGAATTTAGGAGACTTAAATTACTGAAGCATGTCCATTGGGCTAGCCTGGTGCGCTTGACCCGTGTTGGATAATTTATGTAAAATCCAATTTATCTCAGAATTGAATGATTTTGGATCCTATGGAAAGCAGAATGTGTCTAGTTTATAATATTTTGAAAATAATGATTTTTGGAGATCTGTAGAAAAAATTATAAATAAAATAGTAAACCAATGTTAGTACCCGTATAGAATAAAATATGACATTTGACCCAATTTTCCAAGCCCAAAATTGTTTTAAACTGTAAAATGGCATCTAGCCCAATCTTCTAGGCCTAAAATTGCTTTAACTGTCCTAAAATTAATAATGAGAAAAAATTAGATCAAATAGATTTAAATTAATTAAAATCTAATTATTGGCCCAATGAAGCCCAATTAATAAAAATTTACTAATAATAGAAAGTTAAGCCCAAAACACTAATTAAAATAAGTTCAAAAAGGGAAGAAAATACGGGAATATAATGACTCATCAAATAACCCCACACTTAGCCTTTTGCACTCCTGGGCAAAATCAAGAAGCAAAACAAGGAAATAAATTCAAAAACATTAAAGAAAATTATGCAAAGGAAAAAAAAATAAAGACAAACAAAAACATAAACAGATATACATATTCATCAATGAAACCTAGGAAACGAAAAGAGTAGACAACATCCAACACACAAAGAGTCAGAGGAACTAGATACTCATGGAAATCATCCAAACATTTCAAAACCTGGCAAGAGGTCAATCAGGTCAAAAGGTGAATCAAAGTGACAAAACCTCACAAGATGCACTGTATCTCTCATGTGTCTAGGCTACTGTATACTCTCAAAATACTCAAGAAAAGCAAACAACAGATAGACTTGGCAAGCCTTTAAACTCAACACCCAACGCACATTCATAAAAAGATCAAAAGGTCTTTTCAGGTTGTAATGGGGGTAGGGACAAGGTAGAGGATATCATATGGGATAAGTAGCTGTGAACCAGAGGCTAGAGGAGCAATGGGGAATAAGTCAAAAATAAGCACAAGATGCATGCCAAAAAACCTCTAATATCAAACTTCCACTACTGCCTTTACCTCAACCACAACTTTCCTTTTTTTTTATTTTCTCTCTCTTTTTTTTTTCTTTTCTTTTTATATATATCTTTTCTTTTTCTTTTTTTTTTAAACTACATGAAATACACTGAAAGGAAAACACAAAAACTATACAACAGAGATAACCAACTAGCCAGTACATCATCCAATGAAATACAAAATGCACCCCCACACTTATTCAATAACTTATTCCCAAAACAATTCCAAAGCTCCAAAAATCCCTAAGGTTAAGGTAATCATGGGTTTTCACTTAAGGCTTTTAATGAGCTTCAAAAGAAATAAAGGGAAACATAGGCTCAAAGGGGCTATCAAAGGAATTAATTCAAGGTAGGCTCATTTGGCTAGAGGCTAATCAGAACAAAATTGCCTTAATCATCTCCAAACATGCATGTGAATCAAGAAGTATCAACCAGAGTCAAGCCAAGGCTACTGCGCAAGCAATCAAGAGGCATAACACTCAAGAAAGAACAGGTAGTGGCTCAATTCCTCACAAAGGGTAAGATTGTCGCCTTCAATTCAACCTCTCAAACATCGTAACCAACTTGACAAGCAGAGAAAAACAGGGATTTCAATCCAAAAAGCATAAAGCAACTCCTATCCCAAGAGTGAAGAAAGTGCCTACTACCTATACAAAACCTAGAAATCAAAGAAAAATATGCAAAACTATACACAAAACATAGAATATAAACCTACAATCCTACATCTCCCACCCCACGCTTAAATTAGACATTGTCCTCAATGTAAACACAATCACATCCATTAAACAAATAGGACAAGCAAGATAAAAGAGTTGAAGGGGAAAGAAGAACTCCCTAATCATGGTGGGTCCCGGATCTATCTCCTTAGATGGTACAGGTGTTGAGGTCATCAAGTAGCAACTTTGTTCCGCTAAAACAAACAAAGTCTTCCTCATCATGGTGGTTCCTGGATCTATCTCCTCAGATGGGTGTTTCATGGAATTTAGAATATTAAAGTGCACCACAATGTCATCAAATTCCATGGATAAGGTCCCTTGCATGCACATCAATCTTGGTTCTTGCAGTCTTTAAAAATGGTCTTCCTAAAATGATGGGTGCAAAACCACGTGAAAATCCCTCGTCCATATCAAGAATGTAAAAATCAGTAGGGAAAATCAACTCACCAACCCTAACTAAGATATCCTCAATGAAACCTATAGGGTGGGTAACACTCTTGTTTGCCAACTGAATAACTATATTCGTAGGTTGCAGGGGTCCAAGAGAAAGAGATTTAAATATAGACAAAGGCATGGCATTAATTGAAGCACCCAAATCAAGCATAGCATTCTCAAATTTATTATTGCCAATAATACAAGGTATCCAGAATGTACCTGGGTCCTTACATTTCTCAGGAATGTAAGGAACAGATTTACCTATCAAAGCAGACACATTTCTGCCCATGCTAATTGTCTCATTGCCCTTCATCTTCCTCTTGTGGGTGCACAGCTCCTTCAGGAATTTAGCATATATGGGAATTTGCTTGATGGCATCAAGCAGAGTTATGTTCACCTCAACTTTCCTGAAGGTCTCTAGAATCTCTTTATCGACCTCTTCCATCTTTTTGCTTGGAATTGCTTTGGGAGGGAATGGAAGAGGGATAGGAGGTTGTTGCAGGTCAGAACTGGGCTGGAAGAAGGTCCATCTATATGCAATTTTCGGCTACCAACAGGTTGCTCAGGTGCAGGAACTGAGGCAGGGACTGAGGCAGCTACAGATGAGGGTGGAGGTGTTGCAGTGGGTATGTCAATCTGTTTCCCTGACCTCAATGTGATGGCACTCACATTCTTAGGATTAACCACAGTCTGTGTAGGGAGCTTGTCTCGAATTTTGATTTTGCAATTGATTCACAACAAGTAGCTAGTTGACCAATCTGGTTGGTTAAACTCTGAATGGAGGCATCATTTTTCTGTTGGTACTGTATGTTCATCTCAGCCATTTGTTTGACCAATTCCTCTAATGAAGGTGAAGAAGGTTGAGGAGTTGGTGCTTCATTTTGTTGCCTCTGATATTGTTTTTGCATTGGTGGAGGCACATAAGGTCTGCTTGGACCAGCAGAATTCGGAAATGGTGGTGGTGGCAAAGGATTTTGCTGTTGTTGGTGCTGTTGATTGGACCATCTCAGATTTGGGTGATTCCTCCACCCTGGATTGTATCTATTGCTTGAGAGCTCAGAATTATGTTGTTGGTTCGGAGCCCTATTATTGAAAATGTTTGCTGCATAAACTTGTGGAGCTCCAGAACCTATAGGCTCATGCAATAATTGGCAGCAATCAGTGGGATGCTCAATTGAAGTACAAATGCCACAAACCCTTGTAGGTGGTGCAGGTCTCTGATTTGCAGCAAGTTGGGAGACTAGGGTGGTGAGGGCATCAATCTTACTTTCTAGCTTCTTCTTCACTAAATCTGATGAACCCACATCATGTACACCTCTAAGGACTATGGCATCACTCCTCATGTTAAATTGTTGGGAATTGGATGCCATCTTCTCAATTAAACCTCTAGCAGCAGCAGGTGTCATGTCTCCTAAAGCTCCTCCACTAGCTGCGTCTATCATACTCCTATCCATTGTGTTCATCCCCTCATAAAAATACTGCAGCAGTAGCTGTTCTGATATTTGGTGGTGAGGGCAACTTGCACAAAGTCTCTTGAACCTCTCCCAATACTCGTATAAACTATCTCCCATCTGTTTCCTGATACCTGATATATCCTTCCTGATGGCAGTGATCCTCGAAGCAGGGAAAAATTTCTCTAGAAAGACTCTCTTCAGATCATCCCAGCTCGTTATGGGACCAGGAGCTAAGTAGTACAACCAGTCTTTGGCAAGATCCTCCAAAGAGAAAGGAAAAGCCTTCAGGTATATGTGATCTTCAGGAACATTTTGTGGCTTCATGGTGGAGCAGACTATATGGAACTCCTTGAGATGCTTGTATGGATCCTCACCTGCACGACCATGAAACTTGGGCATCAAATGGATTAGTCCAGTTTTAAGCACAAATGGTACATCCTCTTCAGGGTATTGGATACATAAATTTGCATAAGTGAAATCAGGTGCAACCATCTCCCTGAGAGTCCTCTCACGAGGTCCAATAGGTTGATCACCCATGTTATTAGTTTGGAAATTATCAAAAGAAGGTATATTAGGTGTAGTACTCTCACTACGACTATCTAATGGTTCAGACTCAAGAGATGAATTCCTAGAATGCCCAACTAATCTATGAAAGGTTCTATCTATCTCGGGATCAAAAGGTTGTAAAAGGTCAGGATTGCTCCTAGTCATGCACTATATTCAACAATTCATGTATTTCCCAAGAGTTAAAAAATTCTGAAAAGAAATCAATTATTTACTAGAATGACAACGGTAGACCGTAAATAAGTACACCAGGTAGGTTCCCAGGAAAGAGAGGTGGGTCACTAATGGACACACTTAAGTACTAAGTCTTTCCTAGCCAGAACCCTCCTAGACATGCACTCCCACACTACCAAGCTATATGCAGAGTTTCCTATGAGAATGGAAATTATAAATTTTTTTTTAAATAAAGCTAGAAGAACAAATTAGAGATGAAATTGTTTTTTTTTTTTGAATTATTATTTATATTTATTTTTTTATTTATTTTTTATATATTTTTATTTTTATTTTTATTTTATTTTTTTTAACCCAAAAGAGTTTTAGAACAACAAGTGGGCTATCAAAATAATATTAAGAGAAGTAAGAATGTTAAATTAAATAGAAAATCAAATAAAATATTCAAATAACTGAAAATCAAATATTAAATAACTTAAAATTAAATAAAATATTCAAATAACAACGAAATCAAATAAAATATTTAAATAACTAAAAATTAAATAAAATATCCAAATAACAAGCAAATCAAATAAAATATTCAAATAACTGAAAATCAAATATTAAATAACTTAAAATCAAATAAAATATTCAAATAACTCGAAATCAAATAAAATATTAAAAACTAGCAATCAAATAAAATATTCAAATAACTCGAAAATCAAATAAAATATTTAAATAACTAAAAATCAAATAAAATATCCAAATAACATCAAATCAAATAAAATATTCAAATAACAGCAAATCAAATAAAATATTAAATAACTAACAATCAAATAAAATATCCAAATAACAACAAATAAAATAAAATATTAAATAACTAACAATCAAATAAAATATTTAAATAACTCAAAATCATATAAAATATTCAATTAACTGAAAATCAAATAAAATATCTAAATAACTGAAAATCAAATAAAATATTTAAATAAAATAAAATAAAAACAAAAAAAATGAAAACAAAAACAGAAAATAAAAATTGAAAACCTAGACAAAAATCTTGGTCCCCGACAATGGCGCCAAATTTGATCGATGTCGTACTCGGTCAAATAATTAAAACAGGATAAATGTAGTACTAGGATGCTTTCCTAGGTCGTCTCCCAAAGACCACAAATTTCTATCAAAGCTTATCAATTTTTAGTAACAAAAATTTTAAAGGGGAGTTTTTCAAAATTAAAATATTAGATGAAACGAACAAAAGCAGCATTATAAAAATGCGGATTAAAAACAGATTAAAATGCAATTGATTTCCTGATTCTAATGCAGTGTCACTTATCTTAGATTACGAAATTAATTCGAAATTAACCAACTAAGCGAAGATAAATCCCAAATTATATTCTAATTCAAAATTAATCAACTAAGCGAAGATTAATCTCAAATTAGCTTTAACCCTTGTTCCAATTTGAAATTAACCAACTAAGCGAAGATTAATCCCAAATTTTCCTTAACCCTTATTCCAACATGAAATTAACCAACTAAGTGAAGATTAACCCCAAATTATCCTTATACAATTAAGCATTGCATACATCACATAATCTCATCTCTAACACAGAATTAAGCAAAATGTGATATTAGTTTCGGTTTATTAAGCATAAACAGATTATAATTCAACACTGAGATTAGAAGATGAAGAGTTAAGAGAACAAACAAAATGAAATTGAAGAACAAAACCTCAAAGATCTACTTGCATTCTTCTCAGAAAATCAATACAAAGATTTAGCTATCCATGGAAAGTTGAAAACGCAATAGAAGAAACATAATTAAAATCGAAACAAGAATTTAAAAATAATGACAGAAGAGTAAAAAAACTTGAATATAAATTGCAGAAGATGAAAGGTGGAAGTGTGGTGGCTGCGTAGTCCTTGTGTGATGTGTGTCTTCTGATGTGTGATGTTCCTCTCTTATATAAATAACCCTAACCCTAATCTTTATTGAGGTTTGGGCTCAACTGGTCCATGAAACACATCATAAGTTGGCTTTAGTACAGGTCCGTGAACTTCAAACATGTGCAGTATTTTCAATACTTATCCAAATTAAGCGATTTCAGTATCCTTTGAAGTCCTTTTGAGTTAGCTTTAAAACTCCACCATTGCTACAATTTTTGGAGGTCTAATGAATTTAGCAGACTTAAATTACTGAAGCATGTCCATTGGGCCAGCCTGGTGCGCTTGACCCGTGTTGGATAATTTATGTAAAATCCAATTTATCTCCGAATTGAACAATTTTGGATCCTATGGAAAGCTGAATGTGTCTAGTTTATAATGTTTTGAAAATAATGATTTTTGGAGATCTGTAGAAAAATGGATAAATAAATCAGTAAACCAATGTTAGTACCCGTATAGAATAAAATATGACATTTGACCCAATTTTCCAAGCCCAAAATTGCTTTAAACTGTAAAATGGCATCTAGCCCAATCTTCTAGGCCCAAAATTGCTTTAACTGTCCTAAAATTAATAATGAGAAAAAATTAGATCAAATAGATTTAAATTAATTAAAATCTAATTATTGGCCCAATGAAGCCCAATTAATAAAAATTACTAATAATAGAAAGTTAAGCCCAAAACACTAATTAAAATAAGTTCAAAAAGGGAAGAAAATACGGGAATATAATGACTCATCAGCAGCCCACTTGTAGAATGTTACAAATGGAATTTTTGAATCAAGCAAATTAACTGGTGCGGGAATCCAATCTAGCTGGATTAAAGACCAGAAGGAATCAAGAATTAAATGCAAATCAGTGCTGGATCACTCAAAATAGGAAAGAAGCAGACTATTTTCTCCAAATCCGTCCTAGAAATTTATCTTCACAACAAGCAGATTTTACAATTATTGTTTTGAGAAATATTTGATTTCATTGTAATTAATTTAAGCTTAATTTCTCTTGTTTGAACCCCTATAAATAGAGGTCTTACGACAACCCATAATCATAATCTCTTTTATGTAATTTGCAATTTCTATTGAATTTTCCAATTTATCTTGCTCTAGTTATTTTATTTATTCAAGTACTCATTTTAATTCCTACTATTTAATTATTTAGAATTTTTATTCCAAGTATTGCATAATTTTCATTTTCAATTCGTCTCATTTCCAATTCCAATTTGCAATTTAGTTTTAGAGTTATCACTTTCGAAATTTCAAATTTAATTACTTCATTATTTTATTTCAAAGCAATTTTTTATTCCTGCACTTTTAATTAAAAACACTTTATTTTAATTTTATAAATTTTAGTTATTTAAATCCTGTTTCTATTTAATTTTAATTTTCATCAATATTCTATAGCAATTTTGATTTTAATTTTTATTATTCTGCATCAATTTATTTCTTTTTCACTGTTTCATTCATCCCCCTATTTACTATTTTAGAGAGAATGATATGTGATAATGAGTATGTTCCTATAATTATGTCCTTGTGAGATTCGACACAGGTTAACTATACTGCATTAGTTTAGCAACTTGTTTACTATTTTTTATCAGTATTTTGTGCGACCAGAATGTTGTTATCAAAGCATCTCAACCAAGCTCAACAAATGCTCTACCCAAAGAGGAAGAGAATAAAGTCCTCCCACCAGATGAGCCAAGTTGCTACTTGATGACCTCAACACCTATTGCACCTATACCATATGTGGAGATAGACTCGGGACCCAATCTATTTTATTTGGTTTTCATTTACATTTGTATGTGAATTTACATAACATAAATTCTCCACATTGAGGACAATGTCCATTTCAAAAGTGGGGAGTATTTGCATTTCATGCATGAGGTTTCATTTATATTTTTGTTTTAATTGTTGTGTAATGTTGTAGATTGATGTTAGGCTACTTTGGAAAAGATGACCGACTTGATCAAGAGGAAGAGTTAAAAGTTTGAAAGGTTTGATTCCATAGGAAGTCATGGTCGGGTAACATTAACATTGGGTTGAATTAATTTCAAGGTGAACAAATCACCCAGGTGAGTTTTGAGCCTTATTCCTTTTTGTGTGCACCACTCATGACATGAGAACCTTCCAGAACATGATTGATTTCTCTGTGACACCAGAGTAGCATATGCACCAGTAGATATGATTTAGGCCTTCTTTGTCTTATCTACTTAGCCAAATAGTCTACCCTTATCTCAAATTACCTTTTGAACCCACCTTTGAGCCTTAGTCTTTTCTTGAATTTAAACCCAAGATTTAAAGCCTTTCTAGTCCAAAAATACCCAAACCTAGACTTAAAGGGAAGTAAGGAGCGTGGAATCATCACCAAAATCCAGTTCTACTCACGTCCAACAAGTCCAGAAAGGAAAAAAAGAGAGGAGAGAAGTGTCAAAGTATAAAGAAAAAGAAAAAAGAAAAAAAAATCATTTTGTTTGTGTGTCAAAACCATAAAAGAGCTCTAAACGCACTCTAATATAAAGGCGACAAAACAAAAAGATGCAACTGGAACAAACCTTCAAGGTACATTGGTCCATGTTCTTTATTTTTCTTAAAGTCTTAGCCCACCTTCCTAAAATAACCTACCTTGAACCCTAGCCCCATTACAAGCCAAGTAAAAGTCCTATTGTTCTATGAAAGTATGTGTTCTAATGGTGAAAATTTAGAGATATTTCAAGCCTATTGTAAAGGATGATGTCATGATGTGATGATGAGTGAAATTTTCAGCATAAACATTTGAGAGATTAGAGTAAACACTTTACCACGAGAGGATGTTCCCTTGAAATGAGTCATGGAATCCTTAAAGAGTACTTGGCCATGATAATACTTTGTGAGTTATGATCTTGATCTTTTTTATTCTCTCACTTTTGGTTGATGAAGTTTTCCTTGACTATTGTAGTTTTCAGGATGCCAATAACATTTGCAACATTATCCATCTTTGCATTGCTTGCATTCTTTTCTTTTCTTTCTTCTTTTCTTTCTTTTATCTTTTGCTTGGAAGTGCAAAAGAGCAAAAGTGGAGAGTATTTGATGTATGTCATTTTACTCTTTATTTCTTGATATAAGAGCATTTTCTAAGCTAGTTATTTTATTCATAAACCATGCATTTTATGTGTTTTCATTAAAAGTATAACATAATTCAGTTTTTCTTAATTTGTTGCATTTTATGTAGTTTTAGCATAATAAATAATATACATGCATACATCCACATTGCATATTTCTTTTTCTTCTTTTGTAGGAGAGGTAATTTGAGATGGACCAAATTGATATAAAGAAATGTCCAAATTGTTGTCGTCAAGCTTCACTCTTCTTAAAAGCCCAAGTTTGCTTATGCAGCCCACTTGCAGAACGTTACAAACAGAAATTTTGAATCAAGCAAATTAACTGGTGCGGGAATCCAATCTAGCTGGATTAAAGGCCAACAGTAATCAAGAATTAAATGCAAATCAGTGTTGGATCACTCAAAATAGGAAAGAAGCAAATTATTTTCTCCAAATCAGTCCCAGAAATTTCTCTTCACAGCAAGCAGATTTCGCAATTATTTATTTAAGAAATATTTGATTTTATTGTAATTAATTTCAAACTTAATTTCTCGTGTTCGAATCCCTATAAATAGAGGTCTTACGATAACCCATAATCACAATCTCTTAGCCCAGGGTGAGAATTGTTGTTTTGTCTCGTTCCCATTTTCTTTTCCTACTCTCAGTTCGTAATTTAGTTTTTAGTTAGGCAAGTTCATCTATTGCTACTGCACTTCTGGTTTGTTCTCTTTTATTTAATTTGCAATTTCTATTGAATTTTCGAGTTTATCTTGCTCTAATTATTTTATTTATTCAGTGCTCATTTTAATTTCTGCTATTTAATTATTTATAATTTGTATTCTAGTATTACATAATTTTCATTTTCAATTTGTATCATTTCCAATTCCAATTTGCAATTTAGTTTTGGAGATATCACTTTTAGAAATTTTAAATTTAATTATTGCACTATTTTATTCCAAAGCAATTCTTGATTCTTTCACTTTCAATTAAAAACACTTTATTTTAATTTTATGAATTTCAATTATTTATACCCTACATCAATTTAATTTTAATTGTTGTCAATCTCCTATAGTGTTAAGTGGCAAAAGTTAATGTAATTATGCTTTGAATTGTTATTTAACCACTTAAATTATGTTGATTCTAATATATTTTTCTCCCAATGTAGGATGAATTTATAGAGTACCTGGGTACAAAAGCAAGGATCATAATTCTCAAGTTAATTGAAGAAAAATTGGAAAAAAGGAAGATTTTCAGCCCAAGATTCGCTCGAGCAGGATAGATGTTTGCTTGAGCGAAAATACGTTAAACCTCTCTGCAAGTCAGTCGCCCAAGCGAGCAAATTCTCACTTGAGCGAAAATCATTAATACTCGCTTAAGCGAAAGTATCCGGTTGAGCGAATGATGCGAGGCCAAATTCTTCTATAAATAGATAAGACGCGTTTTGAGATGGAATATTAGGTTTTTGGAGAAGAGGCGTGACAATTGTTCTTTTCTTCATCAATTCTTCAATTCTTCTCCATTTGGATGCTTGTAAATGGTCATCATGAATGGCTAACTTCATTCTCTTAGGATTGGGTGCACTTCCTTTGAACTTTTTTGTATCTTGGTGATATTTTGCGATATTAATCTATGTTCTTGATGTTGTTATTCTTATCATTTGTGCCTTTGAACATTTACTCTTGATGTTTAGGATATGATTGGAAAATATATCTTGAACCCTAGATCATGGTAAGAATATTTTTTTTACGTTAATTGCTAGGAATGAAATGAATGTATCAAGTGCTTAACACCCTAAACCTAATGCTGGAAAATATGTTAACTGTGTGATGAATCGACATTTATCAGGTTTTCTTATGAATTTCACATGCGAGGAATCAAAGTGAATGATTTGAGTAGGTGGCATTGTCGCCGCCGTCCGTTCGACGTCCAGGGACATCTCGAACGTTTATGCGAGCGGTCGTAAAAAGATGGTTTAGACTCGCGTTTTTAGTTTAAAATATGTTCATTGCTTCCAAGGTGCTCAACGACTGAACTATCCTCTAATAAAAGCAAGGTTTTCAAAAAAGGGTTCTTTTGGAGTCGCCACCAATTTTTTGACCATAAACATTGGAAAAGGATAAAAAGACATTGATTTTAATAAAAACCAAACTTGGCCATTATAACCAGAGTTAGGTAAGGGAGTTAGTTACGTGTGGGGAAGGTGTTAGCACCCCACAACGCCCCTTTCGGGTTCCCTATGACGGATTCATTCATTAAGTGAAGATTATAAGAAATTACGCTATTACCCTATTTTATTTATACAGTATTTAAAAATGGCTATCTACATGATTTTATTTTACATTGCATACAGAAAGCAATAAATAAAACAATAAAAGAGAAGAGAATTGATAAGAACCTCCGTAGCAAGCTTTGTATTGCAAATCTTTTACAGTGAGGATGCATTTTGGCAATCCCCCGCTCTACAAAGACTCTCCTCCCCGAATACAGTATTGACTCGACTAAATTTTAAAGAAGAATCGAATGCTAGAATACAATTCCTTAACCGATTATTACCTTTTTAAGGCAATCAGAGAGTTCATTCGAAGTAGGGAGAGAAGACAAGTACTGGGAGTTGTCTGGTGTGTGAAACAGTGGCAAATGAGCCTCCTATTTATAGTTTTTCGCAGCCTAACAATTTGGGACGCCCATCTCGGTTGGGACGGCCGTCCCACTTGAATTTTTTGGCCTTTGGTCTACCCCTGGAAGAGTGGGACGGGCAATCTCACTTGGGACGGCCGTCCCACTTGGCTAGGGCAGCTTGGGACGGTCGTCTCACCTTTGGGACGGCTGTCTCAACCTGTTTTGGCCAGTTTTTGTGTTCTGGGACCCCCGGGAAGCTTTCCTTTCTTTATTCGGACGTCAGTTGATGCCGATAGACGCCCGTTGAAGCTTTATCTTCATATAGGAAGTCTTCTTGGCCTTTATTGAGATGCCAGGCGAGCTTTATCTTGTTGTAGGAAGTCTCCTTAGCCTTTATTGAGAGGCCAGGCAAAATTAGGGGTCTACAGCTGCCCCCCCTTCACCTGCCTGGCTAATTTGTTGGCCTAATATGCCGACAAGATTAGCTGGTAGGGGAAGGAGTTAACCCTTTTGCCCAGTCATCCTTCAGATGCTCCTTTGTTGAAGTTGATGATCCTCTGGATGATAGATGCAGTATGAATTTCGTAGCTTTGGGATGCTCCTTCGATGCGGTAGCTGACCCCGTAGCTGACGAGTGTGAAGCTTCAGGATGCTCCTTCAATGAGGTAGCCCATCCTTAGATTTGCAGGATGCTCCTTCGATGAAGTAGTTGATCCTTCAGTTTGTAGGATGCTCCTTTGGAGAAGTAGTCGATCCTTCGATTTGTAGGATGCTCCTTTGGTGAGGAAGCTGATCCTTTGATTTGCAGGAGGTTCCTTTGGTGAGGAAGCCGATCCTTTGATGTGTAGAATGCTCCTTCGATGAGGTAGCCGATCCTTCGGTCTGCAGGATGCTTCTTCGGTGAGGAAGCCGATCCTTTGATTTGCAGGATGCTCCTTTGGTGAGGTAGTCGATCCTACCGTCTGCAGGATGCTCCTTTGGTGAGGAAGCCGATCCTTTGATTTGCAGGATGCTCCTTCGGCGAGGTAGCCGATCCTTCGGTCTGCAGGATGCTCCTTCGGTGAGGAAGTCGATCCTTTGATTTGCAGGATGCTCCTTCGGTGAGGTAGTCGATCCTTCGGTCTGCAGGATGCTCCTTCGGTGAGGTAGCCGATCCTTTGATTTGCAAGATGCTCCTTTGGTGAGGTAGCTGATCCTTCGGTCTGCAGGATGCTCCTTCGGTGAGGTGGCCGATCCTTTGATTTGCAGGATGCTCCTTCGGTGAGGTAGCCGATCCTTCGTTCTGCAAGATGCTCCTTCGGTGAGGTGGTCGATCCTTTGATTTGCAGGATGCTCCTTCGGTGAGGTAGCCGATCCTTCGGTCTGCAGGATGCTCCTTCGGTGAGGTAGCCGATCCTTTGATTTGAAAGATGCTCCTTCGGTGAGGAAGTCGATCCTTTGGATGATGAATAGTTTTGATAGGTACAAACCCCTATCTGGTTTGATGAGAATGAACCCTCATCTGATCCGAACCTTCTTTTGTAAGGCTCTTGTGAGTACAAACCCCCACCCGATTCGAGTCTGTATTTGCTAGATTTTTGTGGGTACTTTCCCCCACTATGTTTGAGTTCGCGTTTGCTAAACTCTCTGACGAGCCCCGTTTTGCAAGGCTCTTAGGATTCTCTTTTTGTCAGTCAATCTTTTGATGAGTACAAACCCTCATCCGGTTTTTGGAGATGTGTTGGCGGCTTATTGTCTCTGATCATGCGCCTATTCCATGGGGAGTGATTGATTTTCTTTCTTGACTTTTCTTTTTTAGTCATCCGGTTTTACCGGGGATTTCTTTGTTTTTGGCTTTTCTTATTTAGCCATCCGGCTTTGCCGGGAATTCTTTGTTTTTGGCTTTTTCTTTTAGCCATCCGGTCTTGCCGGGGATTCTTTGTTTTTGGCTTTTCTTTTTAGCCATCCGGTCTTGCCAGGGATTCTTTTGTTTTTGGCTTTTCTATTTAGTCGTCTGGTCTTTGTCGGGGTTTATTGATGATTGCCTCTTAATTTAGGCAGGAATCCATTGCGGATTTTTGGTTTTTGTTGATTGTGCCTCTTGATTAGGCAGATGCTTCAACAGTGGTGAAGACTTTTATGCTTTGGGCTTATATTGCCTCTTGCATAGGTTGATTTCCTGTTTCTTGGGGATATTGACTCTTTGCTTGCCTCTGAGTAGGAAGAGGCTTTTCTTGGGAGTGAAGGCTTTGCATTTCACTGGGGATATTCATATTGGGTGTTATAGGCGATTAACTCCCTAATGATATGAATTTGTAGTTTGCCTCTGTTGTAGGCTCGTTGGGGATAGTTTTTCTTTTTGGTGATCCGTCAGAGGTTTGATTGTTTTCCCGGAGATCTATTTTGACTTGCCCCCTAGGGAGAAATGGAGTTTTTGACTCCTTGTTGGATGCTGTTGTTTTGAGCTAGCTTTGTGAAGCTCTTATTTGAGCTGGAAGATGGAAATTTTCTTGTTTTCCTCTTTTTGTAGACTTCTCTTGATATGCTCTACTTGGAGATTTTTATTCGGCCTTTTTCGTGGCCTCTTATTGGGGAATGAAATATTTTTCTTTTTCTTTCTTTTTCGTTTCCCCCTGGTGATATGGAGGATTTGAATCCGTATTTTCTTTTATGGACTCTTGTGTAGTCCTTATTTTCCTTTGGGGAATGAAGCGGAGACTCTTGCATGAGTGTGCTTGATGACTCATGTGGTGATGCCGTTGAGTCGTGAGGTAGTCTTTTTGTCTTGCCTCTGGAGTAGGCAAGGATCCGCTTGGGGATGATCAAGCCTTTCCGTTGGCTTTTTCATGTTGATGACTTCCTTCTTTTATTGGATGGAAGGATGGTGGTTAGATCTTTAAATGACTATGGTTGACGACTCATGTGATGATGATGAGTCGTGGAGTAATTTTTGTTTTGTCTCTGGAGTAGGCAAGGATCCGCTTGGGGATCATCGAGCCTTTCCGTTTGGCCTTTTTCTGGTGTGCCTTCGTCTATTGGGGTTGAAGGTTTAGAGCTAGTTTCCTTGAAGTTCTTTATTCTGCTAGAATGGTTTTGATTTTGCCTTTCGCAATTTTTTATTTTCATATGGAGACTGGATTCTGGCGCCTCCTGTTTTCAATCACAAGTATGGAGACTAGACTCCTTATATGCATGTTTATTTATTTGAAGAAAAATATTTTTCTTGATTTTGACAAAGTCGTATTATGCAACTACTTTGTGTGTGGATGTCCTAAATGCAATCTATTGTTTATTTATTTTTGATGCATTTAGAAAGTAACTGACCTTCTCCCGTTGGCTTCTTATGAATACGCCGATGGCCTCCTCCTTTATGACCATGATGATGGGCTCCTCTTTTTATCCATCTCTTGGTTTTAGCCCTATCTTTTGCCTAGACCACCCTTTACGGGTTTTCGATCTAGCGGGCTGCCTTAATTTTTGCCTAGAATATCTTAGGGGGCTTTTGCCTTATTTTTTGCCTAGACCGTTCTTTTGGGGTTTCCGATCTAGCAAGCTACCCTAGTTTTTTTCTAAGAATATCCTAGCAGGTACTTATTCTTTTATTATTTTTTATACTTCCTCTTTTTTAGATGCATGCTTGATCTTTGATTAAAGGTCTTTGTGCATATTTATGATTTATCAATAAAGAGGCATTTCCATAATATTTGGTCAAGAGAAAGGAAATGAAAGGGAATTTTATCGATAAATGAGCAAAAGTTTACTTCTTTTATAGAAGGATTTCAAGGGTTTTTAGAAGAATGGGTGGTCAGGGTTGGTTGTACTGTTTAGGCTTATACAGTCATGTCCATGATATCTGCCCCCCTAGTTTTCCTAATTGCTTCAGTTGAGATGCCTAAGCTCAGAGTGAAGACTATGCAGACTGCTTGCTTCTGGAGGAATGTTACTTTAGCCGCCTTTCGGTTTTCGACTGAGGTAACCATTGCTCTTAGTTAGTTTTTTTTTTCTTTTTACCTCTTCTTTTTGCCTAGGACGTATCCTAGCGAGGGATATAGACCCTATCTTTTGCCCAGGGATGCCCTTTGCGGGTTTTCATTCCTGACGGGTCTTGAGCAATGTCTTCAAGCATAATACTTCTTCACCGTACCGAAGTTGATTAGGTGTCGAAGTTCTTTTCCTTCCATATTGGCGAGGATAAGAGCCCTTTCCGAGAAAGCTTGTTTGACCATAAAGGGTCATTCATAGTTTGTCACCCATTTTCCAATCTTATTCTTCTGGGCCGGAAGCACATTATTTACCATTAAATCCTTCTTATGGTAAATATGAAGGTTGACTTTTTCATAAGCCTTTTTTATTTTCCTTTGATAGGCTTGTTCGTGAGATATAATATTCAACCATTTTCTTTAATAAGGTTTAGCTGGTCATATCGGTTTTGAACTCATTCAGCTTCTGTTAAGTTTACTTCCATCATAATGTGCTTTTGTCAACATGATTAGCTGTACCGATTTGCCGTCTCAGATCTTTGCTATAACCGAAGAGTAATCATTTTGAATGTAGAGCAATTGTCATGTCAATGCCCCTCTTCCTTTCCTTAGGGATTTCAATCCTCCTATTGATCACCATATTTTCACATTCCCCAGTTAATTACTTGAATGCTTTATTGTGAAGGGTCAAGAGAAGAGAAAGAAAGGGATTTATTGCAAAGGCTTGTGTTTTAGTGGGATTTTTTTTTGAAATAATAGTTTCTGTAAGAATAGCTAGCCAAGGTTGGTCAGTGTTTAGGCTAGTTTAAACAAACGTTTTGTTTTAATGAGGTGGCGTCTTCAACTGCCTATTTATGACTAATTAGCTTTCCTAGTCTGCCCTTTTGGGTTTTCAGCCTAGGATTTTGCCCTTTTATCTTTTTGTTTTGGCCTTTGACCTTGACGGGCTTCTTTTAATAATAATTTCTTTTCTCAAACCATTGTCGAGACACAATTTTTTTATTTGTGTCTCTAGCTAATCAATCATGTTAACTTTGGCTTCATTTTGTCTATGGCGTTTGGAACAAAACGTTTGTCTAAACATGATTATTTATGGTGTATAGATATGATTAGCGAGAAAAGAAGCAGATAGTAAGAATAACATTCTTTTGTAATTCAAAGGGAAATGTGTGCCCTAGAGATGCTCGGGGGTCGGGCACACCTCGAGGAGTGATCTCTAATAGTCATTGGGTTTACATCCCTTAAAATCGGAAGAAGGACATCTAATGATTAATGTTACCCTTGATGCTAATATCCCTCCTTTTCGGAATATCGTTTTTAAGGTGTGGAGGGGAGACTTCTCTTTTCTTTGTATGACTTGATCTTTTGTAGGGTCGTACTTTAAAGGATTATCCTTAAAATCTGGAATGTATCCTTTGAGCTTATTTTTTCAACAGTCTTTGCATGTCCGGGGAAATGGTCCCCTCCTCACTGTCTGACTCAATCCATTCGCCTTCGGCTTTCGGATCTTCCAGAGAGTTTTCAATCACAGACATGACTGTATGGTCCTTATTTGGGTATAGATTTTATTCAATTATTTTGGAATGAGAGAGAAAAGAATGAGAAGCATATGAATATTATGAAAAATGCCTCATTGTATTGATGAAAAGAGAAATATATACAGAGCCTCTTTAATAAAAAGATCTCACGGCTATGGGCAGAAACCGCGAGAGATGCATCAGAAGTTTTTATTTATTTATACTGTATAATGAGGAGCCCTAATCAGCTGGTCTTCTCTACCTACCCAGGCTCACTGTTCTGGTTGTGATAGAGGCTTGTCATCCACCTAAGGGTCGGGAGCATTGAAAGTAATCCACCCAGCATTCAATAATTCTTGAACCCTATATTTTAAGTTGATGCAATCTTCCACGGAATGCCCAGGAGCGCCTGAGTGGTAATCACATTTTTTGTTGAGCTTGTACCAACCGGGGTAAGGTGGATCTTTCTTCTTCAGAGGGATACGTGTTAGGAGCTTGGCCTCTAACAGCTTTGGCAGCAGACTCCCATAAGAGGTTGGAATGGGGGTGAATTTCTTCTGTTGTCTGCGTGACTGCCCAGCTGGTGGCGAAGAAGGAGAAGGAGTAGCAAGGTTGATGGAATTTACGCTTCCTTCCATCTTTTGGCCAAAGGAATTGTTGAATGATGCGTTAGAAGAGGAAGGTTGTGCAATCCTTCCGCTCTTCAGTCCTTGCTCTATTCTTTCACCGACGGTTACCACATCTGCGAAAAAGGTTGATGTGTTCCCTATCAACTTATCATAATAGGGGTCCATCAACGAATTGATGAATATGGATATGGTTTCTTTGTCGGACAGAGGAGGTTCTACTTGTGCTGCCAATTCCCTCCATCTTTGGGTGTATGCCTTAAAGGATTCGTCGTTTTTCTTGCTTAGTAATTGTAGATCTGCTCTTTCAGGGGTCAGATCAATATTGTATTTATAGTGACGAAGAAAAGCATCCGCCAGATGTCTCCATGTTTGGACTTGCCCTCCTTCCAGTTGCATATACCAATTTAGGGTTGACTCAGCCAAGCTCTCCTGAAAGCAATGGATCAGGAGCTTCTCGTTGTTAGCATATGCAGCCATCTTACGGCAGTACATCGTAAGATGGCTTTTGGGGAAAGTTATTCCCATGTACTTTGGGAAATCCAGAGTTTTAAATTTGTTAGGGAATTGGATGTTTTTAACGAGGCACATATCAACCGCCTCTTTAACATCAAAGTTATGCCCCTCCATGGCTCTTAACCTCTCCTCAAGGGCAGTAATTTATTGTTTCGATATTTCCAGCACATGAATATGTACTGCCCTTGTATCAGATTGGGCTTGCTCCCCATTAGGCTCCTTTTCCTCTTCTTGATGAGAGGCTTGTCCGCTCTGAGGACCTTCTTCGTGGAGATTCTGTTGGCGCATCATTTCTAACATTTGAGCCATTTGCTCTTTCAGCATATTAAGCTCAGTGGTGAGCTTTCGGTTTTGCTCCTCTAGCTGTTCCATCCTTTTAGCTTTCTGAGCACGAGTGAGGACAGGCGGAAGACCAGCCACTTTCTAAATGATTTTAAGATTTTTATTATTATAGCTTTTTATTATGAATGATCAGTGTGGAATAGATATGCCTTAGACAATAGCTTTGATATCTTCTCAAAAGCCTATGTTTTAAGGGTACCATACCCACCTTAGTGTGTTAACTTCCTTTTTTTTCAAAAGGTTGCCAACATACCTTAGCGCACTTATCTCTTCTAGGAAGGTGATAAACGCACTTGGGTCTCTTTCGCTATTGTCTAAGGATATCTAATACATCCTAGAATGAGTGTGTTTATGTATGAGAGACTTTATTATGATGATGTTTATGCATACTTTTCTTAGTGCATTTATTTTCTTTCTTGTTTTACCACTTATTGGATGATGTGGTATGAATGATACGACTTTGTCGAAAATCTTTTTATTGTAGAAGATATTTTTATGGCTTTAATTTGTTTTTATATATTTTGACCCTTTATGGATTTTGATGAAGAGAGTCCTATTTTCTTCTCTTAACTTTTTTTATGAACAAAGGTTGTAAGAATTATAGGACCTTTATCAAGAATTTTTTATCTTAAAAGGCATTTTTATGGCTTTAATTTGTTTTTATATTTTTTATGACCCTTTATCTCTTCTGTCGGCCAAAGTGACTACTTAGCTTACAAAGAACCTGAAACCAGGCTAGCTTAACTGAAGACTATCCGAGATAAAGTTGGTTTATCTTATCACTTTTTATGATTTTTAGGGTTTTTCACTATTTTTTTTGTTGTATGATTACCCTATGCTAATGCATCAATACAAATGCAGCAAACGAATGCACACACAATTCATACATCCACGAGTAGAGCCACGCTTATTTAATCACGAGGTAGGGTTTTCCTGCAGAAACGTGCTTGGTTTAGGTGGTTCGAAACTGTTCTGACCAAGGCAAAAGGTCCCCAAGGTGCCCCCATTATAGGGACCTCTCTATCTCTCAGTCCTCGGGTCATGCATGAAACTCCGTGGCGACATCCTTAGACCAAAAGAAGAGAGTTATCACCTTGAGTTGGTGGTTTCCAACAACGGTTGTAGCCCCGTGTGCCAACAAGCCGGTCGTATCTGCCACCCACTCCCTATAGTGTTGATCATTCAAGGACTTGATGTTGCACTTGATGGACATGAAGATTGTTGATTTTGATGATGATTCAAGAACTCAAGAACTTAGAGAGTTGAAGACTTGTTTTGTAGTGTAATAACTCTGTTTTAATTAGATTGAGTCTGTAATTTTAGTGTTTGAGATAGTCGGTACATAGTCTGAACCTTAGAAGCTTCAAAAAGCTCAAGTTTATCATCTAGGCTCGACTTTAATCGATTAAATAGGGAAATAATCGATTAAAACAGTGAGAAAAATCATTTTCTGTAACAACTCACTGGTTTAATCGATTAAACCAAATTTTAATCGATTATCAGGCAGTTTAATCGATTAAACCTCCTTTTAATCGATTAAAACAGAGAGATTTGGGTTCTGTTGATTTTTGGCTCTGGTTTAATCGATTAACACTTCTTTTAATCGATTAAACCAGTCAGATTTTGAGTTTTAACTTCAAATCAAACCTATTTTTGAAAACCCTATTCCCAAGAACCCTAGTTTCGAAATCCCTAATTTCTAAACCCTAATTTCTTTACTTAAACTCTTCTATGGCACTCAGAAAAGTAGAACAACCTTTTCCATACAAAAGTTAAGTGTTATGAGTGCCAGAGAACTGTTTGTTGCAAGGAAAGGGGGCTTTTGGAACCTGGTGTGGGCTAGAAGCGATAAGAATCACTAAGTGGAGTTCTTAGTAGATTGTGTGTTGTGCCGTCTCTAGGGAAAGCTGATCATCATCTCTTGTGGATTTCAAGAGAGGTGTTTTCTTATCTTTATCTTTTCATTGTAATTTGTTTGTAACAACTTTGATCATAGTGACAACATTAATCCTCTGTTTGACTGATTAGCAACTGGACGTATGGTCTTTTGATCCGAACCAATATAAATCTCCTGTGTAAGACTCTATCCCTTTCTCTATTTACATTTACACAGATTTTAATCAGTAAAATTTGGGGAAAATTTTGAAAACCTAATTTTTATTAAGAAACCAATTCACCCCCCCCCCCTCTTGGTTTTTGTCCGACCACGCGAACATTCTGCTGCGCGATTCTAACAAGTGGTATCAGAGCTTGCTTTGATAGTCATTCAAACTTTTCGAAAATGGCCGGACAAAATCAAACTTTTGCCGAAGGTGCGTCTATCAACAGACCCCCCACTTTTTGCAGGTCAAAATTATCCTTTCTGGAAGGTACGTATGCAAATATTTTTAGAGTCTATTGATAGAGGCGTTTGGGATGCTATTTTAAACGGTCCATTTGTTCCTAAAATTACTGAGAACGGTGTTAACTTTCTTAAACCTTTTTCTAGATGGACTGCAGAAGAAAATAGGAAAGCCCAATTTGACGTTAGGGCTAGAAATATAATTTCATCTGCTTTAACCCTTGATGAGTTTTACAGAATATCCACTTGTAAGAGTGCTCAAGAGATGTGGGAAAAACTAAGAGTAACCTATGAAGGAATCGATGATAGTGACTCAAGTTTGGGGTCAAGCAATGTGGAAGTTGAAGCAAATATTTGCTTATTGGCAAATGACATCATTTCTTCCGACTTTGAGGTAAGTGATTCTGACTCATCCTCAAGTGATGATGAAAATGATTTTGATGAATTACAAAATGCATATAATGAATTGTTTAGTGCCTTTAAGGACTTGAAAAATGAATATAAAGCTGTGAAAAAGAGTTTAAGTAGATCTGAAAAGGAGGTAGAGTCCTTAAAAACGAAAATTGTATGTTTAGAGAAAAAGGAGTCCTTAAAAATGAAAATTTCATGTTTAGAGGAAAAGGAAACCTTAGAAACGAAAATTGTATGCATAGATGAGAATGATGATAAGAATATAGCATGTGCATCATGAAAGGAGTATGAACATGATATTGATTTACTTAGACATTTGCTTGATAAAGCTAAAAATGAATTAAGTGATAGTTATAAGAATAAGGATAGTGTTCAAATTAAAGAAAATTGTCATGTTCCTTTGAAAAAGCCTAAAAGTAAAAATAGAAGAGTATGGGTTGAAAAAGGAACCAAAACTTCAATAGTTAGAAATGTATCATATTCTAAAATTACATCTAGTGCATGCTTTTATTGTATGAAACATGGTCATACTTCAAATAGATGTAAAATCAAACATTTTGGTGTTCCTAAAGGAAAATATATTTGGGTTCCTATAGTAAAATGAATTGTTTGTCTCTTGTATGTATTCAAAGAAAATTGATCATTTATTATGTTTTGAATAGGATGCTCATTAGGTCAATTATAAAATCAACTCCCTACGAATTGTTTAATGGTAGAAAACCTAATGTTGCTCATTTGAAAATTTTTGGTTGTAAGTGCTTTGTGTTGAATAATGGTAAGGACAACTTAGGAAAATTTGACTCTAAAGCCGATGAGGGCATTTTCTTAGGTTATTCATTAACTAGTAAGACTTACAGGGTGCTTAATAGGAGAACTTTGAATATAGAAGAATCTATACATGTTACCTTTGATGAGATTGTAGACCTTGGGGGAAATCCTCTTGAGTCAAATAAAGAAATTGCAGGTGATGATGAATATATAAGAGAGGCTCTTGATGAATTATATTTGGAAGAAAATGAGCCTTCTCAAATTCCTGAATTAGCAAAAGAATGGCAATCACCTAGAGGACTCTCAATGGACAATATCATAGGTGACATCTCAAAAGGGGTAAGAACTAGAAATATGACTAATTTCTGTATGTCTGTAGCTTTTGTGTCACAGATTGAACCCAAAAACGTTGAGGAAGCACTTAAAGATGATCAATGGTGCATAGCCATGCAAGAAGAACTTAACCAATTTGAAAGAAATCAAGTCTGGGAATTATTGGAACCAAATGGGTGTTTAGAAATAAGCTTGATGAAGATGGGAACATAACAAAGAATAAAGCCAGACTTGTTGCAAAAGGCTATTTTCAGGAGGAAGGTATAGATTATGATGAGACTTATGCTCCTGTTGCCAGGTTAGAGGCTATACGCCTACTTCTTGCCTATGCATCTTTAATGAAATTTAAACTATATCAAATGGATGTTAAAAGTGCATTTTTGAATGGTTTTATTAAAGAAGAAGTTTATGTGGAGCAACCCCCTGGTTTTGAGGATTTTAGTTTTCCTAATCATGTTTTTAAATTAAAGAAAGCTTTATATGGGTTGAAACAAGCTCCTAGATCTTGGTATGAAAGGTTAAGTAGTTTCCTAACATCAAATGATTTTTCTAGAGGAAAAATTGATTCTACACTGTTTATAAAGAAAGTTAAAGAACATATCTTATTGGTCCAGGTGTATGTTGATGATATTATTTTTGGATCAACTTATAATTCCTTATGTGTAGAATTTGCTAAGATAATGCAGGGAGAGTTTGAAATGTCTATGATGGGAGAATTGACATTCTTCCTTGGACTACAAATCAAGCAACTTAAAGATGGCATTTTCATCTCTCAAACCAAATACTGCAAAGAGATCCTTAAAAAATTTGGAATGGACACCTCAAAGGAAGCTAACACACCCATGGGAACTTCATGCTATCTAGACAAGGATGAATCAGGTTTGGAAGTTAATCAAACTATGTATAGAGGTATGATAGGATCACTGTTATACTTAACTGCAAGTAGACCTAATATTATGCATTATGTCTGTGTGTGTGCTAGTTTTCAGGCTTGTCCTAAAGAATCTCATCTAATTGCAGTGAAACATATTTTAAAATACTTAAAAGGAACTACTAGTTTTGGTTTGTGGTATCCGTTTGATGCTTGTATGAGTTTAATAGGATATTCTGATGTTGATTATGGTGGATGTAAAATTGATAGGAAAAGTACTAGTGAGACTTGTCATTTGTTAGGTTCATCCTTAATATCTTGGCATTCTAAGAAACAGGCATGTGTTGCTTTATCTACCACTGAAGCTGAATATATTGCAGTTGGTAGTTGTTGTGCTCAAATTCTGTGGATGAAACAACAGTTAGAAGATTATAGTATATTTTTAAATGACATTCCTTTGATGTGTGATAATACGAGTGCAATTAATCTTACTAAGAATCCGAGTAATGCACTCTAGGACTAAACATATAGAAATAAGACATCACTTTTTGAGAGACCATATCAACAAAGGAAGCTGTAAAACAGAGTATGTAGATACCAAACGTCAATTAGCAGATATTTTTACTAAGCCTCTACCCAAGGATAGATTCTATGATCTTAGAAGAGACTTAGGGATATTAGAAATAGCTTAAATTCTGCTTAATTTGACTGTTTTTGGATGATTGTAATGTTATAATTCGTGGTATAGGATGTTCATAGGTTATCATGTGTATAAACCTAAAAAATTTGATGTACTCTCGGAATAATCGATTAATTGGAGTTATAATCGATTATTTACACTCAAAACATCCAAAACAGGGCATTCCTCTCGGAATAATCGATTAATTCGTTAATTAATCGATTAAAAGTGTCCGATAATCGATTATCGGCTCGAAATAATCGATTAAATGCGACTGAGCTGGTTTAATCGATTATTCCGAGTGTTAACCGATTAAACCTGGCAAGTATGGGTTCTAGTCGTTGCCAACGGCTCTTTTGGCCTCTATTCACTTCCATATGACCGTTAGACATGCTTGGCTATATATAGGGATCTCTATTTCACTTCTACTCACTTCTATCTCTTGAAATCAAGCTATCTTGCCTTATTCTTGCAATCTTGCTTACTTCTAACTTACCTTGCCCTCCTAAATCTTCTTGTTATTCTCTTAATCCTTCAAATGGCCTCATCTTCTCATGCTAAGATCCCTACTAGAAGAAGATCTGCACCCTCATCTCGACCCCCTCCTAATTCTGTAGAAGGATGGATTTCTGATACAGATGGCCAACAAGAATTTCTGACCTACTGGAAGGAAAGGGCTATTATTTCTCCCAAGTTTCTTATTGGTGAGCAATTCATCAATAGGGGATTCAATTTTCCCAACCTTCTTGAAATTCAAGGAGTTCTTCCCTTCATCCAAATGCAAGGTACGTATTATCCTGACCTTGTTAGGGTATTTTACTCTAGGTTTAAATTTAGAGATCAAATTGCTACTTCTAGAGTAAAAGGTGTCACCATTATTCTTGACGATGATATTTGGGAAAACGTCGCTCACTTTCCAATTAGAGAAGATGCTATTAACATTTATGGTGAGCTAGATGATTTTGACAGGTTCTTAGCTTACCGTTCTTTTCTGCGAAATCCCTCCATGGAGATTGGGCGTCTCCTTCTTGTTGGACCTTTAAAGAAGGAGGAACGCATGATTCTACATCTAATTGTTTGGATCCTATGTCCTCGAGCTACAAATCATGCCCAATGTTCTTCCATTGATCTTCGTATTATTCATGCAATAATGAATAATGAGCCGTTAGATTGGGGCGTTCTTGTCACAATGACCATGCTGGACAACACATTGATTCAACTCCAAATGGTGCGAGTCAATGATATTTATGTTCACAAGGATGACGTTCCTAATCAAGGTGATGCTAATGAAGATTCTGATGAAGATATGCCTCCAGCTGCTGAGTTTCCCTCTGACCAAATCCAAAGTGTTGGAACTTCCTCTACTCATCATGAAACTCGACAATCCATGGAAGACATGTTATCTGACATGAATCAGAGGATGCAGTCATTCTTCACTCTTTCTGGAGTACGGCATGAGGAAATAATTCGCCGTATATCTGATGTAGATGATAAAATGTGTCGTTTAGAAAATAGATTTGATGCAAACTTTAATGATGATGATAGTGCAGAATTTTAAATGTTGTTGATTATTTTCTTTTTGTTATTTTCTCTTGTTATTGTAATGAATGATTGTTTTCTGCAATAAAATATGATGTTTCTTTGATGCTTTGATTAAGGGGGAGTTATCTCCAACTTATGCATATTTTGAGGGGGAGCCCTTATGATTGTTATTTGCAGAGTTATTTTTTATTATAATCAAAATAGGGGGAGAAATATTTAAAGCCTCTCATGAATTGCATTTAAATATTATCCGGTATGGTTAATGTGTTTGTTAGTATGACGGATAAAACAGGTTATTACAAGGCTTTAAAAGATAATTTTGATCATCATCAAAAAGGGGGAGATTGTTGAACATTCAAGGACTTGATGCTGCACTTGATGGACATGAAAATTGTTGATTTTGATGATGATTCAAGAACTCAAGAACTTAGAGAGTTGAAGACTTGTTTTGTAGTGTAATAACTCTGTTTTAATTAGATTGAGTCTGTAATTTTAGTGTTTGAGATAGCCGGTACATAGTCTGAACCTTAGAAGCTTCAAAAAGCTCAAGTTTATCATCCAGGCTCGGCTTTAATCGATTAAATAGGGAAATAATCGATTAAAATAGTGAGAAAAATCATTTTCTGTAACAACTCACTGGTTTAATCGATTAAACCAAATTTTAATCGATTATCAGGCGGTTTAATCGATTAAACCTCCTTTTAATCGATTAAAACAGAGAGATTTGGGTTCTGTTGAATTTTGGCTCTGGTTTAATCGATTAACACTTCTTTTAATCGATTAAACCAGTCAGATTTTGAGTTTTAACTTCAAGTCAAACCTATTTTCGAAAACCCTATTCCCAAGAACCCTAGTTTCGAAATCCCTAATTCCTAAACCCTAATTTCTCTACTTAAACTCTTCTATGGCACCAAGAAAAGTAGAAAAACCTTTTCCATACAAAAGTTAAGTGCTGTGAGTGCCAGAGAACTGTTTGTTGCAAGGAAAGGGGGCTTTTGGAACCTCGTGTGGGCTAGAAGCGATAAGAATCACTAAGTGGAGTTCTTAGTGGATTGTGTGCTGTGTCGTCTCTAGGGAAAGTTGTTCATCATCTCTTGTGGATTTCAAGAGAGGTGTTTTCTTATCTTTATCTTTTCATTGTAATTTATTTGTAACAACTTTGATCATAGTGACAGCGTTAATCCTCTGTTTGAGTGATTAGCAACTGGACGTAGGGTCTTTTGATCCGAACCAGTATAAATCTCCTGTGTAAGACTCTATCCCTTTCTCTATTTACATTTACACAGATTTTAATCGGTAAAATTTGGGGAAAATTTTGAAAACCTAATTTTTATTAAGAAACCAATTCACCCCCCCTCTTGGTTTTTGTCCGACCACGCGAACATTCCGCTGCGCGATTCTAACATATAGGTATTCACTCTTGCCCCCGGGTATAGAGGGACTGTTGTGTGCAAGGGTTTTTGTGTGTAATTTATATTTCAAACGATTTGCAGAAAATAATCATACAGCAACTATTAAAGCCATACAATAAAACATACGGAAAAGGGTAAAGGCGTAATTTCAAATCTTTACTTAGTTTGAATTTATCCGTCACTAAATGGGATCAACTCTCTAGCTTCCCCAGTGGAGTCGCCATCTGTCGCCGCCGTCCGTTCCGACGTCCAGGGACATCTCGAACGTTTATGCGAGCGGTCGCGAAAAGATGGTTTAGACTCGCGTTTTTAGTTTAAAATATGTTCATTGCTTCCGAGGTGCTCAACAACTGAACTATCTCTAATAAAAGCAAGGTTTTCGAAAAAGGGTTCTTTTGGAGTCGCCACCAATGTTTTGACCATAAACATTGGAAAAGGATAAAAAGGCATTGATTTTAATAAAAACCAAACTTGGCCATTATAACCAGAGTTAGGTAAGGGAGTTAGTTACGTGTGGGGAAGGTGTTAGCACCCCACAACGCCCCTCTCGGGTTCCCTATGACGGATTCATTCATTAAGTGAAGATTATAAGAAATTATGCTATTACCCTATTTTATTTATACAGTATTTAAAAATGGCTATCTACATGATTTTATTTTACATTGCATACAGAAAGCAATAAATAAAACAATAAACGAGAAGAGAATTGATAAGAACCTCCGTAGCAAGCTTTGTATTGCAAATCTTTTATAGTGAGGATGCGTTTTGGCAATCCCCCGCTCTACAAAGACTCTCCTCCCCGAATACAGTATCGACTCGACTAAATTTTAAAGAAGAATCGAATGCTGGAATACAATTCCTTAATCGATTGTTACCTTTTTAAGGCAATCGGAGAGTTCATTCGAAGTAGGGAGAGAAGACAAGTACTGGGAGTTGTCTGGTGTGTGAAACAGTGGCAAATGAGCCTCCTATTTATAGTTTTTCGCAGCCTGACAATTTGGGAAGCCCATTTGGGTTGGGACGGCCGTTTAGGTTGGGACGGCCGTCCCACTTGAATTTTTTGGCCTTTGGTCTACCCCTGGAAGAGTGGGACGGGCAGTCTCACTTGGGACGGCCGTCCCACTTGGGCAGGGCAGCTTGGGACGGCCGTCTCACCTTTGGGACGACTGTCTCAACCTATTTTGGCCAATTTTTGTGTTCTGGGACCCCCGGGAAGCTTTCCTTTCTTTATTCGGACGTCGGTTGATGCCGATAGACGCGTCTTCTTGGCCTTTATTGGGATGCCAGGCGAGCTTTATCTTGTTGTAGGAAGTCTCCTTAGCCTTTATTGAGAGGCCGGGCAAAATTAGGGGTCTACAGGCATCAACATTGATAGGTTCATTGATGTTCTTAATTTGACCTAGCCATTATACAAAAGATAGAAAATGAATTAAATCAATCCTAAGTTCTTTTATTGATATTTTCTAAATATGTTTTACAGTTCTTTGTCATTTATTTTCAACCCAAATCTTTATGAAAATCCTAATTTGTTTTAATCCACTTAGTAAGCATATGATTTAGAATTTACAGTGAAATTGTTCCTCGTGGGATTGACTTTTATTTAATCGAAATACTATACTACGAATCATAATCTTGGTACGCTTGCCAAATATTCAACATATAGTAATTTGATTTTAATTTTTATTATTCTGCATCAATTTATTTCTTTTTCACTCTTTCATTCATCCCCTATTTACTGTTATTTACTATTTTAGAGAGAATGATATGTGATAATGAGTATATTCCTGTCACCACCGTAAAAAATGGTCTAAGCGATGCAATGGTTTTGATGACTCGCGTTTGTTTTAAAAAATGTGGTCATCGCTCTTAGGGTGTTCGATAATCGAGCTACCCTTAAAAGCAAGATTTTTGTAAATGGGTCCAGGAGTCGTCACCAATATTTTTACCATAAACATCCAAAAGGAAAAAAAGAAGGCATTGGTTTAAGAAAAACCAACTTTGGCCATTATAACCAAAATTGGGTAAGGGAGTTAGTTACGTTTGAGGAAGGTATTAGCACCCCCACAACGCCTCTTTCAGGTTTCCTATGATGGAATAATCTTAAAATAAAGACTTAAAAATTATGCTTCTACCCTATTTATTCATTGTAGTATTTAAATGACTATCTACATGGCTCTAATAACTAATGCATACAAGGAAAGCAGTAAAAGAAAGCAATAAAAGAGAAGAAATATAAAGAAGAACCTCCGAAGCGAGCTTTTATAAATTTTGCACTTAAGGATGCTTTTTGGAAGTCCCCGCACTCTATAGAGACGCTCCTCCCTCGAACAAAAAATTAAATTAAACTCCTCGAGTGTCAAAAGATCACTCATACTCTGGAATAATGCTCAGAGTTGCTTAGAAGTCCCAAAAATAGGTCCTCAAAGCATAAGAGAGTGTGGAAGTGTGTGGAAATGAGCAAAAATGAGCCTCTATTTATAGTAATTCATGACAGGCAGGCTGGGACGGCCGTTTGGAAACTTGTTAGGTGGGACGATTGTCTAGGAAAATGGGACGGTTGTCCCGGGCTCGAGAAAAGGTGGGACGATCGTCTGGAAAAGTGGGACGACCGTCCCAAGATTGAATGAAGGTGGGACGACCATCTAGGAAAGTGGAACGATCATCCCAAGGTTGAATGAAGGTGGGACGACCTTCTGGAAAAGTGGGATGGTCGTCCCAACCTAAATGGCAAGTGGGACGATCGTCTGGAGATGTGGGATGACCGTCCCAGTTTTTCTGATTTTTCTAAATTTTTATTTTCTCAAAAATCTCTCTTATTCTTAAATGGAGCCTAGTGAATGTTACTAGAGACCTAATGGAGTCTTAACCATCTTCGAAATGGAGGATTTCTGAGATCTACTAATTGGTCGAGCAAGATTTGGGGTCTACAGTTGTCTCCCTTCACCTACCAGACCGACTGCTGGCGAACGCTGTAAGATCGGATGGTGGGTGAAGGAGTTAACCCTCTTGCCCGGTTTTCCTTCAGATGCTCCTTTAGTTCGGTAGCTGACCCTCTGGATGATGAGTTTAAACCTCCAGGATGCTTCTTCAATACGGTAGATGACCCCATGGTCAAGTGTGATGTAGCCTTGGGATGCTCCTTTGATGTAGCAGCTGACCCCGTAGCTGACAAGTGGGAAACCTCAGGATGCTCCTTTGATGTGGTAGCTGACCCCTTTGTTGATGAGTCTGTCTACCGGAGGCCACATTTGTCTTCAAGCTGCTCCCATGCTGCGGAAGCTGACCCTTTAGGCGATAAAGGTAGATTGTGTCTTCAAGATACTCTTTTATTGTAGAGTTGATCCTTTGGACGATGTATGTAACTCCTGTCTTCAGGATACTCCTTTGTTGCGGAGCTGATCCTTCGAACGATGGATAAGAAGATATTGTCTTCAGGATGCTCCTTTGTTGCGGAGCTGATCCTTTGATTGATCTCAGGATGCTTCTTCTATGAGATAGTCGATCCTTTGGCTCATGAGTACGGAACTCTGTCTTTCGGATGCCCCTTTTGCTATGGTGGCTGACCCTTCAGACTATGGTGGCGGCTTGCTGATCCTGATCATGCACCGACTCTGTGGGCAGTAGTTTTTTGTTTGGAGATTGTTTTTTAATTTTCTGGCGTAGTCATCTGGTATGCCGAGGATTCTTCTTTTTGGCTTTTCCGATTAGCCATCCGACTTTTGCTGATGGTCGAGGATTTTTTACGAATGCCTCTTAAGTAGGCAGGAATCCACTGGGGATTTATTAATTCTTGATAATGCCTTTGTGATATAAAATAAAGTAAGGTGCAGAATTTTAAGAAGATAAGTTGTAGAATTTTAATCAATAAAGTAAACAAACCCAAGGAAAATTCCCACTGGACATTAAGATAGTTGCCTATCTAGATGTGAAGGTTCATTTCTAAGGATTATAGAGGGAGGAAAAGATGGAATGAAACTATAAAAGAATAAAGACAAGGGCTGGAAAAATGGACCAGCCCCTTGGATAAATCAATGAAGTGAAGAAATAAAGAAGAAAAGAGGAAGAGAAGAGAAGTATGGTGGTGGTGGAGTGTTGGCATGCTACTAGGGGATGAGCCACCCTAGATAAGTGGTGGTTGTCGCCACTTGAACCAAGATTCAAGATAAGACACTCAAAGAGATGGAACACTTTAAAAAACCTCACAAACTTTTCATAAATGTTCAACCTCATTACATAAGGGGAAGTCTTCTATTTATAGGCTTTTGGAGGAGAGACCTAGATGGAAATACAAAAAGGAGACATAAACTTAACATAAACCTAAAGGCTAGAGTCCTCATGGTCCAAATATGTTAAATTCGTCCTAGCCCACCAAAAATACCTCTAAAGATGTGGAGAAGATAAAAAAAGAAGGTGTGCTTCCTTTTGGGTTGTCCCAAGCCTACCAATCCCGCATCCTAAGCTTCTTCCTCTCCAAAAAGGGGTTTAGGACATGAAAAAGGAGTGTCTTACACCTTTGGGTTGTCCATGCATGTATCTTATGGATCCAAGGCTTCTTTTCCACCAAAAAGAGGTAGTATTCTTTAAAAAGGAGGTGCAAAAAGTGAGCTTACAAAAGGAAAGCGAAAATAAGTGAAAAACTTAGAAAAAGAAAATATTAAGTAAAATTACTAAGTAAATTCAAAATGGAAGGTGAAGAGGAGGCCTCCCTTCTAGTCATGCTTCTAGTAATCCTTCTAGGGATGACCTCTCCCGCCTCCGGGGTAACTAGGGACTCATCACTCTGAGTAGGCAGATGCTTCAACGGAAGTGAAGACTTAGTGTTTGCACTATTTTGCCTCTGAATAATCTGATGTTCCACTTGGGGATGCTGGTTCTTTGCTCGCCAGGTCTTGCCTATGCACAGGCAAGCGACTCTCTGAGGATGTGAATTTGCCTTTGCAGTAGGCTCACTGGGGATAGGTTTTTTTTTCTTTTTAGTTGATCCACTAAGAAAATGGTTGACTTCATGGGGGATCTAATTTTGGTTGCCCCCTGGGGGATGGAGTTTTAGCTCCTTGTTCAATGGTAAAGTGAGTTGGTCTTTTCGAAACTCTTATTCCGTCGGGGGAAATGGAATTTCTGATTCCAGATTTTCTTTTTGACTTTTGGGGTGATCCACTTGGGGATTTTATTGGCCTTTCTCTGCCATGACCCCTTTTCTCTTTTTTGGGTTATTCATTGAGGATGAAGGGTTTTTCTTTCCCTTTGTGCCCCTTATTTTCTTCGAGGAATGTGATGGAAACTTTGTATGAGTGTGCTTGATGACTCATGTGGCGGCAGTGCTGAGCCTTAGTGTAATATTTTTTATTTTGCCTTCGGAGTAGGCAAGGATCCTCTTGGGGATGACTAAGCCTTTTCGTCAGCTTTTCTGTTGATGGTGATTGTGCCCTTTCTTTATTAGGTAGAAGGATGGTGACTGGAGCTTGTGATTTTGGAAGCTCTTATTTTTCTCTAAGCCGTTTGGATATTGATGACTTACTCCATTTTCATGAGAGGGGCTTTATTTGGATACTTAGTTTCGGCAATCCTATTTTTCAAACACAAAAATGGAGCCTAATCTCCTTATATGCATGCTTCCTTTTTTTTTTTTTGCTTATTTAAAGATATTTTTATTATTTTTTTCTTTTTGATAGAGTCGTTTTATGCGACTACTAGTGTGTGGATGCCCTAAATGCAGTCTATCTTTTATTTTATGCATCTAAAAAAAAATGACTGGCATTCTCCTGCTAAACTTTTATGACTATGCTAATGAACCCCTCTTTATATATATATTTTGTTTAGCCCTAACTTTTGCCTAGACCGCTCTTTTGGGTTTTCGATCTAGCGGGCTGCCTTAATTTTTGCCTAGGATATCTTAGCAGGCTTTTTCCTTTTTTACGAGTGCCTTAACTTTTCCCTAGACCGCCCTTTGCGGGTTTTCGATCTAGCAAGCTGCCTTAACTTTTGCCTAAGAATCTCCTAGCAGGCATTATTCCTTTTTTATTTTCATTTTTTTCCAATGCTTTCTTATTTTAGGTGCATGATTTGACAAAAATATTTTGTGCATATTTTATCAATAAAGAGGCATTTCCTTAAATTGGTCAAGAGAAAGGAAATGAAAGACAATTTTATTGATATGTATACACAAAAGGTTTATTATTTTTATAGAAGGATTACAACTGAATTTAGAAGAATGGTTTGGCCAAGGTTGGCTATGTTGTATAGGCTTTAACAATCATGCATATGATGTCTGCTCCCCTGGTTCTCCTATTTTCTTTAGTTGAGATGCTCGAGCTTGGAGTGAAGACTATGCAAAGTTGTCTGCTTCTGGAAGGATGTTACCTTACCTGACTTTCGGTTTTCGGTTAAGGCAACCATTGCTCTTAGGTTTTTTTTATTTTTTTATTTTTTTTAAGACCTCTATCTTCTGCCTAGGGCGTACCCTAGCGAGGTGTATGGACTCTAACTTTTTCCCGGGACGCCCTTTGCAGGTTTTCATCTTGATGGGTCTTGAGCAATGCCTTCAAGCGTAATACTTCTTCACCACATCCGAATTGACCGGGTGTCAAAGTTCTTCTCCGTCCATGTTGGTGAGGATAAGAGCTCCTCTCGAGAAAGCTCGCTTGACCACAAAGGGTCTTTCATAGTTTGCTGCCCATTTTTCGATTTTATCCTTCTGGGCCGAAAGCAGTTTCTTTATCACTAAATCCCCCTCATGGTAAGTATGGGGGTTGACCTTTTTGTCGTAAGCCCTTTTAATCTTCTTTTGATAGGCTTGTCCATGACAGATGGCATCTAACCATTTTTCCTCGATTTAATTCAACTGGTCGTTTCGGCTTTGGACCCATTCAGCTTTTGTCAGTTTTGCTTCCATGATAATTCGTAGGGAAGGTATCTCAACCTCCATTGGAAGTACGACCTCCATACCGTATACAAGGGAATATGGGGTAGCTCCTGTGGAGGTCCGAATAGATGTTCGATAGTCATGAAAGGCAAAGGGCAACATTTCATGCCAATCTTTGTAAGTTTTGACCATCTTTTCAATGATCTTCTTTATGTTCTTATTGACTGCCTCTACTGCACCGTTCATTTTAGGTCGATAGGGAGAGGAATTGTGGTGCTGAATCTTGAAGTCTTGGCAAAGTTCTTCCATCATCTTATTGTTCAAATTGGTCCCATTATCAGTAATGAGGTGATGAGGGATGCCATACTGACACAGAATATTCCTCTTGATGAAGGTGGTTACCACTTTCTTAGTCACATGAGCATAAGACGCCGCTTCCACCCATTTGGTAAAGTAATCAATGGCCACCAAGATTAAGCGATGGTCATTGGACGCTTTGGGTTCGATGGGTCCAATAACATCCATGCCCCACATATCGAATGGCCATGGTGTAGTCAAGATGTTAAGAGGTGTTGGTGGGACATGAACATTATCGGCGTAAATTTGGAACTTGTGACATTTCTTGGCGTATCGGTAACAATCACCCTCCATTGTGGACCAAAGTATCCTGCTCTAAGGATTTTCTTTACCATGACATGCCCTGTTATATGAGTCCTGAAGATTCCTTCGTGGGCTTCTCTCATTAAAGTTTGAGCTTCTTCTTGGTTCATGCACCTTAGCAGAGTGAGGTCAAAATTCTTTTTGTAGAGGGTTTCTCCTACTAGTGTGAATCCACGACTCTCTTTCGAATGATACCAAGGGGATTTGTCTTCCTTGCTGTCTACTATTATGCAAAAAGCCTGCTTGCCATGCAGCCAGATATGGATTAAAGGCATTTCATGTTCTTGGTCTAAGGGGAACATGGATGACAAAGTAGCGAGGGCATCTGCAAATTGGTTGTCTTCCCGAGGGATGTACTCGAAGGTGGTGCTTTCCATCCTCGAAGTCAAATTATGAATATACTCTAGATATGGGATTAGTTTGGAATTCCTAGTTTCCCATTCACCCTTGAGTTGGTAGATAACAAGGGATGAGTCACCGAATACTTTGAGTCTGGTTACCCCATGATCTAGAGTTGTTTGGATACCTAAGGCACAGGCTTCATACTCCGACATATTATTTGTCCAATCGAAGTTTATTCTAGCCGTCACCGGGATATATTTCTTTACTGAAGATATTAAAACGGCTCCAATCCCGTGTCCAAGCATGTTCGAGGCTCCATCGAAGAACATGGTCCATGCATCATCTTTGGTCTCTTCGTGTTCAATATGCATGATATGTTCAATAGGAAAGTCATCTTGTAGGGATTAATATTCATCTGTTGATCCGTGTGCTAGGTAGTCTGCTAGAGGACTACCTTTGATAGCTTTCTGAGTGACATAAATGATGTCGAATTCCAAAAGGAGTACTTGCCACCTAGCTATTCTTCTGGTTAAGATGGTTTCTTAGAACAAATATTTGATTTGATCCATTTTGGAAACCAACCAAGTTGTATGTCTAACCATATATTGTCGGAGACGTTGAGTTGCCCACATCAATGCACAACATGTCTTTTCGAGTGGTGTATAGCGGGTCTCATAGTTTATGAAGTTTTTGCTGAGATAATATATAGCTCGTTCCTTTTTCCCCATCTCATCTTGTTGACCGAGCACACATCCCATGGATTCTTCGAGTACTGACAGGTAGAGGATAAAAGGTTTTCCTTCAATGGGCGGCACCAATATTGGTGGATTGGTCAAGCACATCTTGATCCTTTCAAAGGCTTGCTGGCATTCTTCATTCCAAACTATCGGTTGATTTTTGTGCAACAGTTTGAAGATGGGTGCACACTTGTCTGTTAGTTGTGCGATGAATATGGCTATGTAGTTTATTCGGCCTAAAAACCCTATGATTCCTTTTCTGTCTTTGGTGGGGGCATTTCCAAAATCGCCTTCATTTTGTTGGGGTCTACCTCGATTCCCTTTTGGCTGATAATGAACCCCAGAAGTTTACCCGACCGTACTTCGAAAGTACACTTTGCTGGGTTTAACTTAAGCTGATACTTTTGAAGTCGATTGAATAGCTTCCTTAGATATTGAATATGGTCCATCTCATTTCTGGATTTGGTAGTCATGTCATCCACGTATACTTCAATTTCTTTGTGGATCATGTCATGGAATAATGTTACCATGGCCCTCTGATAGGTTACCCCCGCATTTTTGAGCCCAAAAGGCATTACTCTATAACAAAATGTCCCCCACGGCGTGATGAAGGACGTTTTTTCTCTGTCTTTGACAACCACCTTAATTTTGTTATACCTGAAAGTGATGAAGATCTTATTGAGTCATTTCATAAAACAAAGACCTTGTTGATTTGATGAAATCAAAGGATAATGTGATGAAGTCAAGGGTTGTTTGGGTTAAAAGGGTAGAGTGATTAGTGAGTCTGCATCCATACATAGGTATAATCATTCATATCTCTCTACTACATGAGGTTTCATCATTTGAAAGAATTTGAAAGTGCCTCTAAAGATGTTTTTAATCCATTAAAAACCAAAGTAATCGGTTAAATTATTTTTAGCAAATTGTTTTAACTGATATTATATGAGCTTTATCAGTTAAAATGTTCTTAAAACTTACATAACATATTTTTAACTGATAGGTTTTTGAAATAATCGATTAAAACCTTTTAAAAACATTCACTAGAATTGTTTTAATCGATACATTTTCGAATTAATCGATGATTTTCATTAAAGGAGTTTTTGAAAACCTTCTGCCAGTGTTTTAACTGATATAGTTTCGAAATAATCGATTAAAATCACTTAAAATGTTTTGGAAAGTGTTCTAGCAGTATTTTAATCGATACAAACTCGAAACAATCGATTAAAATAACTTGAAGTGTTTTTAAAGATGTTCTATCAGTATTTTAATCAATGTAAATTCGAAATAATCGATTAAAACAATTTGAAATAATCGATTAAAACAATTTAAGGGAATTTCTGCTAACTGTTTTAATCGATTAAAACTCGTTTTTATCAGTTACAATCACTTAGAAAGTTTTATGAAAATATTTGGCAGAATTTTAATCGATTAAATTGTGAATTAATCGATTAAAACAACTTAAGGGATTTTTTACAAAGTGTTTTAATCGATTGAAACGTTGTCGTATCAATTAAAACAAATCTGGAAAATAATCAATAACATTTTAACAGATTAAAAGAAGTTTTAACAGATTAATTCAAGACTTTTAACAGATTAAAAGATTGTTTTAATAGATTAATTAAACCAGCAGTTAGAACAAATCTCTATATAAACAGGATTGCTTCAATCTTTAAAATATACCTTTGAGCAATCAATCAAGCAATCATAAGTGAAGTTTTTCAAGAAAGAATCGCGCAAGTTTTGTGGTGTTTTTGAAAGTTCTTTCTTGAGGCATTTTTGCATTTTTTGTGTGAAGAAACTCATGCTGCAGGGACTGCATAATCCGGGTTAGATTGTTCTGGTTTCTTCTTTTTCGTTTTCTATCATTCTTTGTTGTAATGTGAGTGCCTAGAATTGTTGGGCACGATTTCTATGGCTGGAATTTGGTTGCAGGTTGGTTCAAGAACTGGAAGTTGGTTCTTGGTGAAGGTTTAGGTGCAAGATCTGGAATTTGGGTCTTGTGGTAGATTGGGTGTGTGATTGGAATCTATAATCTGTAAAACATTCAATCTAGTGGAACTCAGCTGGAATTTGGTTGAGAACTGGACGTAGCCCTGGGATTGGGTGAACCAGTATAAATTTTGGTTGTATTTCTCTAAACCTTACTCTCTTTAATTTTGCTGCTGTCTTACTTTGAATAGCTTGATTTACTTGGTTCAAGAATTGGTCAAAACTCTTAATCTTTGAAATAGATAATCTGTAAATTGCGAAAATCTTTCAAAGATCAATTTACCCCCCCTCTTGATCTCAGCCTCTTTTTCTAACAATACCCCGTGTATCCGTCCATGAAAGAATAGAGTGTGTTTGTGGCAGTGTGATCTACCAACATATCAATGTGTGGTTAGGGAAAATCGTCTTTTGGGCTTGCACGATTTAAATCCCGATAGTCCACACACACTCTGATTTTTCTGTTCTTTTTTATGACTGACACAATGTTTGCCAGTCATTCGAGGTACTTGGACACGATTAGGAAATTGGCGTCCAACTGTTTCTGCACTTCTGCCTTGATCTTTAAGGACCAATCAAGTTTTACTCTTCTGAGCTTCTGCTTTATAGGCCGAAATCCCTCTTTCAAAGTTAACCGATGCTCTACAATGTTTGCATCAAGCCCTGGCATTGCATGGTAAGACCAAGTAAATATGTGCACATATTCTCTTAACAACTGTATCAGCCCTTCCCTGATGTCATCATTGATTAAGGTGTCAATGCTTATTTCCCTCTTATCGTCTCCTTGACCCAAATTAATGGCCTCAGTTTCTTCCTAATAGGGCCGTATAGATCGAGCTTCCAATTCTAGCAGCCTTTGCATGTCCGGGAAGATGGTCTCCTCCTCACTGTCTCGACTCGATCCATTCGCCTTCGGCTTTCAGATCCCATAGAGATTCATCAATCACAAACATGATTGTTTTTAAGGGTTCTGTTTAGGTATAGATTTTATTATTCAATTATTTTAAAAAAAAATAATAAAAGAGATAAAATAATGGAAATGAACATGAATGTTATGAGAAATACCTCGATATATTGATAGAAAAAGAAATATGTACAATGCCTTTTTAATCAAGAATCTCGCGACCACAGGTGGGGACCGCGAGAGATACAAAGAAAGCTTTTAAAAAATAAAGGAGCCCTAAGCGACTGGTCCTCTCTATCCAACCCTATCATTTTGGTTGTGACAGAGGCTTGATGTCCACGTTAGGAGCAAGAGCATCAAAGGTAATGTTAGAAAAGAAGGCTGAGATCAAGAGGGGGGTGAATTGATCTTTGAAAGATTTTCGCAATTAACAGATTATCTATTTGTAAAAAATAAGATTTCAGATCTGTTCTTGAATCACAAAACAATCAATCAACAATAAACGCAGTAACAGAATTAAAAGAGAAGAAAGGTTTAGAAAGATATCACCGGTGTTTATACTGGTTCACCCAATACCAGGGCTACGTCCAGTCTCCAGCCAATTCCAGTTGGGTTCCACTAGATCAAATGTTTTACAGATTACAATCTTACACTTAATCTACCACAAGAACCACAATTCCAGTTCCTGCACCTAACCTTTCACCAAGAACCAAATTCCAGTTCTTGACAACCTCTACAACCAAATTCCAGCTGCAGAGAAACCAGTGCCCACAATTCCAGGCACCAACACCTAACCTTTCACCAAGAACCAAATTCCAGTTCTTGACAACCTCTACAACCAAATTCCAGCTGCAGAGAAACCAGTGCCCACAATTCCAGGCACCAATCAATACAAAAAGAATGTAAAGAATTGAAAAGAAGAAACTAGAATGATCAAACCAGTTTTATGAAATTCTACAGTAAGTGTTTCTTCTCCAAAAGAAAGCAATTTGCCTCAAGAAAGAATTTCAAAGAACTTCACAAAAACTAGCGCGAATCTTTCTTGAAAGAGTATTAAAGTTTGCTTGCTTGATTGCTAAAGGATGTGTAAAAGATTGATATTCGATGATGTTTAAAAAGTTCAAGCCAATCTGTTTTTATAGAAGATTTTCAAAACTGCTGGTTTAATCAATCTGTTAAAATAATCTTTTAATCTGTTAAAAGTGTAGTTTTAATCTGTTAAAACTTCTTTTAATCCATTAAAACGTTCTTGATTCTTTAACAGATTTGTTTTAACTGATACGACAATGTTTATATCAATTAAAACTCTTTACAAAAAATCTTCTAATTTGTTTTAATCGATTGTTTCGTGATTCAATCGATTAATATACTGCAAAACTTTATTGTGAGTTTTTCCAAGTGATTTTAACTGATAAAAATAAGTTTTAATCGATTAAAACGCTGTGTAGAAATTTTCTAAGTTGTTTTAATCGATTGAAACATGTTTTAATCGATTGAAAAAGCTCTAATCGATCATAACTCAATTCTGATCGATCATATCTGATTCTGATCGGTCATAATTGCATTTTGATCGATCATCCTGAACACTAAGTGGATTTAATCGATTAAAACCAAGTTGTATCGATTAAAATACTCGCAACAACACTTCTCTTAACATTTTAAGTGATTTTAATCGGTTATATCGAAGCTTTATCGCTTAAAACACCTGATGAAGGTTTTCAAAACTTTCTTTAATGAAAACAACCTAGTTATTTCGAAATTATATCGCTTAAAAACTTGTTTAAGAAAACTTTTGTTAAAATACTGTTTTTAACTCGCTTAAACATTTTTAAAGGCATTTTGCAAAATCTTTTAAGTGAAGAAACCTCATGCAGCAGAAAAGATAAAAATGATTATACCTAAGCATAGTCATGGACACACTAATCCCTCTATTCTTTTATCTAAGTGACTCGTTGACCGCTACAAAGTTGACTTTGACTTTATCTTTGACTTCATCAAATCAATAAGATCTTTGCCAGAGTATTTCAATAAGATCTTCATCACTTTCAGTCTCCCCTATTTGATGAAGAAAAACACCACTTTGAATAATAACTCTGCAAGAGAAGTCACTTGATAAAACAAGATTAGTTAGAAAAAAATGATTTATTTTCCTATTTCTCCCCCTAAATTGTTGCTTCCCCTAAATAATCCTAAATTTTTTCTGATCAACAAGAAAGCAACTATTCTCCCCTTTTGACTTCATCAAAAATAGGGATCAGAAGAGAAACAATGCAAAGGTATGTAATAAGTTTGAGATTTTGAAAATAGAGAAAAAAATGAATACGATATTTTACTCATGTAAGGATTAATCAAAGTTGATTCAAACTTATCTTCATTAACACGTTTGTAAAAATACAATTAACACGTGTAAAGATAAGGGAATCACGGTTTAGTAGCATGTTACAAGAACAACCATTAACTAAAGCCTTTAATTTTTCTTTTCAGAATAAAAATCGATTAAAAACAGGACAAAATCGATTAAAAAGTTCTTGTTTAATGATTTTAATCGATTGAAATAAAGGTTTAATCGATTAAAACAGTTGAAGGACTTCGAAAGTATGAAACATAAGTGCATTTAATCAATTAATTCGACATTTAATCGATTAAAACAAGAAAGAAAAATGTCTGTATAAATTCTTTTAATCGATTTAAAAGATTTTTTATTGATTAAAACAACCAGCTTTGCAAACTAAGTAATGTTTTATGCAAATTTATCATGTCTAATCCAAGTGTAAGTTTTGTAACACCGATCATTTAGAAGGATGTTTTACAATAATATCAACTACATCGACTTAGATTTTAACCAATAGATCCATCAAAATCAGATAAAATCTTATTTAGCCAATTTAACTGATGTAAACTTGTTTATATAGATTTTAATCGATTGATACTGAAGTTTAATCGATTATTTTGTTGTGAAAGTGTTTCCTTTAATCGATTTGATCGATTAAAACCATTTTGTATCAACTAAAAATATTCTGGATCTATGTTGAATTCTATCTAGACTAGTTTGATTCGATTTAAAACCTACATTATATTGATCAAAGCTAAAGAGATTGTACCTGGTATACAACCAAGTAAATATTACGTAACTTAAATTGAAATCAAAAGGAATAAGAAATAAAAGATAAGATAAGAAGGGACCATTTTAATCCATAAAATCAATCATCCCAGCTTCCTTGGTTCAGCTGCATATCTTCCAAACTTGGTGTAGATATCAGCAATTTGGTTTTCAAGGGATGCGAATTGATTGTTTGTTTGCCGGAAGTGTTGGAATGTCATCTACATATGCTTTCTCTCGATTTTCCCGCATAGCAGCCATTTGAGAAAGCATTGTTCTTTCAAACCGAGATAAAGGAGTCCCACTGGTCAGCTCGTTCCATGTAAGGAATAATTTCCATATTCGCATATGAGGCTTAACCACCGGTTGACTCAGAACCTCTGCAGTAGCACTGGAGAGGGAGGAATTTGGCCTTGTTCATTTTCATCTTCATCTTCTTCCTCACCCTCAGACATCCCAGCATCAATTTTGGAGATCCATTCATCATCAACTTTTATATATCCCATTTTTCTTAGGGTGGAGTCGTCAATTTCATTTGATGCCTTGGGGGTTTCTATGCTCTCCCTAGAAAGATCAACTTCAAAATATCTAAAGAAATTATTAATTAACATAGCATATGGTAATTTGAAATATGCCAACCTTTTAGCTTTCAACATGTGATCTTTGATCACATACACCCAGTTTACCCGGACATTGTTAAAAATGCAATACATGAGGGCAAGGTCTCCCTCATTAAGAATAGCATGATTACTCCCTCTTGGAGTAAGCATCCATGCCACAATAAAAGCAAGTAATCTATGTTCAAGTGCAAGTTTTCCAAGCATTTAGAATTCTTACCGAATCATTTGGATCCTTAAGGCAAGACCGAAAATCGAATCTTGTTGAACTCAGGAATCTCGTAAATATTCCCCCTTGAAACTTTGACACCTCTATCCTTAAGGCTAGCAATTTGCTCCCAAACAACAGGAGTAATTTCCATATTTACTCCCTTTACCCGAGATCCGATTGTAGACCCATTTACCGTTAAGTTGGAGTAAAAACCCGAACCAAATCAAGGTTGAATGTTCCCAGTAAACTCCATGAAAGTTTTCAGCTTTTTGACTTTTTAACTTTCTTCTCGGACTAGTAAATCCTTCTTCGTCCAACCACCTAAATTTGATAAATTTTGGAATAACAATCTGCTTTCGATCTGAACTCGGAGATGAAGGTGTTCATCTTTCCTATATCTCCATCAAACCAGGCTTCCAGATGGCCACCAGGATTTGCGAGCAGAGGAAGATTCCCTTTTTGCTTCTTTCTTGACTTAGATCTTCTCAAGCATCTTGTTGTATTTTCGGAGAAGGGTTTCGGAGACGTGTGTAAAAGGAAAGAAGAGAGGAACACTTGGAACCAGGAAGATAAGACTGAGAGTAAAGAGCTACACAGGAGCAAACTGAAAATTCATGGATGTCAATTTTTATGAATTGCAGTTTACTTTAGACAGAACCTGCAAAATCAGCTTTAATTGCATATGTCCCCTTGACTGAGAACACAGGCACATATTCTTGGACAGTGGGTGTATCAGCTAAACTGTTCTTGGGAAGATGTTTGACTTGGTCAAACAATATTTAAAAGCATTATGCAGATTTTGATTACCATAAAAACTTGAGGTTTTGACTTTGATTTGCTTACCAATTTTCAAATGGATGTTATAAAACTAATTTTCAGAAACAAATTAATCGATTAACCAACTAATTAACCTATTAATTTAATTTTTAATACTAGGTTTGAAAATGCTACAATGAAATTGTTAGAATCGCACAGTGGAATGTTCGCGTGGTCAGACAAAAACCAAGAGGGGGGGGTGAATTGGTTTCTTAATAAAAATTAGGTTTTCAAAATTTTCCCCAAATTTTACCGATTAAAAACTGTGTAAATGTAAATAGAGAAGAGAAGAGAATCTTACACAGGAGATTTATACTGGTTCGGATCAAAAGACCCTACGTCCAGTTGCTAATCACTCAACAGAGGATTAACGTTGTCACTATAAACAAGTTGTTACAAACAGATTACAATTGAAAAGATAAAGATAAGAAAACACCTCTCTTAAAATCCACAAGAGATGATGAAAAACTTTCCCTAGAGACGGCACAGCACACAATCCACTAAGAACTCCACTTAGTGATTCTTATCGCTTCTAGCCCACACCAGGTTCCAAAAGCCCCTTTTCCTTGCAACAAACAGTTCTCTGGCACACACAGCACTTAACTTTCGTATGGAAAAGGTTGTTCTTATTTTTCTGAGTGCCAAAGAAGAGTTTAAGTAGAGAAATTAGGGTTTAGGAATTGGGGATTTCGAAACTAGGGTTCTTGGTAATTGGGTTTTCGAAAATAGGGTTAATTTGAAGTTTAAAATCAAAAACAGACTGAAATAATCGATTAAATGGAGTAATAATCGATTAAAACAGAGCCAATATCAACAGAACCCAAAACCTTTCTGTTTTAATCGATTATAAGGAGTTTTAATCGATTATTTGACCTAATAATCGATTATTTTGATGTTTAATCGATTAAAGCAAGTGAGTTTATACTGTAAAATGGTTTTTCTCATCTGCTTTAATCGATTATTTCCTATATAATCGATTAAAGCCGAGCCTGGATGATAAATTTGAGCTTTTTGAAGCTTCTAAGGTGCAGACTATGTACCTGCTATCTTAAACTCTAATATTACAGACTCAATCTAATTAAAACAGAGTTATTACAATACAAAACAAGTCTTCAACACACTAAGTCTTTGAGTTCTTGAATCATCATCAAAATCAACAATATTCATGTTCATCAAGTGCAACATCAAGTCCTTGAATGTTCAACAGAAATAATCGATTAATTCATAAAGGAATCGATTAGTCTTGCACAAGATGAAATTAATAAAATGATAACAGAATTTGAATCGATTAAAACGCAAAAAGAATCGATTAATTTTGACATCTTAGTGTTTTTAGTTGATATAAATTCTTTTTAATCGATTAAAACAGCTAAACTCAAATCCTGAGAACATTTTAATCGATTAATTCGCATTTCAATCGATTAAAACGGTACGGAAAGATTTTCTTATATCCTCTGTAAGTTATTTTAATCGATTAATACTGTTTTATATCAATTAAAACAATCAGCTTTATGAAAGCGTAACCTGATTTGTTGCTTTGAATACCAAGGGACTCCCAGATTTTGTTCCTCGCAAAACAGATTTAGCATGTTTCTGGTACCCTTTATAATTACTCGGGTCCAATTAGGTTATTTTAAATGACTTTAACTTTGGAATCCATTTCATTCTTCCTCTAGGAATAGCGTACTTTTTAATTCTACAGTATTTCACTGAATGACCTCTTTTCATGCAGTAAAAACATTTAATCACAGAGTATGATTTCGTATTTACATTTGTTTTTCTCGACTTTCATCCTAGATTTAAATCCTATGCCAGATTTGTCAAAAATTAGTTTTTGTGACCCAAGTAAAACGTCAAGATTAGCTTGACCTTGTGTAAACCTTGAAACAGCTTTGTGATAAAAAATCAATTTTCTTTTGTAATTCCGAACAATTATTACAGGGTTTATTACATGCACAATCGAATTATCATCTAATTCCAAATTTTCATTCTTGGTTTCTTCATCAACTTTTTTCTTTTCAAGAATAGTGATCTTGTTTTCTAATATCCTATTCATGCTTTTTAATCTTTTGTTTTCAGCTTCTAATTTTTTTGCTACAACATGCATTTCATAAAAGTCATCTTGTAAAGAATTATAGTTCAAAGTAGTTGTTGAGTCGAACTTACACTCGGTTATTGGAGAATCCGAATTGACCATTAAGCATGTCTCTGTAGTTTCTTCATAGGCCATTTCAAGGGTTTTCCACATTTGTGCAACAATTTGACAATGTGCTATCCTGAAAAAATTGTTTCTGTTAAGTGCAGATATAATGATATTTTTGGCAATACAATGATCTTGGATTAATTTCTTTTCACAGTCATTTAAGTTAGACCAATCTTTGTTAAAAATATCAGTTTCTTGTTCAATGATATTCCAAACATTTATACTAACAGATTCAATAAAGATCTTCATCCTAATCTTCCAAAATGAATAATTTGTTCCACAAAACAGTGGAGGTCTATCAATACAAGCACCCTCAGAGAATTTATTTCCAGCCATGGATCGAAGAACTTGAATAACTTTCAAGCACCTCGCTCTGATACCAATTGTTAGAAAAGAAGGCTGAGATCAAGAGGGGGGGTGAATTGATCTTTGAAAGATTTTCGCAATTAACAGATTATCTATTTGTAAAAAATAAGATTTCAGATCTGTTCTTGAATCACAAAGCAATCAATCAACAATAAACGCAGTAACAAAATTAAAAGAGAAGAAAGGTTTAGAAAGATATCACCGGTGTTTATACTGGTTCACCCAATACCAGGGCTACGTCCAATCTCCAGCCAAATTCCAGTTGGGTTCCACTAGATCAAATGTTTTACATATTACAATCTTACACTTAATCTACCACAAGAACCACAATTCTAGTTCCCGCACCTAACCTTTCACCAAGAACCAAATTCCAGCTTCTGACAACCTCTACAACCAAATTCCAAATGCAGAGAAACCAAGTGACCACAATTCCAGGCACCAACACCTAACCTTTCACCAAGAACCAAATTCCAGTTCTTGACAACCTCTACAACCAAATTCCAACTAGCAGAGAAACCAAGTGCCCACAATTCCAGGCACCAAACAATACAAAAAGAATGTAAAGAATTGAAAAGAAGAAACTAGAATGCTCAAACCAGCTTTTATGCAATTTCGCAGTAAGTGTTTCTTCTCCAAAAGAAAGCAATTTGCCTTAAGAAAGAATTTCAAAGAACTTCACAAAAACTAGCGCGAATCCTTCTTGAAAGAGTATTAAAGTTTGCTTGCTTGATTGCTAAAGGATGTGTAAAAGATTGATATTCGATGATGTTTAAAAAGTTCAAGCCAATCTATTTTTATAGAAGATTTTCAAAACTGCTGGTTTAATCAATCTGTTAAAATAATCTTTTTATTTGTTAAAAGTGTAGTTTTAATCTGTTAAAACTTCTTTTAATCCATTAAAACGTTCTTGATTCTTTAACAGATTTGTTTTAACTGATACGACAACGTTTATATCAATTAAAACTCTTTACAAAAAATCTTCTAATTTATTTTAATCGATTATTTCGTGATTCAATTGATTAATATACTGCAAAACTTTATTGTGAGTTTTTCCAAGTGATTTTAACTGATAAAAATAAGTTTTAATCGATTAAAACGCTGTGTAGAAATTTTCTAAGTTGTTTTAATCGATTGAAACGTGTTTTAATCGATTGAAAAAGATCTAATCGGTCATAACTCAATTCTGATCGATCATATCTGATTTTGATCGGTCATAATTGCATTCTGATCGATCATCCTGAACACTAAGTGGATTTAATCGATTAAAACCAAGTTGTATCGATTAAAATACTGCAAAAACACTTCTCTTAACATTTTAAGTGATTTTAATCAGTTATATCGAAGCTTTATCAGTTAAGACACTGACAGAAGGTTTTCAAAACTTTCTTTAATGAAAACAACCAGTTATTTCGAAATTATATCAGTTAAAAACTTGTTTAAGAAAGCTTTTGTTAAAATACTTTTTTTAACTGCTTAAACGTTTTTAGAGGCATTTTGCAAAATCTTTTAAGTGAAGAAACCTCATGCAGCTGAAAAGATAAAAATTATTATACCTAAGCATAGCTGCGGACACACTAATCCCTCTATTCTTTTATCTAAGTGACTGTTGACCGCTACAAAGTTGACTTTGACTTTATCTTTGACTTCATCAAATCAATAAGATCTTTGCCAGAGTATTTCAATAAGATCTTCATCACTTTCAGGTAAGCCACCCAACATCTATTAATTCCTGAACCTTATATTTTAAAGCCCGACAATTTTCCATTGAATGCCCAGGAGCGCCTGAGTGGTAAGTGCATTTCTCATTGGGCTTGTACCACTCAGGGTAGGGTGGATCGATCCTTCTTGGAGGGATGTATATTAGGAGCTTGGCTTCTATTAGCTTAGGCAGAATACTCCCATAAGAAGTTGGGATGGGAGTAAAATTCTTTTCCTGTCTTTGGGGCTTGCCTATCGTAGAGGAAGAAGGAGCAATGAGGTTGATGGTGTTTACACTTCCCTCCTTCTTCTTGCCAAAGGAATTTTTGAATGACGAGTTGGAAGAGGAAGGTTGCGCTATCCTTCCACTTTTTAGTCCCTGCTCTATCCTCTCGCCGATGGTTACCATGTCTGCAAAAAGGGTTGACGTTTTCCCTATCAATGAGTTGATAAACATGGACACGGTCTCCTTGTCCGACAACGTGGGTTCTACCTGGGCGGCCAACTCCCTCCAACGTTGAGCATATGCCTTGAAGGGTTCGTCATTTCTCTTGCTCAATGATTGAAGATTTGATCTGTCGGGGGTCAGATCAATGTTATATTTATAGCGATGAAGAAAGGCGTTTGGTAGTTGTTTCCAGTTTTGAACTTGTCCCTTCTCCAACTGCATATACCAATTCAAGACTGAGTCAGTCAAGCTCTCCTAAAAGCAGTGGATCAGGAGCTTCTCATTGTCAGCATATGCAACCATCTTACGGCAGTACATTATAAGATGGTTTCTGGGACAAGTCAATCCCATGTACTTCGGAAAGTCCGAGATTTGAAACTTTGGAGGGAATTGGATGTTTTTAACGAGGCACATGTCGGCTGCCTCTTTCACATCGAAGTTATGCCCCTCCACTGCCTTCAGTCTCTCTTCCAAAGCAGAGATTTGTTGCTTAGAGACCTTAAGGGGGTGGATGAGCACCGCTCTTGCATTGGACTGCACATGAACTCCCTGTTCATGGCCATAGACAATTTCTTCTTCCTCTTCCTCGTGGCGAGAGGCGTGTTCTCCATGAGGGTCGCCCCTGTTGAAGTTTTACTGGCGCATTAATTCCATCATTTGCGCCATCTGCTCCCTCAAGGAATTAACCTCAACAGTAAGCTTGCGATTTTGCTCCTCTAACTGCTCCATCACTTTGGCACTTTGCGCGCGGGTTCGGACAAGAGGAAAACCAGCCACTTTCTAAAATGCAAAAATGAATTTTATTATTTAATATGAATGATTGGTGTGGGATAGATATGTCTTGAGACAATGGCTTGGCGTCATCCTCAAAACTTACGCTTTGCGGGGTACCATACAAACTTTGGTGTAATGATTCCTTCCCCATCATGGATTTGACAAGTATTACGAAAGTTACCTCACCTTAGCACATTTGTCCCTTCCTTGTGGATGGTTACAAACGTGCTTGGGGCCTCTTTCGCCTTCGTCTTAAGGTTTATCTAATCCATCCTAGTAATGAATGAATTTATGCATGAAAGATTGTATGCATACCTTTCTTATGCATTTATTTTCTCTCTTATTTTACTACTCTTGAAATGATGAGGGTATGAATGATTTGACTTTGTCAAAATCCTTTTATTATTTTGTTATTTTTAAATGAATGTTTTGATTTTGTCAAAATGCGTTTTATTGTATTTATTTTTATTTTTTTTATTACCCCTTTATCTCTTTTGTAGGTCAACATGACTACTTAGCTTATAAAGAACCTGAAACTAGGCTAGCTTAAATGAAGATTATCCAAGATAAAGTGGTTTATTACAAAAAGGTTTTGAAATGTTTTTTTATTTGTATTATTTTTTTTATTTATTGTTGTATGATTATGCTATGCAAATGCGACAAACAAAATGCAACAAACAAATGCACAAACAATTCACTCATCCGCAAATAGAGTGACAATGTTTAATTACGAGGTAGGGGTTTACTGCAGAAAAGTGCATTGACAAAGGTAGGTTTTGACTGTCCTCACCAAGGTCTAAGTCCCCAAGTTGCCCCCATTATAGGGTTTCCATGGTCTCTTAGCCCTCAAACCATGTGTGGCTTAAGTGCCTTGTCAACATCCTACAGACTCAGAGAGGAGGGTTATCACCTTGAGTGGTGGCTTCTGACAACGAACTGCTGGCACTATGGCCATTATCACAACCGACCATAAACACCACTCACTCCCTATGTGTATTCACTCTTGCCCCCGGGTATAGAGGGATTGTTGTGTGCAAGGGTTTGTGTACAGTTTGTATTTCAAACAATTGCAGAAAATAAACAAACAACAATTATTAAAGTCATATAGTAAAGCATGTTATACAAAAAAAGAAAGAGTAGAGGCATAATTTCAAATTTATTATTTTTGGATTATTCCATCACTAAATGGGATCAACTCTCTAGCTTCCCTAGTGGAGTCGCCATCTGTCGCCACCGTAAAAAGTAGTCGAAGCGATGTGATGGTTTTGATTACTCGCGTTTGTTTTAAAAAATGTGGTCATCGCTCTTATGGTGTTCGATAACTGAGCTACCCTTAAGAACGAGGTTTTCATAAATGGGTCCAAGAGTCAACACCGATATTTTTATCATAAACATCAAAAAAGGAAAAAAAGAAGGTGTTGGTTTAAGAAAAACCAACTTTGGCCATGATAAACAGAGTTGGGTAAGGGAGCTAGTTACGTGTGGGGAAGGTATTAGCACCCCCACAACGCCCCTTTTGGGTTCCCTATGATGGAATAATCTTAAAATAAAGACTTAAAAATTATGCTTCTACCCTATTTATTCATTGCAGTATTTAAATGACTATCTACATGACTCTAATAACTAATGCATACAAGGAAAGTAGTAAAATAAATTAATAAAAGAGAAGAGATATAAAGAAGAAACTCCAAAGCGAGCTTTTATAAATTTTGCACTTGAGGACGCTTTTTGGCAGTCCCCACACTCTACAGAGACACTCCTCCCTCGAACAAAAAATTAAACTAAACTCCTCGAGTGTCAAAAGATCACTCGTACTCTAGAATAATGCTCAGAGCTGCTTAGAAGTCCCAAAAATCTGTCCTCAAAGCATAGGAGAGTGTGGAAGTGTGTGGAAATGAGCAGAAATGAGCCCCACTTTATAGTAATTCGCGCCAGGAAGGTCGGGACGACCGTTTGGAAACTTGCTAGGTGGGACGACCATCTAGGAAAATGGGACGGTCGTCTCTGGTTCAAGAAAAGGTGGGACGACTGTCTGGGAAAGTGGGACGGTCGTCCCAAGGTTCAATGAAAGTGGGACGACCGTCTGGGAAAGTGGGACGGTCATCCCAACCTAAATGGCAAGTGGGATGGGCGTCTGGAGATGTGGGACGACCGTCCCAGTTTTTTTTATTTTTCTAAATTTTTATTTTCTCAAAAATCTCTCCTATTCTTAAATGGAGTCTAGTGAATGCTACTAGGGACCTAATCGAGCCTTAACCATCTTCGAAATGGAGGATTTATGAGATCTACTGATTGGTCGGGCAAGATTTTGGGTCTACAGTTCCTATAATTGTGTCCTTGTGAGATTCGACACGGGTTAGTTATACTGCATTAGTTTATCAACTTGTTTATTATTTTTTATTAGTATTTTATGCGACCAAAATGTTGTTATCAATGGGAAATTTTAGGGTTTTGTATAGGTGTATTTCTTATATTTGAAATATATCTCCTGTGGATATATAATTTATTCATGCACTCTATCTATATATAAAGTAAAAATATGACAAAATATTAAACATTAATAATATCTCAATCATAACTATCTAAATAAAAATAATAACCTAATATTATCTCATCTTTTTCTCTTAAAAGATAATAGAATATCTTAATACCTAATTTAAATAAAAGATAATAAAGTAATATTCTCAACATTCCTCCTTACTTTAATATTTGTTATTTGAATTTGATATTTTTTCTTTATATTATTGTTTTCTTCCTTGCTTGTAATTTTTGTCATTCTCTTTCTTATGTGATCATCACTTCATTCAATTTTGTTGTCGCACTGTCATGTTCCTTTGCAATTACTTGCAAACAAACTTTTTTCTCAGTATGCTATTTCTTCTCACAAGGTTTCTTCTTTTCTACATTGATAGTCTTCGGTTTAGTCCCTAACATGTTGAAATTTGCTTTCTTCATCTTCTATTGATCTCTTCTACACAAAATATAATGTGAAGAAGATATTTTCTTCTCAAAGCACCCCTTCTTCTAGTCTTTCTTTGTTTTTATTGTATTTCAACACAGACAAATTCATGATAGGTTTAAACTCTTACAGTTTTTCTATCTCATTCTTAAGCTTCTCATTTCACGACTACGCTTTTCAAGCTCTTCATCATTTTGCTTGAGAGCTTCGTCTGGACCATGCTTTTCAACGTCTTCATCCTTTTGCTGAGTTTCGTCTTTAACTTTCAATATCTCTTCGGTCTTCTCCTTCCCATGACACATTTTCTATAACATTTCCTTCATCTCTAACAATTCTTTCTCGAGCAATTGTTATTTATTGGTGTCTTGTTCCTTGGTAATGATGTTGGCCTGATTGATTGTTGGGATTTTCTTTTTCAAAAACAATTTGTCTCTCTTTGTGGATTCATATTCTTCTTATAAATAATCTCAAATTTCTTTAGGTGTCTTTAGGGTTATGATTATAATGAGAATCACTTGACTTCTTTATTTTTCTTTCTTTATAGATTTTGATTTGAATTTTTGATTTGAGTTATGGTAGGATTTTCGGATAACGAATCAATTATGTAATCATCTTCCATAACTTCTCATACATCTAATCCTTCAAGATAAGATTATATTTTCAGTTGTCCATAATCATAACTTTTATCAACAAAAATTGAAATAACGACTTTTATTCTTTTAGTGAGACCCAAAGCTCCAAAATTCACGTACTACTAATAAAAAATTTTAGGATTTTATATATATATATATATATATCACTACAACAACAAAATCAAATAGTGACCGAATTTTCGGTCACTAACAAAAACATTATTATAACTCTCTAATCTCCCTTTTATAATATATTTTTATTATTTATTATATTTTTTAGAAATTTGAATTATTATTAGATTGAGAGAATTGTTATCGACAGATTCGAACCTAATACCTTAGAGTTAGAGACTGATACTCGAACCACTTAGCTACTAGGAATTTTTGATAATAATTTATAAATAAATTATATTTATATACAAATAAAAATATATATCCGTGTAAATATATAAATATAAAATATTAAAATACAAATACAAATATATATATATATATATATATATATATATATATATATATATATATGATGGATGTGAGGGCGCGCTCAGGGTGAAAGTGTGTCGAGTAGATTTTTAAAATTTGATGTCAAATTTGTGAGCGGTCTCTTTATATGAGTTTATAATTTAATGACACAATATAATCTTTATAATTTATTTATATAATGATATAAAATAATTTTTTTCTTAATTTATTTTTATTTTATTTTAATTTATTCTTCTTATATTTTTTTCTTCTATTATTTAATTAAAATTCTTATATTAAAATAATTTTTTCAATATTAAAAATAATTAAATATTTATTTTTAAAATTATTTAATTTAACAAATTATTAGAAATTAATCTAATTATGATTATTAATAGAACAATTTTTTCCTAACATATATTATTATAAATTAATCAAAATCATCTTTTAATAATTATTTTTTCCAGACATAGATTAATTCATAATAATTTGTTAAATTTAATTTTAAAAACTAATTTTAAAAATAAATATTTAATTATTTTTAATAATGAAAAATTATTTTAATATAAGAATTTTTATTAAATAATAGAAGAAAAAAAGATAAAAAGAATAAATTAAAATAAAATAAAAATAAATAAAGAAAACAATTATTTTATATCATTATATAAATAAATTATAAAGATTATATTCTATCATTAAATTACAAATCCATATAAAGAGACTCGCTCACAAATTTGACATCAAATTTTGAAAACTCACTCGACACACACTTTCACCCTCTAGCGTGATCCTCACATCGAACATATAAATATATAAATATACCAAAAGATATAAATATATTTGTATTTATATATTTTATATTTATATATTTATACGGATATATATATTTATTTGTATATAAATATAATTTATTTGTAAATTTTTATTAAAAAACTCTAACAGATTTAGTGGTTGGAGTATTAATATCTAACTCCAAGGTACTGGTTTTGAATCTTATTAGTAATAATTTTCTTAATCTGATTAAAAAAAATTGTTAATAAGAGAAATTATATATTTTTGTGGAAATTAGAGCAATTAAATTGTTGTTATGGACTAAAACCCAAAAAGTAAAAAATAAAAAATATAATTAAATAAAAGAAAAACTATATACTTTTGCATTTTTATTTTCAAATATTAGTTTTTTTATGAAATTATTTTTAATTAAAATAATTAAAGTGATATATATATATATATATATATATATATATATACTTTTTTTATTTTTTTTATTTTAATTTATTAATATTATCAAATTTTAGCTTCATGATTAAAAAAATACCAATAATTTAAATTTTATTAATTTTATAATTTTATATAATTATTATTATAAATTTAATTCTCCAATAACTAATAATATTAATACATTTATTAAATTAAAATTTTTTATTTTAATTAATTATTTTGATTTTTTTAACAATTTTTTTAAATAAAAACGATAAAACTTAAAATTAATTTCTAACTAAATCTTCACGTATTTATAGTTAATAGTATATTATATTATTATGTTTAATTAAATTTTAAAATAAGTTCACTTAATCTTTACACTTTTATAAAAATACTAATATAAACTTAAAATATTTATCCAATTACTAAAATATTTAAAATATTAATATAAATTTAAAATATCAATTCAATAATTAAAATAATTTTAATTTTTTATAAATACATTGAAATACATTTTTATTAACATAAAAGTAATATATATATATATATATATATATATATATATATATATCAAAAAGAGACTAAATTAATAATTAATTTAATCATTGATTATATATATAAAAGAGATTAAATTAATAATTATTTGAATGATTGAATCGGTGACTAATTTAATAATTAATTTTAATTTTTTATTTACATACTAAATTAAAAAATAAAAATAAAATAATTATATTACTAAATTATTTAATAAGTTAATAAACTATTTTTTAAATTTTTTATAATGTTATTAAAATTTTTATCAATTATTTTAAATTATTAAGTAGATTTATATTTAATATATTATTAAAATATTTTTAAAAATTATTTATATAAATAAAAAATGGTCACTAATTTATATATTATTTGTTTAGTGACTTGAAATTTTAGTCACTAAATCGGTCACTATATATAAAAAGAGAAATCAATCACCGATTCGAGTTACTATTACTAATTGAATTTTTCGGTCACTAATTTCGATCACTATTAACCATTTTTCTAGTAGTGACCGAATCAGTGATCGATTTTGTGACCGAATCAGTGACCATTTCAGTGATCTGAAATTTTAGTCACTAAATCAGTCACTAAATATAAAACGGAAATCAATCACTGATTCGATTACTATCGGTGATTGAATTTTTCGGTTACTTAATTTCGATCACTATTAACCATTTTTCTATTAGTATATATATATATATATATATATATATATATATATATATATATTTAGGATTTTGTATATTCTATTTATTTCATCGCTCAACCTAAAAAAAAAAACTGTACTCTACTTTATATCCTACACGTGAAAATATTAGACTGTTTTTCTTCCTTCTTCTTCGTGCGGTTCTTATCTCTTTACCATTTTAATAAGTTTAATTCATCATGGGAGAAAAGAATCAGTAGAAAAAAGGGTTTGATTATTCGTATATATCCAAGTCAATTTAATTCATCATGGGAGAAAAGAATCAATAGAATACCATTCCTACTAAATTATGAGATAAGAAACTTATTTTGGAAAGAAACTATATGCATATTTAATTCTTTACCAAACAACTAGATATGGAATTTTCCTATCATAAAATAATTCGTATACTAAAATGTAAAATATAAATAATACATTTGTGGCATTATTTTTTTTATTGAGGACCTTGCAAATTAACAAACTTTAAATGGATATGCTATATGGAACTCCTTTTGCAGTAACTCCTGGCCCAGAAAATGGCTTCAATAACTCATAAGGCATTACTCCAGCTCCACGTCTGTTCCTCAAACTACTATTTGCATTCCTTGAGTCTATAATTCCTTCAATCTCCTTTAGTTTCCCACTAAACCTTTCAAAAGCTGCCTTTATTGTTGGATTCTCATCCCATGATGGCTCAATATATTGTCCAATGTACTCTTCATCAGTTGAATGATCTGACAACAAGTTCAAGATTACCATTACTAATGTTGCTTGAATTTGTGATGGGAAACACTCCAAAAGTGTTTGCTCAGGTTTGTTCATAAACTTTTCCCATTCCTCTTCAGAAGGGTCTTCTGTTGGCATTTTGTTTCTTGCAATTGGGGGTCTATTAGGGAAATAGCCTCCATAGGCATATTGGGAAAAGTTCACAGCTGCATGATGGCCAGATGCTATCCAAGATATATATTGTGGTGATGATTTCAATAAGATCTTTTGATGTGTTAAGATTAGGCCATCCTGGTGTTTCAGATTTGTCTCCATGACCCACTGTTCTAATTTCTGTCCACCATGCATGGAGCTCTTGGTCAGATTCTATGGTCATTTGGTCCTGATAATAATAGGTGACATATTCTGTAACCCATTCTTTGATGGCATCCCATATGAGCAAACCATCATTGGCAAAAGGATATATCTTCAATCGTTAGCTTTAGGCCATGTGGTGCATTAGGATCTATCACAGCCATTCCTCTAAAATGACAAGCATTAAATTAAAAGAAGAAATTAAATGAATGTTTAATATATATGGTTTCAGAAAACAATAAAAATAATCTTAAAAACCAGCTTTATACCTTTCAATAAGGTCATTTGGAAGTGCTTGTAAATCAAACCGCCAAAGTTGATCATATGCCACAGAGCTTAATTCCATTGAATATTTATTAGTAAAGAATGAAATTTCAATGACCCTATTTGCACTAATAAGCTCCTTACGTGCAAGGGAATTAATCTGCATGGTATATCTCAAATGTGGATGTAATAATCTATATATTGGATGCATAGAACTAAGTTGCCTATGTGTTGCAATTACGAAAGGTTCCACGACACAATGAGTCCTCAACCTACAAAAAGAATTTAAAAGTACTCAGTTAGCCCTTTTTAAGCTTCACCGAAATTTGTTATACCAAGTTACCAACTTCATAAAAGAGAAAGAGAAAATAATCATACAATGATAGTGTAAATTGTCATTCTATTTAGACTACTTAGTAGAGTAAGTTTAATTGACTTTTTATAATAATTACTTATAATTTTTAAGTAATAGACACTACAAAAAATATTAAAATTATCGACGGTCAAAATCCGTCGAAAATTCGGTTGATCGGTAACTATTGCCGACGGATCTAATAGTCCGTCGGTAAATGTGTTACAAAATTACCGACGGACTGGAATCCGTCAGTAATAATTTTATTATTTATTAAATATTTTATTTATTTATAGCATATTTTTTTTATAGAACCACATCCCCTTTATATCCCCTTTATATTCTTATTATTTATTATTTCTTCATATTATATTTTCATAGCTTTGAATTATTATCAGTTTAAGAGAAATGTCATTGGCGGGATTCGAATATTAGAATTTCTTGATAACAATTTACAAATAAATTATATTTATATACAAATATACAAATATATTTATATATTTATATATTTACATATTTATATATTTTTATATATTTATATATTTTTCTATATTTATAAATTTATATATTTTTATATATTTATATATTTATATATAATTAAATATTTATTTTTTAAAATTATTTAATTTAATACATTATTATAAATTAATCTAATTATGATTAAATTAAATTATTAAATCAAAGTATTTTATTTTTTAATTAGGTGAATAATTAAATTATATTATCTAATTTTACCGACGGATATATCCGTCGGTAATTAATTGTTAATTTACCGATGGATATATCCGTCGGTAAATTCATCTATAAATTACCGACGGATTTATCGACGGATATATCCGTCGATAACTAATTATTATTTTACCGACGGATATTTCCGTCGGTAACATCAAATTTCAAAAATATTTTATATCCGTCGGTAATTTCCGTCGGTAATGATTATTTTCCGACGGTTACAAATCCGTCGATAAATATCCATCGGTAATACGCGATTTTCTTGTAGTGAGACAGTTTAAAGATTTTACTAAGACATGCATAAGATAATGATATGACAGTACTCACCAATGACTTATAAGTTCGTGATAACCAGTATCATGGGCCAAAACATGAGCTTTGGCATGCCTCCAAAGCCAGAGATTGGTTGAATCAGTGGAAGCAGGAGTGAAGACTTGCTTCCACTGTGGATTCCCATCCATAGGTGGTGTAGTCAGCTCAATAGCTAGTGGCTTTAACATCCCTTGACCAGTGAGGTAGAATATTGTTCGTGATCCATACAGTGTGGTGCCCTTAATCTTCCTCACTTTGCTTACATATGGTAAAAATAAATCATGGTAGTCTAACATGAACAACTTCTTTTCTTTTATGGCCTGCATGCATTGAAATTATACAATTTTAGAGTACACTAATCCATATTCTAAATTTAATATTTCCATCAATGCTTACCTCTTCAATTGTTCCACAAGTGATTATTTGTAACTCAATGAGTTCTCTAGTTATTGCTGATTCTTGTGGGCCGTAGATTTGGCTGTCTAGCTTACTTGTTAAAGGCCATTCCTAAAAATGTGAATAGAACAAAAATAAAACCTTCAAATTTGTTGTGCCTATTACATAGTTAAGAAGTAACCAAAACATTTGTTTATTCTTGCCTTAACCAATTGGATGCTATATGGATTGACACCTGCCAAAGTCTCCCTAGCAAATTCCACATCTGAAAACCAAAAGAATCTGTCTCCTGCAATTTCAAAATTCTCTTCCGATAAGAAACTTGGAATAAACATCCATTCATGGTAGCTAGGTTAAGTTTATTTCAATCACTTCTAGATAAATCAATTTTTGTAGGAATAAACCCATTACAAAATAAATAGAAATCCGCGAAAATATAATGAATAATATGAAAATAGAGTTATCACTTTTGTAACAGTAAAATACCTAACACAGTCCTACAAAACGGCTCAGTTGAGTATTGTACTGATTTATATACTATAATGTTATCATATAATCGATGTAAAATTTTTTAACACGTACTCTCACATTGAGGTCATAAGAAAAAAGATGAAGATCTAATTAAAGACTTAATTAGATTAATGACTAGAACACTACTAGAAAAATGTCAAATAGTAACCGAAATCAGTGACCGAAAAATTTAGTTACTATCAGTGACCGAATCAGTAACCAAATTATTATTTTTTAGTCTAGTAACCGAAATAGTAACCGAATTTTCGGTCACATAAAATCGAGTTACTATTTCAGTCACTTTATTATTTAATTTATTTTTTTAATTAATCTATATTTAATTTATGTAATTATTAATTTTTTTATATTTAGTAACTGATTTAGTGACTAAAATTTCAGTCACTAAAAAAATAATTTTTACATCGATAACTAGTTTTCATTTATATAAATATTTTATTTAAAATATTTTAAATATAAATTTACTTAATAATTTAAAATAATTGATAACATTTTTAATAACATTATAAATATTTTAAAAAAATTGTTTACTAACTTATTAAATAATTTAGTAATATAATTATTTGATTTTATTTTTTTATTTAGCATGTGAATAAAAAAATTAAAATTGATTATTAAATTAGTCATCGAATCGGTCACTGATTCGGTCATCGAATCGGTCACTAAATCAATAATTAAATTAATTATTAATTTAGTCTCTTTATATATATATATATATATATATATATATATATATATATTACTTGTATGTTAATAAAAATGTATTTCAATGTATTTATAAAAAATTAAAATTATTTTAATTACTGAATTGATATTTTAAATTTATATTAATATCTTGAATAATTTAATAGTTGGATATATATATATATATATATATATATATATATATATCACTTTAATTTTTTTAATTAAAATTAATTTCATAAAAAATTAATATTTGAAAATTAAAATGCAAAAAAAAATATATATATATATATAAATTTATTTATTTTTTAAAGATGATACATTCAATGTATGTTAAAAAAGTTCAAGCCAAACTATTTTTATAGAAGATTTTCAAAACTGCTTGGTTTAATTAATCTGTTAAAAGATTCTTTTAATCTGTTAAAAGTGCAGTTTTAATCTGTTAAAACTTCTTTTAATCCACTAATACGTTCTTGATTCTTTAACAGATTTGTTTTAACTGATACTGACAACGTTTATATCAATTAAAACACTTTACAAAAAATCTTCTAAGTTGATTTAATCGATTGTTTCAGCGATTCAATCGATTGAAATACTGCAAAACTTTCTCCTAAAACTTTTCAAGTTATTTTAACTGATAAAAATAAGTTTTAATCAATTAAAACGTTGTGTAGAATCTGTTTTAATCGATTGAAACGAGATTTAATCGATTAAAATAGTTATGATCGGTCATAAATGCATTCTGACCGATCATAATTAAAATCATATAATAGCGGTTCATAGGTTAACCGCTATCTAAGTCATATTTTAAGAGCGGTTCCTGTGTAACCGCTATCTAAACGTCATCTCGCTTGAGCGACAACATTCTCGCTCGAGCGAAACGCCCCCTACACAAAATTAGTACTCTCGGGTTGTATTTCGCTTGAGCGAGTCTATCTCGCTCGAGCGATAGTTGATTCTGATCGATTATATTTTCGAAATGATCGATCATATTTGATAATTTGTTCAAATAATTAATTATAATCGATTAGTTTTCTAAATTATTGATTAGTTTTTCAAATAATAGATTAGAATTGATTAATTTCTGAAATATATACTAAAAAAATATAATTAAAACTATAAATTAGTTAAGAATATTGACTATTGTAAAGATAAAGTAGAAACATGGGAGGAGATGAGGATGATAATATAATGATAGAACTTACAAAAATGTAGAATTGAGAAGTTTGAAACAAATAAAAATAAGAAAATAGATATTTAATTACACTTTTAATAAATTTAAGATAATACTAGTTTTGATTTTTATTTTTAAATATTTATTTTAAATATTTAAAACAGAGAAACTATAATTTTAGTTTCTAGCTACTTGAATTTAAAGAATTAAATTTATTATTATTTAATCTTTTAATTTGTAGAATTAAACTCAATATAATTGTTAAAAATACTTTGTAGAAGCATTTGAGAAAGCTTTTGTCAAAATACTTTGTTTTTAATTGTTAAAAACATTTGTAGAGGCATTTTGCAAAACATAATTGAGATGATATGATAGCGGTTCCACCTTAACCGCTATCTAAAGTATAATTAAGATAGCGGTTAATGGTTAACTCGCTATTAGAAGTGCACTTTTAAGAGCGGTTCCAGTGGAACCGCTATCTAAAATGTATTTCGCTTGAGCGATAATATTCTCGCTCGAGCGAAACTCCAACTGCACTGCAATTCGCATTCTCGGGTTGTATTTCGCTTGAGCGACATACTCTCGCTCGAGCGAAATACGATCCTGATCGATCATAACTTGAAATGACCGATCATAATTGAGAGGATATAATAGTGGTTCCCTCATAACCGCTATCTAAAGTGCATATTAGATACCTGAGGTGTATTTCGCTTGAGCGAGACTACTCTCGCTCAAGCGAAATCAGATTCTGATCGATTATATTTTCAAAATGACCGATCATATTTGATAATTTTTTCAAATAATTAATTATAATCGATTAGTTTTCTAAATTATTGATTAGAATTGATTAGTTTTTCAAATAATAGATTAGAATTGATTAATTTCTGAAATATATACTAAAAAATTATAATTAAAACTATAAATTAGTTAAGAATATTAACTATTGTAAAGATAAAGTAGAACATGGGAGGAGATGAGGATGATAATATAATGATAGAACTTACAAAAATGTAGAATTGAGAAGTTTGAAACAAATAAAAATAAGAAAATAGATATTTAATTACACTTTTAATAAATTTAAGATAATACTAGTTTTGATTTTTATTTTTAAATATTTATTTTAAATATTTAAAACAGAGAAACTATAATTTTAGTTTCTAGCTACTGAATTTAAAGAATTAAATTTATTATTATTTAATCTTTTAATTTGTAGAATTAAACTCAATATAATTGTTAAAAATACTTTGTAGAAGCATTTGAGAAAGCTTTTGTCAAAATACTTTGTTTTTAATTGTTAAAAACATTTGTAGAGGCATTTTGCAAAACATAATTGAGATGATATGATAGCGGTTCCACCTTAACCGCTATCTAAAGTATAATTAAGATAGCGGTTAATGGTTAACTTGCTATTAGAAGTGCACTTTTAAGAGCGGTTCCAGTGGAACCGCTATCTAAAATGTATTTCGCTTGAGCGATAATATTCTCGCTCGAAGCGAAACTCCAACTGCACTGAATTCGCATTCTCGGGTTGTATTTCGCTTGAGCGACATACTCTCGCTCGAGCGAAATACGATCCTGATCGATCATAACTTGAAATGACCGATCATAATTGAGAGGATATAATAGTGGTTCCCTCATAACCGCTATCTAAAGTGCATATTAGATACTTGAGGTGTATTTCGCTTGAGCGAGACTACTCTCGCTCAAGCGAAATCAGATTCTGATCGATTATATTTTCAAAATGACCGATCATATTTGATAATTTTTTCAAATAATTAATTATAATCAATTAGTTTTCTAAATTATTGATTAGAATTGATTAGTTTTTCAAATAATAGATTAGAATTGATTAATTTCAAAATATATACTAAAAAATTATAATTAAAACTATAAATTAGTTAAGAATATTGACTATTGTAAAGATAAAGTAGAACATAGGAGGAGATGAGGATGATAATATAATGATAGAACTTACAAAAATGTAGAATTGAGAAGTTTGAAACAAATAAAATTAAGAAAATAGAGATTTAATTACACTTTTAATAAATTTAAGATAATACTAGTTTTGATTTTTATTTTTAAATATTTATTTTAATTATTTCAAACAGAGAAACTATAATTTTAGTTTCTAGCTACTGAATTTAAAGAATTAAATTTATTATTATTTAATCTTTTAATTTTAGTATTAAAATTTTAAATTATATTTTATTAAATTAAAATAATTACAATATATTTTTCTCCTTTGAGAATGAACAATATAATTAAACTCAAAATTGACAATATTATAATACATTTTTGAACTCTTTTGGATTAATTTCTTTTTCCTAATTTTTTATAAAGTTAATTTTAATATTTAAAAGTATTTAACATTTTAAATTCTGAAAGGTTTTCTCTAATAGAAAATTTAAAAACATAATATAAAAAAATAGTTAATGTAAGTTTTAATTATGATCGGTCATAACCGCATTCTGACCGATCATAATTGAAACCATATAATAGCGGTTTCAGTTTAACCGCTATCTAAGTGAACTTTTAAGAGCGGTTCCCCTTCTAACCGCTATCTAAAATGTATTTCGCTTGAGCGAAAAATTCTAGCTCGAGCGAAACGCCCCCTGCACAAAAGTGGCATTCTCGGGTTTTATTTCGCTTGAGCGACTCTAATCTCGCTCGAGCGATGGTGCAACCGCTGTTAGTAAAGATATGTAAAGATATGTAAAAATATAAACATATAAATATATATAAAAATATGTAAAGATATAAACATATATCTTTAATATTTTGTAAATGTAAATATAATTTATATATATTTTTAAATCTTTTTCTAATATTTATTTTTAAAAATATAATATTATTTTTAAAATTTAATATTTTTTTTCAAATATATAAATATATAAAGATATAAATGTATAAGGATATAAATAAATATATAAATATATCAATATATAAATATATCAAAATATAAATATATAAAAATATAAAAATATAAAAATATAAATATATAAATATATAAATATATAAATATATATAAATATATATATATATATATATATATATATATATATATATATACAAATATATCAATATATCAATATTATCCCCTCATATATTAATATACATTATTAGCATAATTTTAATTTAATTAAAAATTAGAATACAAATATACTATACTATACTAATATACCATTATATTATTTTCATTGTATATAAATTACAAAATTAATAATTTGTATACTATACTAATAGTATAATATACTATATTATAATATTATTTGTATAGAAAACTAATATATTTATATATAAATATGAAGATATAAATATATAAAAATATAAATATATGTAAAAATATATAAAGATATAAATATATAAATATATAAATATATCAATATTTAAATATATATTAAAATATATAAATATATTTTTATTTATAAATTTTATATTTATATATTTGTACGGATATACATTTATTTGTATATAAATATAATTTATTTGTAAGTTATTATTAAAAGATCCTAGTAGCTCGGTGGTTGGAGTTTCAACTCTCCAACTCTAAGGTACCGGGTTCGAATCCTGACAATGACAATAAACCACCTAATAATAAGTTAAACTTCTAAAAAATATAATATAATTAAGAGATAGGGGAAATAAATATAAATAAAAACTTAAATAAGCAAAAATATAATATCATTAAGAGATAGGGAAAATAAATAATAGATATAATAAAAATGTAAATAATTAACTTTTTTATTGATTCGATCACTGAATCGAGTTACTAAAATCGAGTGACCAAGAAAATAGTGACTGATTCCAGTTGGTCACTATTTCGGTCACTATTTGATGTTTTTCTTGTAGTGGAAGAAAGGTTAAAAATGTCCAACGAGTCAAAGACATATAGTTATTGAGGAAGTGAAGCTAGTTAATTATGTAATAGATTTAGAGAGTTAAAAATAAAAATATTTTATTCCTTTTAATGAAATAAGAATTTGAACCCATGATCATTAGTTTAGTTTTTAATTTGTCCACCATTCAAGACAAATTAACTTTATTTATAATTCTTTTGGGTTTCTTTTCCTTTTATTTAATTACAAACAAAGTCAATCCTCAAGAAAATCCTAAATTTGTATATATGATCATTGAATTAAGAAAATGGTCAACGGATGGTTCTTGTCGAAATGAGAATATACTTTTGCTAAAGTTTTTTCTTGTATCTTCAATCTTATAAAAAATTTATTAATTCTTGTGACGATCATCTTTCAAATTTCGTTTGTGGTGCTTTTCTTTATTTAGATTTTCTCTATTTTGTTCTTCATTCTTAATTTATTCCAAATCATAAATTTTTGTGTGTGATCCAACAACAAGTGGTTAAATTCACCACTAGGTGGTTTAGTCCACTATTATTAATGATTATTATTCCTATAATGAGTGGTTAAATTCACCACTATTAATTATTATTGTCACAATATTGTCAAAATATGTGTAGTTAATTAGGTTACTATGAAACTATAGTGTACAATTATAACAAATCTTAATCAAATAATATATACAATGAAATTTTTACAAAGAAAATTAAATAAATAAAAAAGTAAATCTCAACCATCACAAATTTAGATATCTAATTTATTTTTTCTAGTAATAATCAACCAAACTATATTTTTAATAGGTGTATAAAAATAATAATTGAGTAATTATAGATGTAAAAAATAATATAATGGAAAATAATAGATATAAAAACAATATAATAAAAATTGTGATGAAAAAAAAACTAAATAAAAGAAATATATGTTTATTGAACTCATTAAAGAGATAAAATGAGTGAATATATATTACAACTGTGTTAGAGTGATCGGTATCGATCCACAATTTGATATCTATAGTTGATTTAGTTCATATATATATATATATATATATATATATATATATATATATATATATATATATATATATATATATATATATATATATATATATATATATATATATATAAATTTACCAGAAAATTTCTAAGCACATGAACTATTAGTTTCTTTGTTTTTTTTTTCAACTACATGTAATTAATCCAACAAATTTAAAATATTATGTTTTTTTAAGTCTTATATGATCTTCAGGCACTTCTAATAGTTTATATGTAGGTTGCAGTTACATTTGGAACATATATAAGCAACCAATATTATTTCATTTTTTTTACGAGTAAATTTATCGAAGCACTGCTATGTTAATAAGAGACGGTGGGAAGAGAATTTTATTACAAATACAAAATATTATCTAATACTGGATATAAGATAAGGTGTGACGACGATTTTTTAAATATTAAAAAAATATTACGTTGTTTACTGTAGATATATTACATCAGCTACACGTGTAGTCGATGTAATATACCTTTAAAATTTTCAATCTTTTTATTCATTCACTATTACTGCATCAAGAAGAGAAAAGGAAAAAAAAAAAAAAAAAACATGAATAGAATCCACTCTACCCCTTGCCACCATTTGCTACCGGCATCGCAACCGTTGTCACCATTTGCCACCACCATCGTCGCCTTGTTGCACGACCATTTGTCATTTCGTCATCCTCCTTTGTATGGATGTGCTCTTGTCCACTATGTGTGCCACTATAAATAGTTTGATCTATCCGCCAACCTCACACCCACCCTACTTCACCCTTTCGTATGATCTCTCTAAACTTTTGTTCTCATTTCACCTACGTCTATTATAGGTCATCAAAGTTACTAAGTTACTGATTATGTAGATCTAATAGGGTGGAGGTGCTTGGTTATGAGTGTATGAGAGTTTGATTTGATAAGGAAGGGAAGTAGAAGGGTAGGACTTTTTGTTGTGGGTTGCTACATGCTACTATGAAAGGTATGGTGGGTTTGGAGAAAGGTATTGCAGGTGTGATTTTGACGAGAAGAAGAAATTGAAAGATAGATTTTTACTTGGGAGTAGCGCTTTATTATCGTAGACTTGTTGGATGTTGCAATGAAGGGTACGGTGGGTTTGAGAAGACATGCTGTTTTGAAAATAGGATCGATTCAACTGGTTTAAATGAAAATTAGATTAGAAATCTGTTTGATACTTTTAAATAACCGAATTTTAACTGAACTAAGACTAAATTAGAAAAATTGGAAAAAAATTCATAAAATGGGTTGAATTTTTGAGTTAAACCGATTTTGATAATAAAAAAATATTTAAATCCAATTTTTAAATATAATATTTTTTATCTTAGTTATATCAACTTTAAATAATAATCAATTTTATTATATTTTATCTTATTTTAATAATTCTTTATTTTACATTTTCTAATATATTTTATATTTATAATTTTAATTATAATCTTTATTAATTTTTTTATAAAAAATATTATTACTAAAAGACTTATTATATATTTATTATACTATAAAAATATAATTTTATTAAATTCGTTGGATCCGATTCAACATTTAAACTTTGAACACATATTTTCAATGGAGTGATCGATCCAATTTTAAAAACATTGGATATTACATTAGTTATAAAAATAACCAATGTAAATAAAAATAACTTTCTACAACATTTGAATATACATCGGATGCTTGACCAATGTAGAATATACTCGATAACAGATATAGAATATTGAATGTACTAGAAAAAAGGCCCAAATATCAAAATTGAGAAAAGAAGTCATCATAATCCAACAAAATAAAAGGATATATGCACTAGAAACAAGTATAAATAGTTTTGGTAAGATTGTTAATATTTTTAATGATATATGAATTATTGATATTATAATTATAAATCAATAACATTTTAACTTAAAAGGTCATCTAAATTAAACTATTTATACAAAAATATAATTTTTCTATAAATGAAAAGCAAACTCAACTCATTGGAAAAAAGAAATTACATCTTATTAATACTTTATGCACATTTTAGAATATATATATATATATATATATATATATATATATATATATATATATATAAAGTCAATAACTAAAAAAAATATTATTCACTAAAAATATAAATTATCACTATATATATATATATATATATATATATATTATATATATATATATATATATATATATTTATAGTGATTGGGTTGATCATTAAAAAATAAACTATCCACATTAAATTAATTTATATTTGTTGGTGGTGATAATTTAGTTTCATGAAAAATTAAAAATTAAAAAATAGTCTATTCCTCAAGTGTTAAAGTTGATTGTGATGATTTATGGTTAAGATTTATATAGTAAAATCTTGAATGTTTATCCACTAATCAATTAAACTATATCATAACAATAAAATTATTTGTAATATTATTTATAATCTAATATAATATAATCGAGAGGATAAAACATTATCTATAATTGGTTCATATGATGATATTCTAATAAAAATCTCAAATAAAATATTATTAAAATATCTTATCAGGAGTATATTTTTTAAATTAAATAACATGTATAAAAACTTTTTATATAAGTGGACTTACTTTTAAAGGCTTCTGGAGGGTCAAACCGTAATATATTCTGACTATCATTAACAACCTTGATCAACTTGGGAATGACTCGTTGAAGCAATGTTAATCCATTGGCCTTTAGAGGTGGTAAATGAAATCCCTCTTTGTAGAGTGCGTCTATGTCTTCAAAGCTGAAAAATCCGAGAGCTGGGTCTGTGAGAATTGTGTCCAAGGATTCAAAAATCGCATTCAAGCCTAAGGAAACTGTAGAAGTTGTGAACGTCACTAGTGGAAAAATAGCTTTCTATGACGGGTTTTTATCACGGTCGTAATCCACCCGTCATAGTATGTGGCGCGGTGGCAATTTTGTAATAAAATCATAAACTTTCTATGTCGGGTAAGTTTTAACCGACATAGTAAGTGGAAAGGTCACTTTCTACGTCGGTTAAAATTTACCCGACATAGAAAGTTAACTTTCTATGTCGGGTAACATTTACCCGACGTAGAAAATGAACTTTCTATGTCGGGTAAATTTTAACCGACGTAGAAAGTGTCTTTGATGACGGGTGTTAGGGCAACCGACATAGTATCTTCTGTTTTGCCCGCGCTCCATTTCATTTCATCACTTCCCCCACTCCATTTCATTTCATCACTTCCCCCCATAGCGAGCTCCCCGTACGTTTCTCCCTACGCTCCATTTCCTTTCATCAGTTCACCCATACCGAGCTCCCCGTTCGCTTGTATACGTTTCTCCGCACCCACATTTGCTCGTCACGCCACCCGCCAACGCTTCGTGCCGCCTCGCTGCTACCGGTGCCCGTCGCCTTGGATACGTTTCTCCCCACCCAGCTCCGCACGTCACGCCACCTGCCACCTCTCGTAGGTCTTCAAGAGGTAAGTTTTCGTGCTTGCTTTAGCCAATGTAGGTTTACAGTATTGAATCTAGTAAGTAATAATGTTGTCAAGAGAGGGAAACATCACGGGTGCCTTTAGCTAATTTAGAGATGTATTGTAAGTAGTTTAGTCATTTGAATGTGTTTCTGTCGGCATTCTTTCGTGATTTTGATTTTGAACATTAGATTTGTATTATAATGTAGTTATTTTAAGAGTGGAGTTGGATTTCGTGTAGGCATTATAATGTAGTTATTTCGTGTTTCGTAGCTAATTTGATTTTGAAAATTAGATTTGTAACAATGGATCGGAGTTGGATCAATTACGGACGAACAACAAATGAATATGAGAGTGGAGTAGAACAATTCCTTGAATTTGCTAAGATGAATGTTCCGGATAATGATGGAAGATTCTATTGCCCTTGTGTTAACCGCTTGAATGAGCGAAGATTACCGACTGAAGTTATTCGGGAACATGTTCTTTGTGATGGTTTCCTAAAGAGTTACATAAAGTGGACATGGCATGGTGAATTATTAAACATGCCAAGTGTAGAAGACAAAGAAGAAGTTGATCTAGAGATGGATGATCAGCTGGAGGAAATGATTCGTGAGCTTGGACAAGATGCCTTCCAACACACACATGTGTACGAGAAGTTGTCCAATGATGCAAAAGAGCCTTTGTATACAAATTGTACTAAGTTCACACGATTTTCAGCGGTACTAAAATTGTTCAATGTGAAGGCAAAGAATGGGTGGACTGATAAAAGTTTCACGAAATTGCTTGAGTTGTTGAGTGACATGCTCCCTGAAGGTAACACATTGCCAACCCGCAATTATGATGCTAAGAAGATATTGTGTCCAATGGGTATGGAGTACCAAAAAATTCATGCATGTCCGAATGATTGTGTGTTGTACAGGAAAGAATTTGAGAACTGTCACGAATGTCCACAATGCGGGGAATCACGATACAAGAAGAAGGATGGTGATTCCGACAATGATGTTATGAAGGGTACCCGGCAAAAGTGTTATGGTATCTTCCCATTGTTCCAAGGTTGAAACGATTGTTCACTAATGGAAATGATGCAAAGCTCACTAGATGGCATGCATATAGTCGTATTAAAGATGGTCGAGTTGAGGCATCCGACGGATGGATTGCAATGGAAAAAATTGATTCCATCTTCCAGAATTTTGGTAATGATCCAAGAAACATTAGGTTTGGACTTGCTACAGATGGAATGAATCCATATGGAAATTTAAGCAAGTAAACATAGTTCATGGCCTGTGGTGTTAGTTATTTACAACTTACCTCCGTGGTTGTGTATGAAACGTAAGTACTTGATGCTATCTTTGATGATCTCGGGTCCCAGACAACCTGGAAATGACATTGATGTTTTTTTAAGCCCATTGGTTGAAGAGTTGAAGATGTTGTGGGAGGAAGGTGTTGATGTGTTTGATGGGTACACAGGTGACTTATTCAAGTTGCGTGCAATGTTATTTTGTACAATTAATGACTTTCCAAGCATATGGTAATTTGAGTGGCTACAAGCACAAAGGGACATAAAGCTTGCCCGATATGTGAAGAAGACACATGTCACTATCAACTACAACATGGAAGGAAAACAAGTGTACCTTGGACACCGAAGATTTCTTCCTTCAAACCATTCATATCGTAAATTAAAAAAATCATTTAACGGGTGTCAAGAAAATGATGCAGCCCCAACACCTTTAAGTGGGGAAGAAGTATATCAACGAGTAAGTGCAATTTCGTGTGAGTTTGGAAAGACGCAAAAGAAAGCCACAGGTATATGGAAGAAAATGTCAATCCTTTTTGTTCTTCCATATTGGAGGGTTCTTGATGTGAGGCATTGTATAGATGTCATGCATGTAGAGAAAAATGTGTGTGACGAGTATCATCGGAACACTCCTTAACATTCAAGGAAAAACAAAAGATGGTGTCAATGCTCGTTTGGACATGGTTGAAATGGGTATAAGAGAACAATTAGCTCCTCAACCTCATGGTAACCGAACATACTTGCCTCCAAGCATGTCACACACTGTCTAAAAAAGAGAAAAAAGTTTTTGTGAGTTTTTACGAGGTGTGAAGGTTCCATTTGGTTACTCTTCCAATGTGAAGAGACTTGTATCTATGAAAGATCTCAAATTGCTTGGGTTAAAATCTCATGATTGTCATGTATTGATGCAACAACTTCTACTTGTGGCTATTCGAGGTATCTTACCGAGACAATGTTAGATATTCCTTAACTCGATTATGCTTTTTTTTAATGCCATATGTAGTAAAGTTATGGACCCGGATGTTTTGGATCAGTTAGAGAATGAGGCTGCAGTAATATTATGTCAATTTGAGATGTACTTTCCTCCATCATTTTTTGATATTATGGTTCACTTGATTGTTCATCTAGCTAGGGAAGTTAGAATCTGTGGTCCAGCTTTTCTTACGATGGATGTACCCTTTTGAGCGATACATGAAAATATTAAAAGGGTATGTGAAGAACCAATATCGTCCTGAAGCATCAATTGTTCAAAGATATATTGCAGAGGAAGCTATTGAGTTTTGCACAAACTACTTATCGAAGTTGAAGCTATAGGGTTACCTAAGACTCGTTACCATGGAATAGGTCTTGGTAGAGGAACTCGAGGTGCAAAAGTTGTGACAATGTGTCGAGATGAAGTACTTCAAGCGCATTTGTACATATTGAATAACAGTGAAGAAGTCATCCCCTACTTAAGTGCTCATAAAGAGATTGTGAAGCGAAATAATCCACGTATGCCTAAAAAGTGGGTGATCACCGAACACAACAAGAGCTTTTTGAAGTGGTTTAAACAACAAGTTGAAGGTGACAATACAGACTTCGATACACTAAAGTGGCTAGCATGTGAGCCAAACTTTGATGTGATATGTTGGGGTGGGTATGATATAAATAACTATTCATTTTATACAAAGGGAGAAGATGAAATAAGCACAATGCAAAATAGTGGAGTCATGGTGGTGGCTGAATCAATGCATTTCTCGAGTTCAAAGGATAAATATCCGATAAGGGCGTCAATGGGCTACTTTAGTGTAATTGAAGAGATTTGGGTAATAGATTACACGATATTCAGAGTACCTATTTTTAAATGCAAGTGGGTTGATTTTAATACTCGGCATCTTCACCGATGATCTTGGATTTACCTTGGTTAACCTTGAAAATACTCGTTATACCGAAGAACCATTTATCATGGCATCTCGTGCAAAACAAGTGTTTTATGTCACTGATCCCGCTAACAAAGGATGGTCGAGTGGTTCTACAAGGAAAACCCATGTATACTTCGATGAGAATGATGAATTAGTACTTGATATACCCGAGACACCATGTTTCTCTTCAAATATGCCAAACTTGAGTGTTAATGTAGAAATAGATGATGTGCATGCCATCCGTTATGACCATATGGAAGGATTTTGGGAGAATGCTCCAACTTGATAGGAAATTTAAGCATTCAATCTTCATAGGAAATTTAACTTGTAACAATTTAGATAGAATTGATTTAAGTTAGGAAATTTACATTCGTTTAAGTAAATGAACTGTCTGGAACTGGATCTGTCTGTACATATATTCATTTCAATGTGTTTCATATGTACATATCTCGTCTCGCAATCGAATCCGTCCGTACTCGGATATATATCTCGTAGCAAATTTATATATGAACTGTGCATATCTCGTCTCGTACTGGATATGTGGTTATTTGTCTCGGAACTGTGATGAATAGGCAGGTCTACTCGAAGAAAGGTAGCATCTCGTAAATAAAATGCAGGTATTTAAAAAAATAACACTTTCTACGCTCGGTTATGTCATTACCCGACGTAGAAAGTACTTTCTATGTCGGTTATAATTTTAACCGACATAGAAAGTAAGACTTTCTATGTCGGTTATAAGTGTTAACCGACATAGAAAGTATATGACCGATCGTAACCAAGTATGACCGATCGGAATAGCTCATACAAAATAAGACTTTCTACGCTCGGTTCCTCGACTAACCGACGTAGAAAGTATTTATGTGACCGATCGTAACCAGCTTATGATCGATCAAGATAGCTCTATGACCGATCATAACCAGCTTTGACCGATCATAATAGCTCAAAGAAAGTAAGGCTTTCTACGTCGGTTCCTATTAACCGACGTAGAAAGTCTTACTTTCTACGTTGGTTATTAGGAACCGACGTAGAAAGCCTTACTTTCTATGACCCCCGTATCTATGTCGCCGCTTTAACCGACGTCGAAAGCCCATTTTAACCGATGTAAAAAGCCTTTTCTGCAGTACTCTGTCCGCTTTATCTTAGCAAATGCCTCGTCACGAGGAACATAAAATCTTGAGCTCTTTTTTTCCGACAATGGGTCTGCACAATAACAAAAATAAAGTGGGATATAATATACATTTAAATTCTACCATAAAAAGAAAATAAAAGGGGCAAATAGACATTGTTTAAGAATTTTTGCATTAACTAAAAAAGAGGCTTTGATGCAATCCGTTTAGGCATAATGGCTCTATTTGGTTCGGATGAGATTGTTAGCTTTGGTCCAAGCTTTTGTGCCTTCTAAATGGTGGGGTTGTATTATTTGTTGTGCATCTCAATTGTGTGGATTCTGTTGATGACATTTAACTGCTGTGCTAGAATCATTGATAATATAATAAGTTAAGATGAGCATGAGACTCCATACCAAGATGATGAGCTTGTAGGACTTTAAGTAGTGCTTCATGTTGATGCTAATTTCATTGATGATTCCCTTGTTGATGTTAATGGTGGGGAGAAGAAATAGACATACAATTACTAAATGAAATATAGATGAAGATGAGGAGGAATATATTTCAAGTGAAGATGAGACTGAGTGATTCTGATGATACAAATACTTCGGTAATTCGTGCATTAAAATTATTTTTACAATTGTTAAATTTAATTGTACACCTTTATTTAATGTTGTATATATATATATATACATACATATATATATACATACATATATATATATATATATATACATATATATATATATATATATATATATGAATGTATGTATTGATATGATTATGATTGAATTATTTGTAGTGAATGAATGGTAAGCTAACTGCACGTTTGGGTGTAGAAAATAGAATCAGATAATTCATTGTCTCAATTGTTTAATTTTATACATGTTACATATGTAATAAGATCCACTTGTAGATGCCACAAAGGGGTAGAAGTGGTGGTCGTACACCACCTCATTGTGGTGGTCGAGGTGTACTTGTTGATGATAGAGGTTCACCTAGCACCAACTCTCCTAGTTTTGTTCGACCAAGATCCATGGAGTCTACTAATCCTATGTTTGTAGAATGCACACCTCCCTCAACTCAGCAGGAATCTCTTGTAGCTATAGTAGGAGAAACAATTCATACTACCTTCTCTATTGAGGCGACATTTGGTCAACCTACACAGGTACCTGAGTTAGTCGCAACTGAAGTTGAGTCTGTCAATATAGTTTATCAAAGGCCATGATTACAAGTAGACAAAGGAAAGTAAATATATTTTAATTTAATTATTATTCTTTAATATGAAATTTCTTAATAATATCAATCCCACAATATGTTTGAACATAGGTTTATACCAGTAAATGGTCCTCCTGCTATAATTTATAGAATCATCAAACAAAAATTTGATGGACCAAGACCCACTTGGAGAAAGGTTTCACTTGAGCTTCGAGATAGATGGTTTGGAGAGTTCAAGTTTTCACTTGTGTTTTGTTTGATGACATTCATTCATAAATTGAAAATTTTCAAGGTTGATTAGAATATTGTATTGAATGATTAAAATTTAGGATGATTAATATTCAGGGATGATGACATTTATTATTTATGATGATTAAATTTTTTTATCAATTAAGCAGGTACAAATTCTGAAAAATTGAATATACAAAATTAGAAAAAAATTAGATTTTGTTAGCGATCGAATTTTCGATCACTACAAATATATTATAATATTTAATTGAAATTTAGCGATCAAAACTATTTCGAGGCTATTTTTGCGATCGATTTAGTGATCGATTTAAATTATTATTTAAAAAATTTAATTAATATATTAGCGATCGATTATATCGATCGTTATTTTTTTTAATATTACCACCAATTTAGTGATCAATTTAATATCTTAATTTTAGTCACTATTCTTGTTATCTATTTAACAAGCGATTTAAATTATTATTTATATAATTTAATTAATATATTAGTGATCGATTATATCAGTCGTTATTTTTTTTAACTTTATCCCTAATTTAGCAATCGATTTAATATATTAATTTTGGTTGTTATTTTGGTCTCTAAGAAATAAATGACCGAATTATTAAGCGATCACCTTAGCGATCATCTTATCGGTCGCTATTTTACGACCGAAATGAAAATCGGTCACGTATAAACAATTTAATTTTTTGTAACGATATATTTTGGTTATTAACTAATTAGGGATCGATTTTTTAACAACGATTGAATTTGTCGATCGTTAAAATTGTTTTTTTTTTTTACTCTGACATTTCTAACTCTCTTATGATCTTCCATTTCAAAAATACATTTTAAAAAAATTATTATAAAAATGTTAAACATATACAAAGATATTATTGACATAAGGAAGAGATAAAATAACCTGCATTAGACTTATTTCGACCAGTGCGACAACGTCTTGGATATGGATATTGTTTGGAACCACCAAGAACAGGTCTTTTGAGATCAATATTAGTATCAGGATCTCCAAGATCATTATACACATCATAATCATATATTCTATCACCGTCTTTACGTTCTCCTTCTCCATTTCCTCTTAGGAGAAGTAGCTCCTCTTCTCTCAATCTTTGTAATCCTCTTGGTGTCTGAGATGGTAGATACGACTGTTTCATGTTTATGTGTTAAAATATTTCAAATTTAGAAATAACATATATTTATACAAGTTTCTTAATAAGTCTTTATAAAATTTTAAAAAAATGATATTTGACTTATACATAAGTGAAAAATTAATTTATATATAAATTAAAATAAAAATATAAAAATAAGTTAAATAAATTTTACAAAATAATTTATATATTTATGTTAGACCAAAACTAATATTAATATTTTTTTTAATGAAACTACTTATATTTTGTCTAAACATACCCCTAAAAATATATAAATATGCATCTACAACAACGAAGGTTGATCAATATTCAAAATCTTTATACAAAAAAAGTTTGATTGAATTTTAGGCTAATTATTTTACAATTTATATCTAATATGTTTTTTTATGAATTAGTTGATGTTGTAAATTATTTTACATTGCCATGCATAAAAATCAAACTCATGAAATAAAATGAAAAACCACAAAAATAAATGTTACTGAGAAAAATATGTGCAGTTATGGTTTCATGCTGGAACTTCTGAAACAAAGGAAGGTTCTCTCTAATATTGAGAGGTTAAGACTAAGGAATGAAAAGTATAAATATGATGTGAAAAACATGCATAAATATATATTGTGACTGTCGGAGTATACAAATTTACGAAATATGGTGTAATAAGTATTAGTGTAATGTAAAACAATTTTCTATTAAAAAATAATTATGATATTTTGTAAGTTTATTTTTTTTGGAAAAAAAATTACATAAGTTAATAAGTAAAAATTTACTTATATAACTTTTTAAATTATTATTTTTAATATAGATACAAGTTACTTCTAATTTATGGAAAAGTCTATTTCATTTTTTATTTTATTTTATGAATATTTGTGAAAAAGTTTGTCTAGACATATCTTTAATCTAAAACTGTTTTCCATGAAACAGAAAATGTTTAAAATAAAATTTCTAAATTCTGACCTTGTTGGTGAAGAAGACTCTCTTGGTGGCACTGGCATGGTTAGGTTGAATCCATGAATTACAAATGAAGTGAAGAGGGCCACCAGGGAAACCATGAAGAACTATACTCTTCAGCAACACCTCATCTTGTTGCTCATTTTCAATCATAACAGCACCCACATTCCCAAATTCTGTGGATAACTCAAATTGAGCCTCATACAATAGGATGTCTTCGTTTTTCTCTCTACTTTGAGCTGAAGTTTTTGGTGTTTTCCTCTCTGAGTTCGTTTCTTCATTCACAGAATTGAAAATAAGGGGTCAAATAATAAAAAGAAAGTAAGAAGTTCTGGTCCGCCTCAACCTCATTAAAAATAATAGGATGGACTCACTCACCATAATCAATATAAATTACATATCTTTATAACAGTTATCTGTCAATATTTTTTTTATATAAAATTTTTTTATATATTTTTTTAAATATATATTTAATTATATAAATAATTATTTTTTTAGTTTTTACTTACTAATTAAATTTTTATTAGATAAAAAATATTATATTTGTATGTTAACATAATTATAATCAATAATTTGAATTTAATTAATTAATATTATAATTTAAATTATAATATTATAATATTTTTACATATTTCAACAATATAAAAAAATATAATATGTTTAATTATAATTTTTTAATTTTAATATTTAATTTAAAAAAAAAACAAGTGAACGGTTAACGTGTCCCATTTTTGTGACCTCTACTTATTTTATGTAAAAAAAATAATATTCATTAATTATTTTTCATCCTTTATTATAACTAGTTGGCAACCTAGTAAAAACAGTTGCAATCCCAACAAACTCAGACTAAAAAATATTATTCTCTTTATTTCTTAATATATGTATTTAAAATTTGATTATATATAAATAAAAATATTAATTATTATTATTTACAATAATTTATCAATTTTTCAAATAATACTCTTATTCTTTAAAATCTTCTTATCAATGAAAATTATTTACGATAATCTATTAATTTTTATTTTTATAGTAATAATTAATATAATTTTAAACTTGTATATTAAAAAAAATACAAGAGAAGTATATAATAAAAGTATGATTTGTTATTAACCTAATCTAATTGGTTTTATTATAGGACCATATATTTATATTGCTCATTAATTTTTTACACTATTTTTACATCAATTAATACTTTTTATATTTTACATCATTTTCGAGAAGGAAATATAATGAAGATCTCCTTCTCCTAAAGGGACACAGAATAAATTAAACAATAAAAGTTATAAATGAGAGTTTTAATTATTAATATATCTGTTAGTAGCAAATCGAGAAACACAATCGGAATCGAAGGGAAAAAGACTCGATAAACAAATATTCATTCGATGTCCAAATTGAAACACGTAGCATATAACATCGAGAAGCACAATCGAGAAATGAACGGCTGTCGCCAAATAAAGACTAAGTCATAGTGTGGAATCGAGAAGTCTGATCGAGAAATGAATCGAAAGGGAACTTTCCCGATGTCCGATTATAAAGAACGTGACACATAAAATCGAAAGGTAAAATTGGAAGAGTAGGCGTAATAGTCGAAAAGCTTAACATGGAGTTAAGGTTAAAATAAATCGATACCAGGTATGCAAAGTTCTCGATTAAATCAAAGGGAAGGCTCGTTGTCGAGATATCATAACCTTGGCTAAACCTTGAAAGAAAGTAGTCAAAACGCACGTATCGAAAGCAGCTTCTAAGTGATGGAAAAGTTGAAGATCGTGAGAACATGGGAAAACCGTAAAAAGAAACCGTCATACGCACGAAGAACGTGGTAGCAGCCTCGTTAACCGCTCTTAGAAGGCTTGAACAACGCCCTATAAATAGAACAAAGAAAGGAGAAACAGAGGAGCGGAAATTGGCAGAGAACGTAATCAGCAGTGAAAAGTCTACCTGAGAAACGACGAACACCATGAAGCTTCCGGCAACTGATTTCCTCGCTCACCGAGTACATTTATCGCTTTCTATATTTTCCTTGGTAATTTACTTTCGAGCCATTCCAATTCAAGCAATTTCATATTCTTGTATATTTCATTCAATGTCATTTCGATTTCCGCATATTTCGACTTCCGTTATTTAATTTCTGTGCAATCTTAATGGGTTTTAGTAATTTACATTTTCCGCACATTTCGATTTCCGTTATTTACTTTCCGTGCAATTTTAATGGGTTTTAGCAATTTACATTTTCCGCACATTTCGATTTCCTGTTATTTACTTTCTGTGCAATTTTAATGGGTTTTAGCAATTTACATTTTCCGCACATTTCGATTTCCCGTTATTTACTTTCTCGTGCAATTTTAATGGGTTTTAGCAATTTACATTTCCCGCACATTTCGATTTCCCGTCCTTTATTTATCTCGCAAACTTAATTTCTTGCAAATTCTGGGTTTTCGCACTTTCTTGCAATTTAATATTCTCTTTGCTCGATTCGATACTTTACTCGTTTTGTTTGAGTCAAGCATTTTAGACATAAAATACCAAAAACCACATTTTCGATATCCCGTAGTTTTCAATTCTCATACGCGTTTCGATTGAAAATCAAATTGCTAGCCTAAGTAAAAAGAACTTACGTGGTAGAATTTTGATTAGACCAAAACACCCTTAGAATCGAAATCGATCGAAATTCCACCGTAAACAAATTGGCGCGCCAGTAGGGGACTTGTGTTGAAAAAACACAAAAGAGGTTAGTTCGAGAGTGTATGAGATTAAGAAGTGGGAGAGTTATAAGAATGAGTCGAATTCCTCAAGTAGTCGAATAACAATGAGGGTCTAAGTGGTGTGCTCCCACCAAATACTCGGGGGCAAGGGCAAGGGCATAATGGGAGTATACCTGAGAGTGTCGACAACCGTGAGCACGTCGATACCAATAAGTAATGAACAAAATCCAGGTCCATTGGCAAACACCCATGTAGGAGCTAGTATAGCAATATCAAATAATATGCAAACTATGGGAAACCCCATAACCACATATGCAGGGCCATATACTAGTGTAAGACCACCCGGTTTCTTATCCAATAACATGAATGGAACCGGCACTTCATCGATACATAGAAATTCACGATTCAGCCTTAGGAATGCCTCAAAACGTAGGTACATTTCAAACCCTAGGCATGCCACAAAACTTTGGAGTATCTACACATTTAGGAGCATCTCAAAATTCAGCTGACATCACAAAATTCAGTGGAATGGACCAAACTTAGGGATACAAATGTACACCTCCAAATCTAGATCCTAGGGGGAATCTCGATCATGGGAGATATGCATTTGATAGGGACTATCATCGATCTAATTTCGAGAATATTGAAAATACTAATACTGGGATTTCCAAGAACTCCCTAGGAATACTTAGACAACAAATGGATGAGAGTAATTTTGAAATGGTGAATATGTTATCACAAGCAGCTGACTACGGCCTTAAACCCATTAGTTCAAAATACTACCGCTAGTTTCGAGATATTAGCGGATCAAATGTCTCGAATTGGAGACGCATTGGCCGTACCTCGACAAACGAGGATTGAGAATCATGCCAATCGAATATTAATCCCCCTTATTTATTAAGAAGGAATCTGAACAATGATCAATATCAAGCAAATGGGGAACGAATATCAATATGTGAGGAATGATATTTACTGAAATCCGAATGAGGGATTTCAAAATATTCATAATCAGAATAATATGCAATATAATCACATGTTAGGACAAAGGATGAATTTCCAAGGGACTGATGTAAGACCACCCAATCGACATATTTTAGTGTCTCCTTTTCCAATGCGATTCTCGAGACGTAATTGCCTCGAGGATACAAAGTACCCAAATTCACTAAATTTGCCGGAGAGGTTGGTGAATCAACTATCGAGCATGTAGCTCGATATCGATAGAGTGTGGGGACTTAGCAATGAGTGAAGAGTTAAAAATGAAGTATTTCCCTAGTTCCTTGACTAAGAATGCTTTCACTTGGTTTACTTCATTGCCGCCCAATTCGATATATAATTGGTTGCAGCTTAGAAAGAAATTTCCATGAACAATTCTTTAGAGGAGAAACTCAAGTAAGTCTCATTGATTTGATGAACATAAAACGATATAATCATGAAAACATAGATGATTATCTCGAATCGATTTAGACAAATGAAATCAAGATGTTTTACTCAAATTCCCGAATATGAATTAGTCGGATGGCTTCGCAGGTTTAGAATTCTCGATTAGGAAAAAGTTGGTAAATTTGCCATTAAATGACATGGCTCAGCTTAGTCGATAAAGTGAGGAGAGTGGAACAAATCGAATATGAGAAAGCAAAGGCACAAGAAATTTGAGAAACCTATGAAAAAAGAAAGAATAGCCTATATAAATGATGTGTATGAAGTAGATACCTCGACGTAAACCGATATCGAGGAAAATGTCGATGAGAAAGTAAATATAGCAGAGCTCAAAGTAGGAGCTCCATATACTTGTAAATTGTTGCAAAAGAATGAAGTGAAGGATAAAATGGCAAACCGAACCTACACTTTCGATGTAACAAAAGCGTATAAGATCTTCGACATTCTACTAAAAGATAAACAGATTAAGTTAAGCGAAGATCACAAACCGCCTTCGCAGTAACAAAGGGGTGGTCGAAAATATTGTAAATTTCATAATATTTATGGACACCGGACTAATAATTGTATACATTTCATGAACACGATTCAAGATGCAATCGACCAAGGAAGACCGAAGTTTGGAGAGACATCGATGAAAGTGGACACGAGTCCGTTCAAGTCCAAGTGGGATATGTTGAATCCCAAACCGAGATGAAGGATGACGTTAGACCGATGAATGCCACCTTCATAGGCATGGTCGATGTTACCGAAGACATCGATCCCAAGCATACCGTAATGGACGTATCGTAGGAAGATATGGAGTTCGACTTGAACGAATTCGAAAAAGAATTTGAGAAAGAGATATATCCTCGAGCAGGAGACTCCTCGTTGAATTTTTGAATAGGAAGAAAGAGAAAGACGAAGACGTGTCGCTATGCCCACTGTGCAAGTGCGGTTTTCGATAAATCACCGCCAAAGCTTTCAAAATTGAACAAACAAAGAAGATCGAGAGTCTAAACAAAAGGAAAAATGATAAAGTGGAGCAAACGGCCCGACCAACTATCGAAGAAAGTCAACGTAACTGCTGGTTCCGGTATTAGCGGAATCAAAGGCAATGGGTTAGAAGAGAGATGTATCCTTCTCGAGGAGGAAGAGGAAGACTTCAAAGTAATGATGTCTTCGAGAGACTATCATATGATGAAAGATCAAACACCGGATTCCCAACATTCCCAAGAAGATTCCGAGGAAGGCCTTGGAGAAGAGGAGGAAGGATCCCTTATCGGAGTAATTATAGAAACTTTGAAGAGAATATTGTACCTATGGAAAGCCAATATTCAAGGGAATTCTTCGATGATAAGAATGAAGGCAACCGGAACGAACATCAAATCGGAGTGATATCGATATTACCCGCTGAATATGTCAACGAATACAAGGAATATCATGAACAGAGTGATGCTAATCGAGAAGATGACTTCTATTCGTAAAACATCAGTGCCAAAGGTGACATGGGTAACTCGTGCATCGTGCGAAATACCTCATAGAGATGCCGCCTTCATCGACCCTCCATCTCGAAGAAATGAGGTTCCACTTGAAGCCTTTACTATTAAACATCGAGATCCAGGGACAAATGGTGAACAAAGTTCTTATCGATGGTGGCGCAAAGAAGAACATATTGCCAATCTCCATGCCGAAGAGGTTTGGCATCGAGCTTAAAGATTTAGTCAAACACAACATTATGATTTCCGATTTCAGCTGAAAAACATCGTGATCGTAGGGTATGATCGCGTTAGACGTGAAGGTAGGTACTTACTCAAGGCCTACCGTATTTGTTGTGGTCCAATCGCACGCCAACTTTAATGCACTACTTGGTAGAGAATGGATCCATGGAGTGGGAGCCGTACCTTCGACACCTCATCGTAAACTATTTATGTGGAATCGAGATGGACATCTCGAAATTATCCTGTGGGACCAAGACGAGTTTGTAACTTTCCTATCCCAGTGCCGGTCGCGCTACACGTAACTTAGCACTCGTTCGACCATTCACCTTCGAAACTATCGAAGATTTCAACTCAAAGTTACATGAAGATCGTTTCCTTAAGATGAATGAGGAAAAGGGTTTTGTTATGATCAAGGAGGGGCCAACCTCGAAGTGGCCGGTGAAGATGAATAGAAATTATGAAGAATTCTTGGCTCGATTGGGAAAATATGAAGATGGGAAGAAGAGCCAAGAAAGTAGTAAGTCGATTTATTCGACCGTAGTTGCAAATAATAGCGATCAAGTTATACTTGATTGTATTTACGATTTTTCGCCTTTAGGTTTCGAAAATCTATTACATCAAATTATAAAAAAGTCGAGGCTCAGGATCCATTAGAGGAAGTTAACTTAGGAAGTGAAGAAGAACAAAAGCCTACGTATATCAAGCAAATATCTCGAGGAAGATTTAAAGAAAGAAATGATCTCCTTGTTAAGAGAATATAAAGACTCGCTTCGCTTGGGAATATGAAGAAATGCCTGGATTGGATCGAAATCTTGTCGAGCATAGATTACCCATCATCGAAGGAAGAAAACCAAGAAACAAGCACCAAGGAGATTTGCACCCGAGGTGATGAACAAGATCAAGGAAGAAGTCGAGAGACTCCCGAAGGCAAAATTCATCGAACCGCTGTGTATGTCGATTGGATTTCTAATATTGTACCCGTGATTAAAAAGAATGGTAAAATAAGAGTGTGTATCGATTATCGAGACTTGAATTTAGCCACTCCTAAAGATGAATATCCTATGCCAATAGCCGATATGCTAATAGATGCAGTAGCCGGTAATGAAATGTTAAGTCTTTTAGATGGTTATTCGTGATATAATCAAATATTTGTGTCTCGAAAATGATATAGCTAAAACAGCTTTTCGATGCCCTGGGGCATTAGGTACTTACGAATGGGTAGTGATGCCATTTGGATTAAAAAATGCCGGAGCTACATATCGTAGAGCAATGAATTTAATTTTTCATGACTTGATCAATGATTATATGCAAGTTTACATAGATGATATTGTAGTCGTATCGAAAGAGAAACATCAACACTTAAGCAATTTGAGAAAATCCTTCGAGAGAATGAGAAAATATGGATTAAAAATGAATCCCTTGAAATGTGCCTTTGGTGTATCTCGCGGTGAATTTTTAGGATTTATAGTACATGGAAAGGGTATCGAGATCGATAAAAATAAAGCAAAAGCAATAATAAATACCTCTCGCTCCAAAAACCAAGAAAGAGTTACAATCTTTTTTGGGAAAAATAAATTATTTGAGACGATTTATTTCTAATCTGGCCTAAGAAACTTATGTTTTTTCGTCTTTGTTAAAGTTGAAAAAAGAAGCAGAGTTTAAGTGGAAAGAGGAACATCAAGAAGCCTTCGAGCAAATTAAAAGATGCCGACAAATCCTCCGATTATGATTCCAAGAAAGAGAAACAAGGCACTCGAAGTTATATGTATCAAAGATCGGATCAAACGATAGCGAGTTTATTAGCACAAGAAGATGAGAATGGTGTGGAATGTGCCGTGTATTATCTAAGTAGAATTTTAAATGATGCCGAAACTCGATATAGTGATATCGAGAAATTAGGGTTATGCTTGTATTTCTCTTGCACAAAACTCAAGTATGTAATGAAGCCTCATGATGTAATGGTCTATTCTAGAAATAATATTTTGAAGTTTCTTTTATCGAAACCAATTATGCATAATAGAATAGGAAAATGGGTGTTAGCTTTGACAGAAGTTCTCATTATCCTTCGAATCTTTAAAATCGATAAAAGGTCAAGTAATTGCCGATTTTATGGCCGAGCATACAATTGACTCCACCGAGAATTTGTTTATCGAAATAAGTAAATGGATAATGTATTTCGATGGTTCAAGTACATCGAATAGATCTCGAATAGGAGTTCGATTATTTCTCCAAACAATATTCCGACTAAGTTATTATTTGAGGTTCAACCTATGTGTTCGAACAACGAAGCCGAATATGAAGCTTTGATAGTGGTCTCGAGACTTTAATCAAATTAAAAGCTCGACATGTGGTTATAAGAGGTGATTCACAATTAGTGATCAAACAAGTGCGAAAAGAGTATAAATGCATTAATATCAACTTGATCGATATTTGGAAAGAGTGATGACTTTAAGTAGAATGTTCGATGACATAATCTTCGAATATATTCCTCGAGAATTCAATCAAGAAGCAAATGACTTAGCACAAATTGCATCAAAATACAAGATATCCCCTAAAGGTTACAAGAAATAATTCAAATCAAAGGAAAATTACCTCAAGAAAATGAGATTCTCGCACATTAATGATCTAGATGATCAAGATTGGAGAAAATCAATTATAAATTATTTGCAAAATCCCAATGGGAAAATTGACAAGAAAATTAAATATCGAGCAGATGAAATATGTTTTGATAAATGATGAGTTATATAAAAGGGGAATCGATGGAGTATTACTTAGATGTTTAGGAAATGATGATGCTTACTTAGCAATGGTCGAAGTACATAATGGAATATGTGGGGCCCATACTGTAGGTCAAAAAATGAAATGGACATTAACTCGACAAGGTTATTATTGGCCCTCGATTTTAAAAGATTGTATCGAATATGCCAAGTCCCGTGAAGAATGTCAAAAGTTCAATCCGATACAACAAATGCCCGCAAGTGAATTACACTCGATTATCAAACCTTGGCCTTTTAGAGGTTGGGCTATAGATTTAATCTGACAGATTTTCCCACAATCATCGAAAGGACATAGATATATAATCGTTGCCGTCGATTACTTTTCAAAATGGGTAGAAGCAATACCATTAAAAGATGTTGATCAACAAGATGTAATTGATTTTATTGAAGAATACATCGCTTATCGATTTGGGATCCCACAATCTATTACCACAGATAGAGGGACAAGTGTTTATCGGTAGAAAGATAACCAAATATGCCGAATCGAGAAATATCCAATTATTAACATCAACTCCATATTATGCTCAAGCTAATGGGCAGGTCGAAGCAATTAACAAGATAATTATCTGATTAATCAAGAAACACGTTGGTAATAAACCAAAAACATGGCATGAAACGTTGTTGCAAATCCCGTGGGCTTATCGAAATTCACCTAAAGATTCTTTACGTAATACCCCATACAAGTTAGTATACTGACATGATGCGGTTTTGCCTATCGAAATAAATATCGAATCGAATCGAATACAAAGGCAAAATGGGTTACCCAAATTGTGATTATTGGAGTTTGATGTATGATGAATTAAACGAACTCGATGAAATAAGATTACAATCGTTGAATAGTATGATGTTGCGTAAGAATCAAATTGCTCGAATCTATAATAAAAGAGTTCGAAAGAAAAAGTTTGACAAAGGTGACTTAGTGTGGAAAACAATTTTGCCAATAGACAAGAAATGTAAAAGCTATGGGAAGTGGTCACCAAATCGGGAGGGTCCCTTCGAGGTCGTTAAAATTTTATCGGTAATGCTTATTCGATCATCGATTGGTATAACAAAGATAAAGTGTTATCGATAAATGGAAAGTACTTAAAGACATATAAACCTCGAATAAGAGAAATAAGCATTGACATTTAAATGAAAGGAGTCATGTTTACAAAGATACATATTCAGATCGTAAACTATCAAAATCCATTAACAATTGCGCCCAAGACGCCGAAATCGAACTCTCCTCGATGACCAACTCATGTTGACGTTCCATGCTCGGCCAAGGGATAACGCCACTTCCTTCGCTAAGAATTAATCTTATTTAACTCGAAGTGAGAAACTCTTCCCGCGATTTCACCGTTGAAGCCTCTTCTCTAAATCTTCGATTTCACCTCCGACCGAAGGCAACGCTCGTCAAGATCTCCCCTCGATTGAGTTTTTGAGTCTTCAATAAAGCAGCATTTCTCACTGAAAGCAAGAACTTCGCATAACTCGCCGTAATCGATTGCCTTTTCTTCTTTGCAAGATAGGCCTGGTTGAACAGCTTCAGGCCGCCGCGACCTCCGCATCGAAGCCTTTTGGAAAGGCCTCTTCAGTGGAAGGTCTCTATTGATGCGAGAATCTCTTTAAAAAGTTTCTTCTTTCTACCGATTCTACTAAGACCTCCAGAGGCGAGGAATAGAAGAAAGTTCTCAAGCGTTGTTCGAGCCGGTACACTCCTTCAGCCGAAATCATTGGTGGTCGAGAAGACCGGCTTGAGGAAGTGGCATCCCTTGATACTAAAATATCGAGAATCGAGAAAGGGTCTTCCTCGATGGCGCTCGATACTCCCAAGACATTGGTAGAAATAGGCCCTGGCCAACATGGGCAACGCTGGGGAGATGAGTTCGACCTCAGCATTAAGAATGGGTGAGAACCCATTTGTTCTAGGTGGTAGTGGGAGATGGGGAGTCTCGGGATTTGGACCGTGGGAATAATTACTCGAAAAAGAAAACAAGTTGAAAAATGAGTTAAAGTTATATAAAGGATAAAATAAAGAATCGAAATGACATAAGAAGAAAGAAAATACCATGTGGAGGAAGAGCAAGCTGCGTCGAAGCACGAGGAGGACTCCGTACAGCCTCGTATTGTCAGAATCAAAAAAGAGAGTTAGGAAAAAGAAAAAATAGGCAAGTCAAAAGAGGTATACACAAGTAAAATAGAATTATACCTCAGAATTGGTGTCAAGGTCAAGTCGAGTTTCGACAGTAGTCGATACAAGCCACCGATGGATTATCCTAGAAAATTTATCGAAAATATAAGTCATGATACAAGTCTTAACAAAATCTAAGACATGAAAGGTAGAGGAAAAGAAAACTCACATGATCGGAATGGGTGACGGCGTTGTTTGACCCGTAGAAGGAACGGTGTTCGAATCCATCGACAATGGATCTCGCCGTGGATGGTTGGATCGATCGGGGACTCTTCGATTTTTTCCGTAGGGTAGAAATCGAAAAGAGGTTTGAGGCTCCATAGGGAAACATGTTATAAACAGTAAGAATGGATGAGACAAAGAGATCGAAAAGAACCTTCGATTTTTTCGAAGATGAAGTAGTGGTGGCCGATTGTTTTCGTTTCCCGGTGAAGGCCGTAGGGTCCGATTCATCCGGGGACTCCTAGCCTTGCGTCCTTTCCTTCCTCTTGTGCCTTCTCGAAGGCAACCACCTTAGTAGATTTTGAAACCGCCAAAGAATGAAGATAGTCGCTTCCAAAACACGTAATCGAAAACCGAGAGAAAACAATAAAACCTCACCAAAGGTGATGGAGTCAAAATTTTGACTCGATCAATATGTACTAGCCAAGGAGGCAGGAGAGCTTCAGTGGAGGTTAAGGTAAGGAAAGTAAAACAATTTCGATACGTAAATGTCTTTGTTTTTGGGTTTTGGGCGACGGTTTCTCTAAGGGTTCTCAATTCTCGAACCCATTTGGGATGAGTTAAAGGTTTTGCGAGTCCAAAAGGTGCCGTAGGAAAAGTGGGAAGGTGAGTAGGACAATACATTTCGAAAGGGGTTTTTCCTAAGGGATTAATTATTTTGTGGTTCGATCTATCGGTATCTCGTTTTTCGGATAAAGAAATGACAAGATCATAAAAGGTCGATTCTAGTTTTAGTGGAGTATAACATATTTGATAAAAATTCTCGAATCGAGATATTTGGAGACAAGGGAAGTGTGTACCTTTCTTCCCTTTGACTTGTCCCGCAACACAAGAGAAGGATGAGCAATCAGCTCTGTCGAACCTCATCAAAAATAGCACGATTACTTGAAAACCAATTAGTCCACCATCGAGAAAATTCCACAATCGATAAGTAATTTGACTCAAATGCATATGGATAAAAATGCATCGAGGGTCTTGGCAAAAATTTAGCAAGCTCTCTACCGATGTTCGATTCTACTCAATTTGGATTTAGGGAAGGAACTTAAAGGGAAAAAGGGTAAAGACCGGCTCGTGCCAAACCGTCTGGAAAAAGTCGGGGTAGTAAGTAACGAACTTGAAATCCCCGGGTGGAAACCCGATACTAGCACATCATGGGTCAAGTAGCCACTCCATATATCGATCGGCTTCTAATTGTAACCCGTGGGCCGAGGCAGAAATCTTGACTTGAACCAGACGGTCCCCTAAGTTGGTCACTTACTCGCTCAAAATTTACAAGAAAAGGGGCTAAGGTTGAATCGAAAACAAATCAAGTTAACAAAAATTGGAGATATTTACAATATGTGGCTTCGTCGATTTATAGCGAGGGTGACTGGAGGATAATCGAGCCCCTTCTATATTTACACTTAGGGGGACAAGAGAATATCGAGGAAGGACACTCTCAAAAACGGATGTTAACCATAGCCGTATGAACCAAACAGGCCGTAAAAATTCCCCGATGCCTTAGGAGTATTTAAAATTTCGACAAACTTCGTCGAAAGCTGTATATACATGTGCTAGCAAAAGCTTGGCCAAACATAGGCGGGTTGACCTAAGTGAAGGAGATAAGCAAGATTGAAGAGATGAGGGGAAATTTGGATCGACGGGGCAAAACACATGGGTGCACAACCAATACACCAAAAACGCTACATGTTCTTCATCGCTGACATCTATCGAGGGATCATCAACGAAATGCTTCTCAATGAAATGCCCGTAGCCTTCGATTCCCAATCGATTTTTGACTTCAACGAATTATCTCGAAGGACACGCACCCCGAAAATATCTTTCCCCTATAGGTTTCAACCCAATGATGGCCGCAACATCGAGAAGAGTAGGTGAGAGGGGCCACAAGGTAATTCCAATGCATGTATCTCTTTATTCCATAGGTGCACTGCAGCCATGAACATAGCCATATCGAGGTAGGATAAATCACATCGAGATAAATGTAGAAAATCATAAACCCCCACATTCTTCCAATGGTCCCCGAATTTAGCCTTGACCCTATCAAACCATCGAGTGAACAAAGATTTTTTGGAGGGAGGACCCGTCCTATACACCTTGGAAACAAAATTCAAAAAATCGATCCTAACTTCTGGCCGATGAACTAGAGCAGTGGCCGCTTGAGAGGGTGAGGGGAGAAACTGCTCCACTATCGTAAAGAATGGGGCCCCCAAAACCAAAACCAACCCCACCAACAAGGTAAGGAACTAATACCCGAGTTTCAAGAATCCTTTTAGAGGCCTCTTCCATTAAAGGCAAGGGAGCAAACCGCCGGTTGTTAATTTCCAAAGAAGGTAGAAGTAGATGAGGTAAGAGGAGGAGCCGAGAAATCGATGACTTAGATGAAGAGGCCATTATAGTAAGATTAGAGAAATAATAAAGAAGGTGACAGTAAGGTAACGTAAACGAAGGCAGGAGCTTAGGGAAGAAGACAAGTTTTCAGCAGAGGATAAAAGTTCGCGTAAAGCCGTAGTAAAGATAGGTTGAGAGGTTAAAAGGAAATCGTATAGGAGATGGAACGACGGAGGTGAAAGGTAATAAATGCAACAGCATCGTAAAAGCAACATGACCGATATGATAGCGACGTAAAGACGAAAGGGAAACCTAAAACCCTTTTAACCCTAGAACCCCGTAAACCCTAAACCCTAAAGTTCTATGGGCCTCCGAACATTAAAGCGGAATATTGAAAGAATATAAACCGAAATTATTCATATTCTTTCAAGGGGGCATTTGTTAGTAGCAAATCGAGAAACACAATCGAATCGAAGGGAAAAGAAATATGACTCGATAAGATAAACAAATATTCATTCGATGTCCAAATTGAAACACGTAGCATATAACATCGAGAAGCACAATCGAGAAATGAACTACTGCTGCCAAATAAAGACTAAGTCATAGTGTGGAATCGAGAAGTCTCGATCGAGAAATGAATCGAAAGGGAACTTTCCCGATGTCCGATTATAAAGAACGTGACACATAAAATCGAAAGGTAAAATTGGAAGAGTAGGCGTAATAGTCGAAAAGCTTAACATGGAGTTAAGGTTAAAATAAATCGATACCAGGTATGCAAAGTTCTCGATTAAATCAAAGGGAAGGCTCGCTTTGCAGATATCATAACCTTGGCTAAACCTTGAAAGAAAGTAGTCAAAACGCACGCATCGAAAGCAGCTTCTAAGTGATGGAAAAGTTGAAGATCGTGAGAACATGGGAAAACCGTAAAAAGAAACCGTCATACGCACGAAGAACGTGGTAGCAGCCTCGTTAACCGCTCTTAGAAGGCTTGAACAACGCCCTATAAATAGAACAAAGAAAGGAGAAACAGGAGAGCGGAAATTGGCAGAGAACGTAATCGCAGTGAAAAGTCTACCGGAGAAACGACGAACACCATGAAGCTTCCGGCAACTGGATTTCCTCGCTCACCGAGTACATTTATCGCTTTCTTATTTTCCTTGGTAATTTACTTTCGAGCCATTCCAATTCAAGCAATTTCATATTCTTGTATATTTCATTCAATGTCATTTCGATTTCCGCATATTTCGACTTCCCGTTATTTAATTTTCGTGCAATCTTAATGGGTTTTAGTAATTTACATTTTCCGCACATTTCGATTTCCCGTTATTTACTTTCTCGTGCAATTTTAATGGGTTTTAGCAATTTACATTTTCCGCACATTTCGATTTCCGTTATTTACTTTCTCGTGCAATTTTAATGGGTTTTAGCAATTTACATTTTCCGCACATTTCGATTTCCTGTTATTTACTTTCTCGTGCAATTTTAATGGGTTTTAGCAATTTACATTTCCCGCACATTTCGATTTCTCGTCCTTTATTTATCTCGCAAACTTAATTTCTGGTCATTTACGTTTTCACGCTTTCGATTCTTAGTCATTTAAGTTAATGCCCTTTGGGTTTTCGCCTTCTTGCAATTTAATATTCTCTTTCTCGATTCAATACTTTATCGCTTTGTTGAAATCGAGCATTTTAAACATAAAATACCAAAAACCACATTTTCGATATCCTCGTAGTTTTCAATTCTCATACGCGTTTTCGATTGAAAATCAAATTGCTAGCCTAAGTAAAAAGAACTTACGTGGTAGAATTTTGATTAGGACCAAAACACCCTTTCAATCGAAATCGATCGAAATTCCACCGGAAACAATATCAATACATTCATGTCCACAAATAAAATCAATATGACTAAAAATATTTTACTTTATAAAGTGAGTTACTAATTTCGAAAACACGGATCCCAATAATATTATTAAGTAAAGTGTTGTTAATCATTTAACGAATATTTTAAAAATTGAATTGGATACGGAGATCGGTGAACATATAAGTTTAAAATTTAAAGGTTTAGTCGAAATTTAATTAGGATCTAATTAGATTTAATAAATTAATTTTTTATAATATGATAAGAATATAATATGATCATTAATAATAATATTTTTTTATAGAAAAATAATAATAAGAATTATTGGTTATCTTAAGTTACATTAAAAATTATAAATATAAAATTTTATTAGAGAATATAAGATAAATAATTATTAAAATAAGATAAAATATAATAAAATAAATATTATTCAAAATTTACATAAAAAAATTAAATATATTATATATTTTATAAATAAGTATATTAATAAAATTAATTTTTTTTATTAAATTTGGTTCAACCTTAAATATAGTCCCATCTTTCTGATTTTGTATTGATTTTTTAATTTTATCTTAATTTAATTAAAATCTGATTATTTAAAAATAATATTGTAATTTCTAAATCAGTTGAATTGGCTGGTCCGATCTGATTTTTAAATATTAATAAATAAAAGTTTTCGCATCAGTAAAAATATAAAATTATATGCAAGAATTTTTTTAAGAACTCTAGTTTATTGAAAATATTAATAAATATGTCTCTTTTTATCAGAAATTATGATAAGTGTCATATCAATAATCATCTTTCACAAAAATTACTATCAAATTTTTAACCAATATTCTGCAAATACATCTTAACATTTCTCAAAATCAGACGAAAAAACCAGACGAAAAAATGGGGCGTCAATGTATTTAACGTAAATTGACTTTCTTACGGCTGGTTATTGCTCTGTTAAGGGACAATAATATTACAAATAAATAAAAAGTAACAATAATATGTTAAAAAATATTAGGATAAAAATCAACCCTATTTTTTCCAATGTCTTGATTTTAAAACATAGTTTTTAGTATTTCAATTTTTCAAATTTTGTATTATTTTGTCCATTTTCTAAATTAAGTCTTTAATTAGCATTTAAAAATATTAATGTTGAATTTAAAATATTGATACATCCTAAATTGATATTATCATGAAAATTAAGGAAAATAATGCTAGAAGTAAATAAATATTTTATTCCCATGAGATAAACACGTAAATATTAATCTTTAAAAAAACATACTCGTTCGTCTCGTTTTATTGTGTTTATAGTATGTTATAATCGGAGATGGGTTGATATGTTATAATAAAAACGGATTGCATATTTAATGACGGTTAGTAAGTCAGTATATTAATATTTTTTATATAAATATTTTAATATGTATTTTTTAAAGAAAATATACATTTAATTATATAAATAATTTTTAAGTTTTTATTTATTAATTGATATTATTTTAGATAAATTGAGAAAATTATTATATTTGTATAATACTTAATTATAGTTAATAATTTAAATTTAATTGATTAATATTTATGATTTAAATTATAATATTATAATATATTTGTATATTTTAATAATATAACATAAAAAATATAATATTTTTAATTATAATTTTTTATTTTAATTTTAAAATATAAATATTTATTAAAGTGGGTTGGGTAAATCCATCATATTCTTATATTGAGTTGACGGATTTTGTGAGCGGAATTAAAGTTTAAAATTACCTATAGTTATTTTTAATATTTTATTTCACATTCTTATGTATCTTATGTGAATAAAAAGGAATAAACCTAAATAACGAAAAGAAGTAGAACTTACTTGGATAAAGTTTTTCACTCACAAGCTCCAAAGCAAATGTTTTCCCAGCTAACTCTTCGATCCCACCAAGGGCTGAATTAATAAGATTTGGTACAAGGCCACCATCACTTTGTTCAATAGTCACAACAGCTTTCACATTAATCATATTCTGAGATTTCACGTTGCTGTTACTGTTTTTTGCCATCTTAGCCTTCATGCACTGAGGCACACACCACATACGAAACCTAGCTAACTAGTTTTTGTCTCGAGGGTTTTCTGAAAGTTATACACTTACGCTATGGCAAATATGAGTATATTTTCTACGTATAAATAGATATGTAAAAATTCACTGTCCAGTGAATGATAATGTAAATTCTTCTTTGTACTAATCACAAATAAGATTGCATTAATCAATGGGAGACTTGTCGTGATAATCTTCCGTTAGTACTATTTGAGGAGAACCGTTTAATTCCTACTAACGTTTTTGCCACCATCAAACAAGACAAATACATGGAGATGGTGTTTGAATTGGTTTGGACTTGGAGATCCGCTAAGATAAAATATTTCCCGGAAAATAAGGGTCGATTTATCGGACAAATTGACATTATTGAAAAAAACAAATTCCCATACGCACGTTGGTTTGCCACCATCATCAATCAACATATTTTTAAAGTTTTTTTTTTTACCTAATTACGTTTTTGTTCTCAAATTATCTTAATTTTATGATCTTTAGTTTTTCAAGATTTAATATTTTTCAAATTGGTCTTCCAAGTATTATTATCCAAGGATTTTTCTTTTTTTTTTCTTCCAACTTTAAATTGGACTAATCATCTGGGATTTTTGGGATCCAGTTTGGTAAAAAAAAACATATTAACATCAATTTTTTTAATATAATTTTTTATAAATATATTTTAGATTTTTTATCTCATATTAATCATATAAATTTTAAATAATAATTATTTTATTGTATTTTAATTTTATGTTAATAATTATTATTTTACACTGTTTAATATATTTTATATTTATAACATTGATCCAGTGATAACAACCTTTTTTATTTTTTTGCTCATTCTTTTTTTATTCTATTTTTTCATTTATTTTGTTTTGTTTATTTTTTAAATTATTTAATGAAACAAGTATAAGAAAAAAAATCTTATCACATATTCCTTCAATGAAAAATTGTTTGAAACCACTAATGTTTTACTTTAATATTTAACCAAACAACTCCCATGAGATGCTATTTTTTAAAAATTTGATACTATTTTTATTTTATTTTCAAATTTAAAAAGTTTTTAATTTTTCAAAATTGATAAAAATAAAGTTTTAGTTCTAAAAGACTAAGTTTAAAATACCAAAATGAGTTTTTAGGATTTAAGTATTAAAATTTTAAGATTATTTCTAGTGTCTCAAATTTTAAATATTTAAATTATATTATTTTTAAATTTGAAAAACTAAATTAAGTCTTTTAAGATTTGAGAGATAAAAATCATAATTACTTTAAATTGTAAAAATTAAAAATATAATTAAACCTAAAATATATTGATGTGATAACGTTAGAAACGTGTCAAATGGACAAACACAACAATGATTCATGAAGGTCCATTTAGAAGTAAGAAGATGAAAATTGTATATATTTTATACACATGGAAGACTCTGTTAATATAATAATATCAACTTTAAAATTACATAATTACATATTTGAAAAATAATGTAATTAATTATAATTTCTATGTATACTTCTTTTAGCATGTGTTTCGTGCAAAAATTATGAACATATTCTAGTTTTGGTACTTGCTTTTTCCCTAAAAAGTTCTTTATAGTTATGTGCTTCTATGAAAGAATTGTTTACTTTCTTTTTGGCTAACCCAATTTTATAACTACCACTAGTATTCATGTTTTGCACGGATTGTTTAAAAAATAGAAAATTTACATGCTTATTTAATACTTTTATTAATTCAATCATTGAATAAAGCGTGCAAAATTAAAAAATTGCAAATCTAAGAAAACAATAGCATTTTAAATTAATTTAAAGAAGAAAAACAAAACTTTTGAAAAATAATGAATTTGATGAAAAATAGAATGGAATCAAATAACTTTAATTATTATTGTTTAAATTTTTTTAAAATAAAATAAAATCTTATGAAACATATTTAGCTTCACGAATGAGGAAAGATAAACTAGGAAATCTCTTTTTGATGATGTCAAGGTAATTAAGATAGTTAATTTGTATAAAGTCAAACAAGCTAAACTTTGAATAATCAAATATGATAAAACAACTAATAATTGATTATATGACTTAAAATTAAGTTTTCATAATACGCATTCATAATCGATTATGTGGTCACTTAATCGATTATTTGTCAAAAATTCTGTTTTAACACAATACGCTAATAATCGATTATGAAAACACCTAATCGATATCCGGCTATTTTCAAACTATCGGTGCACTAAAATAATTGATTAGATAAATCTGCTAATAATTTTATTTTTATAAAAAGATGTAAAATTTCTTTTATGAATAACACTTTCAAATACGAAAAGAAGAAATTAGAAAGAACGTTTTGGGCATCAAGGAAATAGTATACTTCTACAAAATACTTGGGATTTCAAATTCAAAGTAAAGTTGTTTGGCTATAAGGTTTGATTGTTCCGTAAATTACAGGTGAACACGTTTCATATTCTTTTTTGTATCTTTGTTTCTAAACATTGATGTATGTGAGGCTAGCTATATCTGCTTAACTTGAAAATTGTGAGGTAAAGTATTTTCAAGAACTGTGGTCTTGATTATAGAGTATTGTAAAATCAAGATTAGTTGATTAGATTGTAAATCTACTATTAAGTGAAAAACCCCAAGCTTGGTTAAAACTGGATGTAGATTCAAGAAGAATCGAACCACAGTATAAATTTGTGTGTCTTTTCTTTTTCTCTCTATCTTGGTATACTTGTTTTTCTATAAACTGTGATAATTCTTTCATAATTGATTATAGGAAAAGTTCTTTAAATAATTGATTAGAAACCTAATTCACCCCCCCTCTTGGGAAAGTTCTCGTCATTAACATTTTATTAATACATTCAACATTTTAATTAATTGAATGGTGTTTTCATTCTTTTATTGTATATTTTTTTCAGTTAACTATTTTATGTTATTAAATAAATAAAAACTATCTAAAAATAATTTTTGTTATTCTTATTATGATTTTTTTCCACTAATTTATTATTCATGCGGATGGAAAAGTGACAATGATATTGTTTATTTCAAGCGATTTGAGGAGATTTGTGAATGTTAATTTAAGGGAGAGCGTCATGAAAGTGCCCTCGTTTGAACAAAGATATTAGTGGATAAACACAACTCATCCAACATGCATTTACATTTTTGTCTCTCTCCACCTCCACGTGAAATAACTGTGCATGACATCTAGAAATAGTGGCGATAGGGAAAAAACTTTTTCATGTAGGGAATCATTATCGAGATTCCTGCAAACTCACATGCATGCAGCTATAACTACGGTGGAGATTTGTCCCATGTCGTGTTGACCATGACCATGGTAGTGAGAGGTTGGGTGCCATTAAATACCCATGAGATGAGGCTTTGGTGTTATGTGTTTAAGTTGTGAGGTGTGGGTCATATTCGATACATTGCTCGTTCACATTGAGGTTAGTGGTTCTCAATCGCATAGGCTACGTGTTGGTGATTGTGGTTTGGTTCTGTGTGTCGTGTTTTTGTAGGTGAGAGTGACAGAGAGAATGGTTATGGGTGACAATGGTCGCAGAGAATTGATTCTCTGCGAGTTGACAATCGATTATGGCTTGCCTTGAATGGAGAACTGATTCTTGCTTATGAGAATAAATTCTCACTTATGAGAAATGATTCTCAACAAACGAAAATCGATTATCGTCTCTATTATACATGCATTTTCCATTTTTTCCATGTCTAGAATTGATTCTTGACGAAGGAGAATCAATTCTTGTCCAATACATAATCGATTCTAGAGGGCTAGATTCGATTCTCAATCACGTTTTATTTTAATGTGAATTGATTCTCGTATATGAGTTGTGTTATGTTTCAACCATTGACATGTCTTGTATTGTATCGTAAGTTGTGCATGATGATCGGTAAGTCGTGGTAGTGGTGCTCGTCGTCTCGTTGTGGTGGTGGTGCTCCTCTTGGTCATGTGAAGGTTGTTGTGTTGTTAGTGTCGTCCCATTGTTGCTACTCCATGTTCATTTTCATTCATGGTGGTGGTGCTCCTCATGTGTAAGTGGTGGTGCTCCTCGTGTTGGTCGTGTGGTAGTGGTGCTCGTCGCATCGTGTTGGTTGTGTGGTGGTTGTTTTGGTGCTTATTGTGTTATGGGTGGTGGTCGCCCGGTTTGATAGTGTGGTTGTGGTGTTGTTGGTTGTTTTCTGTCATGCTTTGTGTTAGTTCGTGGTGATTAATCACTAATGGAAAAATATGATTTTATGATAACTTTTTATAACGGTTGTAATCCATCCGTCATAGTATGTAGGGAGGTGACATTTTTGTAATAATATTATGAACTTTTTATGTTGGTTGTTATGTAACTGACATAATATGTGGGCAAATTCACTTTCTATGTCTCGTTAAATTTCAACCGACATAAAAAGTGTATTTTATGAAATATATAATTTTAGTTTAACCGACATAGAAATTTTATATTAAATTAAAAAAATTAAATATATAAATATATCAAAATATATTTGTATTTATATATTTTATATTTGTATATTTACACGGATATATATTTATTTGTATATAAATATAATTTATTTGTAAGTTATTAATTAAAAAATTGTACTAGTTTAGTGTTTGGAGTATCAGTCTCTAACTTTAAAGTACTTGGGTTCGAATATTGGCAGTGACAATTTTCTTAATTTAATAATAAAATAATATATTATAAAGTATAATAAAAATATAATATAAAGGAAACGTAATTGTAAATAAGTAAACTTAGAGTATTATTCTCTAACTAGGAAACGTAATTGTAAATAAGTAAACTTAGAGTATTATTCTCTAACTCTAGACTTTAAGGTACTAGGTTCAAAACAACATAAACCGACGTGAAAAGCTCATGACATATAAAGTCTTTTCTGCAGGTGGTGATTATTGGTGTTGCAATTCAGAGGTAAGTTAATTGATATAATTGTTGGTTTAAATTTTTGTTATCCGCTTAATTAATAATATGATTCTTTTATGAAAAGATTGTAATTGCAATTCAGAGGTAAGTTAATTGATATAATTGTTGGTTTAAATTTTTGTTATCCGCTTAATTAATAATATGATTCTTTTATGAAAAGATTGTAATTAATGATATTAGAGTAGGTGTTTAAGTTAGATTATGTGAAAAATATTTGAAGTTTGAAGTGAAATCGAGATTGTAGTAGTTTTTTAAGTTAGATTAACATAGATTAGGTATACAAATTATTATTTATATAAAACTTGTATTTAGGTAAAAATTATATATTAAGTATAAACATAAAAATATAATATTAATTTTTTATGAATTTATAATTTTATAGTAAATATATACTAAAATAATATTAAAATATATAATAGATATTTTATCAAATTTTAGGTTTCTATTAATTAAATATTAAAATATCATATTTACATAGTATAAGAAAAAAAAATTGAAGTTATAAAAATAAAGTTTGTTAATAATATATTAAAATGTATAATAAAATTAAATTTAAGATTGTTAATAATATATATAAATTAGGTATGAAATTATAATTTATGAAATATTGAATATTTTTTTAAATATAGTCTAATATGAACTTATAAACTTAGCACTAATTTAATATTAAATTATTATAATTAGGATTATATTAAATGATTTTAATTAAAATTATAACGTGAACCATAAAATATTTTAATTAGAATTATGGAGCGTTGATCGTGCCACTCGGTAATGGATAAGTACAACACGTCAAATACATCAACGCATCCGATGACATACTTCCTTAATGGATTTAAATGATGACATGAATTATATATCCTTGAGGAGCCTGCATTTCTTGGGACAACATAAGATGTTCCTCAATCATCCACATATGTAGATTCACATAGTCTAGTATCGACTCCATCTATCCCATCCGGTGGTACATCGATTCTCTTCCAGGGGCTTAAAAAGAAAAAGGTCGATGATAAATGTGGTAGAAACCCAATTTGACCATTAAAATACCAAATTGGATCTTGTTGTTGAAGCAATTGGCAATGGTAATGACATTTCTGAAAGATTAACCACGCATGCGGAAAGACAAGTGATGACTACTAAAAATAGAAACAAACTACTGTGCAGTGTCACAACTTTTTATGTGTGAACCCATTACCTACTAAATGTTTATTTGAGATGTCAACTTCATGTCCTTTGAGCATGTTAATTAGTATGATGTCGAGAAATTAGGCATGATATTTTGTAATATGGTTGAAAATTATTTTGGTGGGTTGTATTGATGTAAATATGTACTGGACAACTATTTTAATATTTATGTCATGTACTTTAATTTTAATTTATGTTTTGATTTATTCATTTACAACTTATGATTAATTGTAGTATGTAGTTTATTTTTCCTTCTATTCACACATTTGGTATTATGTTATATTTGTAGGTATGACTTCCTCTTCTTCAAATAGACATCGAAGTGACAAGGGAAAAAAGTGGAAAAGGTGTTACTTATGATCTTGGAAACCCTCCCTAGTAATTCGAGGTTGAGAACATATTAAATCTGACGCATTTGTTCAATACACACGATAAAATGGTGCACTTTAATGACTCAAGTAACAGGAGGAAAGTTTTAATCTCAAGAGTAATGAATTTCCCATTCTTCACCACATCAGGGTTGCACTTCCATAATCATATTTATTTCCAAAGGGTGGCATATTTTTGTATGCTAAATTCATAATATTGCGATCAGTTAGTTCAAATGTTTTACACAAACCTAAAAATCACAGAATGGGATATCTGTATAGTGAGATCAACATGACAATGATCAAAATAAATCTTGCGGATTGGTTAACTCTAGATGTTCTTAAATATGAAGGTCACAAGATGTCATTTCCTAATATCTCTGAAGACATGGAGTATGACCAAGAAATGACATTGAACTCCATGCTTAGACCATAGGTCCAAGAATGTGAGGAATGTAGGAAGTTTACAAATCAATGACAAACTTTTGCATTATGTCCTTGTTCATATATTGACTCATCAAGTGATAAATTTTACAAAATTGACATAGGAGGATATTCTTATGTTGTGGGCATTGAAAAATAATATTTTGATTAATTGGTTGCATCATATTATGCAACACATGTTGAAATATAGGAACAATAACATGCATCTTCCATACATCATATTCATAATACGCATAATGGTTCACTATGGCGTAGATTTGATGTTGGATTCCTCCATCGTCTTCGGTTGGACTCATTACTTTAGTAAAAGGACGTCGAAAAAATTAAATATTATTTGTGTTAACAGCGTGTGACAACGTAGAACGGTTAACTAAGAATATGAAAATGATGATGATGAAGATCCTATAATACCTCAAGATGATGTAGCCGATATTAAACAAGAAAGCCCTATCCACCATGAAGGTCAAATGTTATCACAAATTTGAGGGATTCAGGACATGCAAGTAAGAATGCAGGGAATGGAATATAGTTTAGCTAATCTAAACCTAATTGTTAGCATAGGTTTCGATAGGGTTCATGATAAAGTTAACCGTTTGAAGGAGAAATTTGACAACTTTGAAGACTCTTTAATGAAGTTAAACATAATTTTTTAATGAAGTTATGTCTTTGTTTACTTACTGCTATATTTATGTTTATTATTATGGATGACCAGGATATTGTCACATTGCACTTTGAATATTTGTCTCTATTAGCTTTGCATTTATTTATTAGGCACTTTTTCCCTATAATTTTAGAATTAAGTATGCAATTTATTTTATCAAGTTTCATTCTCAATCATATACTTAAATTTAAATTAACTTTATAATTCATTTAAAACAAATTTATTACTTTAAATTACACTTTTATTTTATTTAAACAAATTATGTCAAATTTTTTTCAAATAAATTTCTAACTCATGTATTTTATTTTATAAAAAATTCATATATTAAACTTTTATATTTTAAATAATATATCACATCTAATTTTAACATTATTTACATCAATTATATTTTATTCTAAAATATTTATTTAAGACAAAGTAAAATTATAATCTTATGATTTTATCAATTAAATTTTATTTTTTTTAATTTATCAAATTAATTACATTATTCACATACTTTCATTTCATTTTCTCTCAATTTCTAACGAACTTCCCCTTAATCCAAACAATTCCAAGTGTACCTCTCTTTTCATTAAAATCCATTTATTTACACTCCCTTAAATCCATTCTCTAATCAAAACACACACTAAATAATGATGGTGAAAAAGTTGCACTCACAAACTTCATTTTAATTTATCTAAATTTTATAGCTAAATTAAAACATCCAAACACTTTTAAGGACTAAATTAGTTATTATCTCTTTATTACACCGTTTACAATGAATTTTTAAAAATCAAACCAATTATTATATTAATCAATGCATTAATTCAAGATTTTATAATTTAATTAGGTTGAATGATACTAATAAATCAATAATTTATATATATATATATATATATATATATATATATATATATATATATATATATATATATATATATATATACTACAAACATAATATCTATTTTGTTATATTTTATTAGTTATATGATGGAGTTTAATTTAACGAAGAACAAATTTTGGTTTAGTTAATTTTCATATGATACAAAAATTAAGATCTTTTAGACTGTTTAAGAAATTGTTATGGCTAAGATGCATCATGTAAGAACTTAATTTTTAAGTAATTAAGTGGCTATAATAACAATATTTGATATAAGAGAATTAGTATCGATAGTAAAAGAATTGATATTGAAAATATAAACATTTAAAATCGGCTTTATGGAGAATCATAGAAAGTTAGTTTTTATTTTGTATAATGCTTATTGTTTTGTGATATTTCTCACTTGTAAATAAAAATCAGTCTAAAAACAAATATAAAAGTGTCAAACAAATTTAAAACAATACTAAATAATTATAAAATAATATATAATTTAAAATTTTCAATAATTCACAAAGAAATATTTGAAGAAAAAATTACAATGAATAAATGGTAACACAATAAGCATGAAACCATGATAGAGGGTGAGACTCCAATAGAGGTTAAGACCACAACGGATTGTGATAACACAAGAGAGGGGGAGAGCGCGATAGAGGGTGGGAGTGCAACATGATGAAAACGCGATGGAGGGTGAAAGCACGATGGAGGGTGAAAGCGAGGGCGCAATGAAATGAAGCGTGAGGGCAAGATGAGGGCGAAGTCACATGGAGTGCAAGACGAGGGTGAAGTCACATGGAGGGCAAGGGTGAGGGTACATTGTGGCAGAGAGCAAGAGCGGCACATTATGAGGACCATGTAATTATTGCATTTGTTATCCAAGTATCAACTTTCACTTATTTCATCACGGAGTCTTGAGTAGTATAAAAAAGATGTTGTTGAAGTTCATGCTCTTGTGGGAAATGTGTTTGATGTTTTTTTTTTTTATGACAGTTCTTCTCCATATGTTCAAATTTCTTGCAATGTTGGCATTGTGTTTTCCCGTAATGTCAACAATCTTTCTTCAAGTTACTTGACTTTTTGCAGATGCCACATGAAGGATACTTCTCTTTATTGTACTTAGAGAAACTTTTAAAATTTTCTTTATTTCTACGAATTTCTTCAATTTTATTTCCTTTGATTTCTTTATTCTAAACCTATAATTTGAGCTTTGATTGAAAGGTATTTTCGATAAAGTCTTAAATATACCTTTTCAATATTTTCTCATATACTTTAAGAGAGCCTATTCGTTTTGTCACCGATAAACAAATCCTTGATTTGTTCAATTATTGTCACAAATGTATCATATTTATGGGAAATAGAAATTAGAATTTTCTCAACAATTTTCTTGTCAAGAATACTTTCTCCATACACTCTCATTTGGTTGATTATCTCTTTAATTCTAATATAGTAATATTTGATGGTCTTAGACTCCTTCATATTTAATAACTCAAACTCACATCTTAAGAGTTTGAGTTTAATGATGCGTACCTTTGCACTTTCTTGAAACTCCTCCTATTGTGTATTCCATGCTTCTTTGGCACTTGTGACATCCATTACCCTTGGAAAAATTATATCAACCATGGCTTGTTGTAAGAAATATAATGCTCTAGAATCCTTCAACATGTTCTCCTGCAACCAGTGGCGAATCTTCTTGGGAGCTGAGGGGGCCGTGCCCCCTCAAAGTTCTGTAACTCCCATGTAATTTATGATTTTGGCCCCCCCAAACATAATGAATATTTAATATATTTACTTGTATATTTACAATTTTATCCTCTCAGCCCCTCCTCAGATTTGTAACTTTCGTATAATTTATGATTTTGTTCCCCTCAAACTTAATGATCATTTAATATATTTAAGTATATATCTAGAATTTTATATTTTCACCCTTTCATCTTTTTTATTCCTTTTATATTTATTTATTATTTATTAATAATATATTATTTGGCCCCCTCCCAAGATCAATGGTCAAGATTCGCCACTTCCTGCAACTCTTTCTTTTGAGCAGTCATTAGTGTGGAAATGTCCGTAGAAAGCTATGAAGTCATCTTCTACAACCTCCCATAGATCTTGAGAGCAAAAAAATGTTTTCATTTTAATTCTCCAAAAGTAATTATTTTTTCTCTTGAAGAGGAATGCAAGAATAGATGAAGAATGATTGAGATTAACCATTGATTGAGATTGATACAAAATGTAATCGAATTTTAAAGAAAATAATTAAGTATTGTAAGGTAGCTCTAATATCATTGTTAATATTTTAATAATAGTATTTTAGGAAGAATAAAACATAAATTATTATTGGTTAATATTAACGCCTGCCATTTTGTTAACTTTTAATAGTTTACAATTTTCATGATAGGTATTCTACTTACAAATACAAGTTTTTAGAATTTTGTAGTAACTTCAACATACCTGTATCATGAGCACCAAGGTAGTGGTGCAGAGCTACATTGTGATGGAGTTGAAGAGAAACATGAAGAGGAAGAGTGAGGTGCCATTAAAGGTGAAGTTGGAGACCAAGGTAGATGCTCGGATGGGTGTGTTCCAAACCCTACACGTCAGAGTTACTATTTTGTGCGATGGTGTCATCACATCTCTCCCCAACTACGAGAAATCAATGTCCACATCGATTGAGAATAGAATGTGCGAAGTGGGTGTGAGGTTCAAGGTCTGCAAATGAACTATTGGTTGACAAAGGAACATGGTACCCAAACCTTGTTCGAATAGAGAAAGATATGTGATCACGTTCAAATTTTACATTGTCGCCACCGTCAAAACGAGGTGGTCAGAGCGATGCGATGGTTCCGACTTTCCGTTTTTCGCGTTTTTATTGGTGTGGTTACAACGCCTTTAGGTTGTCCGATAACCAGGCTGAACCTAGGGGCAAGGTTTTCGAAAAGGCATTCTTGGATTGTCTGATAATCGGGCTAAACCAAGAACAAGTTTTTGAAGGGTTCTTCTGGAGTCGCCACCGACGTTTTTACCGGAAACATCGGAAAAGGAATTAAAAGGCGTTGGTTTTTGAAAAACCAACTTTGGTCATTAGAACCAGAGTTGGGTAAGGGAGTTAGTTACGTGTAAGGGAAGTGTTAGTTCCCTTACGACGCCCCTTTCGGGTTCCCTATGATGGGCTAGCTACTTTGGATAAATAAATAAATCGGTGAAAAATACGCTTTTACCCTTTATTTTGCGGAATTTAAAATTATGACTACATGACCCTAGTTTCTATTGCATAATTTAAAATTAAAGCAGTAAAGTAGAGAGAGAGAGAGTGAAAACCTCCGAAGCAAGATTTTCTATTGATCTTTTGCAATTAGGGTGCTTTTTGGCAGCCCTTCACTTTTTACAGCGCCGAAGCCACTCAAAAACGCTATAAAACACTCAAGAAAACTCTCAGAAACTCCGGAAATGCTTCGGAGGGGTTCTAGAAAGAGAATTTGAAGAAATGTGTAGAGAGAGAATGGAAGAACTGTGGGAAATGAGGGGAATGATGCTCCTATTTATAGGGATTCGCGTCTGTCAGGTCGAGACGGGCTGTCTCGTCTAACAAGGTCGAGACGGCCGTCTCGCCTTGCAGGAATGGCGAGACGGCCGTCTCACCAAACAAGACGGCGGTCTCGCCATTTGTGCAAGGCGAGACAATGGTCTCAAATCCGAGACGACGGTCTCAACCTTAAAAGGCGAAAATCCTTATTTTTTGGCCAAAAATCCCTCCTATCCTAGTATGGGGCCTAATAGTCTCTTCTAATGGCTTCTTAGGCTTCATCCATCTTCGAAAAGGAGGTCTTCTGGTGTTTATTATGAGGCCGGACAAGATTTGGGGTCTACAGCTGCCCCCCCTTTACCCGACTAGTCGACTGCTGGCCTATTGTGCCAAGGATATCGACTGGAGGGTAAAGGAGTTGACCCTCTTGCCCGGTTGTCCTTCAGATGTTCCGTCTTTGTGGCGGTTGATCTTCTGGAAAAAGGTGTGCTTCCAGGATGCTTCTTCCGGTGGTAGCTGATCCTTCCGGCTGATAAGTACGAACCCCTACCTGGTTTTGACGAGTATGAAACCTCGTCCGGTAAGCCCCCTTTTGTAAGGCCTGATGAGTATACACCCCCATCTGGTGTTTGATGAGTATGAACCCCCATCCGGTAAGCCCCCTTTTGTAAGGCCTGATGAGTATACACCCCCATCTGGTGTTATGCCTCCGGATGCTCCTTCTTGCGATAGCTGATCCTTTGGCTGTGGTGGCGGCTTACTGCTCTAGCTCATGCGCCCTTGTTGAGATGTGTTCTCTTGTCTTTGATTTGGTCATCCGGTTTGTGCCGGGGATATTGTTGGTGTTCATCCAGCCTTGTTGGTTGCTAGGGATTCTTTGTTTTTGATCTTTTGATGGTGATCACCCAACTCTTGCTGGTTGGTCGGGTGGGCTTTGGTTGTGTTCGACTCTTGCTTGGTTGTCGAAGAATTTGTTTGTCAAGGTGGTTGACTTTGTTTCAATCCTGCACTTTTTTTTTCGTGGTTTTATCTATTTTTTCTCGTGATTTTGGATTTTGGCTTTTTTTCTTGAGCGTAAGTCTTTTGACTTTTTATCTTCTTTTGATTACGCTGACTTTTGGAAGGGATAAAAAAGATGCATGGAATAAAATTTTTATTTATGAAAGATTTTATTACAGCAGCCCTATTCTATAAGTGCTATCCCTAAGACTATGGGCTATCATCTGGAGACAATCTGTAGGAGGGGAATTGCTGGTACATATGCCTCCGAAACTCTGCTTGGTCCCGGGCTTCATCGCGGTACTCTTGCTGGAATGTTGCCCAGTCTTGCCTCATCCCTTCCTGATACTGGTATATCGTCTCCAGTCTAGTGTCGAAGGCTTCTTGTCTTAGGGACATCTGTTCTTGCCTCACAGACATCTGCTCGAATTGCTGGCGCAGATCGTAGATGTTGCGGTTTATGCCAGCAAAGTCGTCTGTGTACTGTTGCTGATGCTGATGTTGTTGTTGTGGCTGTTGGAAATCGGGAGGTGTCGGGAGATCGTGCATTGCCATGATGTCCTGGAGGTCCAAGATGAAATCCAGTGATGGGTGGAGGACCAGCTGGGTTCTGCGGCGCATGAGCATCCCCATGCTGACCAGTATCGACCCGTTGATAGACTCGGGGCATTGACTGGAGGCCAGTTCTTCCCAGCCACTGCACCCCTATTTTTCTGCCAAGGGGGTGATGAGGGGGGCCATGAGGACAGCTCCTACTGGCCTGCTCCCGAAGTCCTTGAGGGCCTTCAGGAAGAAGTAGCCAGGGTTGCATCGACGCCTCTGGCACATGCAGTAAAGGACGAAGAGATCAGGGAGTGTTACCTTTCCCTGACTCTCCTTCCTGCCATGGATGGTCCCCGTCAGCAGCTTGTGGCAAATGCGGAAGGCCGGGGGGAGTGCTGAGCCTTTCATCAGCGTGGGCAAGGTGGGTGCCCTGGTGAGCTCCTCCCACATCTCGCCGGCGGTGAGGTTGGTGGGGCGTGCGCAGATGGCCTCCTGGTATTTCCGGGTCAGCACGTCTTCGGGCTGGACAAATCCAATAGACACGTTGAATTCGTCCAGGGTGGTGGTCCGATACATCCCACCCATAAAGTATGTCACCATCTTTGTCGGTGACAGCCTGAGGATCATGGCGGGAGTTTCGGCGTAGGAGATGGAGGCCAGGAACTCCATCACTGCTTGAGGGTACACATGGGTGGGGGGAGACTGCAGGAGGAAGCCCCATCCAATGTTGTCTATGTTGGCCCGGACGTCATCCTCCCATCCAAATTCGGCGAGGATGCCGAAGTCTAGCTTGAGCATGGGGTGCCATGCGTACCCCCTGATGTGCTCTAGGTGAGCTTGGTGCAGTGGTGAGAGCCGTGTGGGGTCTTGAGGAGCAGGTGCTGAGGAACTGCTAGGGCCAGCAGGTCCTCTTCTCTTCCTTGACTGACTTCCACGGAACATTTTGTCGAAAAGGTGCTTGGAAGTGAGAGATCTGAGAGTTGGAGTGCAGAGGAGTTGTGGAGAGCCTCAAGAACCCTCCCCTATTTATAGGGAAAAATTCAATCCGGGACCACCGTCTGGGAAGTCGAGACGGCGGTCTCGACTTTGGCCTTAAATGAGACGGTCGTCTCGCCAAGCAGGACGGCGGTCTCGTTTTCAGCGAAGTCGAGACGGCGGTCCCGTTTTGCTTGGAGACCGAGATGGCGGTCTGGTAATTCCGAACGACCATCTCGAATTATGGGAGTTTTTTTTTTGTTAAAAGAAAATAGGACCTGGTTCAAAAACATTTTATGCATGCAATGTTTTTATGTTTGATGTCCTATAATTCTTATTTCAATTAGTTTTTCAGAAGGATTTAACTGACGTGTCTTGTAATGCCGAATGTCCTCTGATCTGGGTTTTTGCATTTGGCTGTACCATGCCGGACTTCTTATGACCGAAGGGTAGCTTGTTTTTCCTTTTTCTCTTTTGTAGAGCACTCTTTGTCATGTAGTGTTCCTTTTTCTCCATTCTAGGGGTTTCAATCCTCTTGTTGACTATACGCCTCCATATTCCCAAATTAATTATTAGAATATTGTTGTGAGGGTCAAGAGAAGAGGAGTAAAGGGGTAAATTCAATGGCTTGTGTTTTAGAAGGTTTGTTTTATTTAGAAAGAAGTTTTGTAAGAATGGCTGGCCAGGGTTAGGCTTAGATGTTTAAGCTTTTTGTCTAAGCAAGCGTTTCCCCTTTTTTTTTGTACTTGCGCCTTAGTTTTATTTCCATTGCTTTTCTATGGCTACTTGATTTCCCTAGATCGCCCTTTGGGTTTTCGAACTAGGATATTGTGCTTTGGTCCTATCTTTTGTCTAGGTTCCTTTTTTTTGTGTTTTTAGGGAATCCTAGCGGACCTTATTTTGTTACCCTAACTTTTGCCTAGGCTACCCTTTATTTTTGTTCGGGTATCCTACCGAGTTGACCCTATCTTTTGCGTAGCCCCCTTGGTGGGTTTCCTACCGGGTATTTTTCTTGGCCTTTGGCTTCTATGTTTTTTTTTCCTTTTTTTTGTATTTATTTTTGTTCACAATATTGGCGAAGCATGACTTTTCTTTATGGCGAAGTGAAGTCTTATTTGGTGCTTCTAATCAACTAGCTTGACTGTAATGGCAATGGTGAATTTTTGGTTATTTGGATGCGCTTTTTACTCTTCTTCTTTTTCTGTTTACTTAGAAAGGGTTATTGTGAGGTCTAGTCAGAAATAGCGAGAAAAGAAGCAGATAGTAAGAAGTATTCTTTATTAATTAATAAGGGAATATGTTCCCTAAAATGCCCGAGGGTCGGGGTAGCCCCGGGGAATAATCTCTAACAATCATGGGGTTTACATCCCTTAAATGAAGAAAAAGATTTCCTAATGACTAGGGTAGCTCTTGACGCTTGCACCCCTCCACTTCGGAAGATTTGCTTGAGTGTGCGGAGGGGAGACTTCCCTTTTCCTCTTTCTGCTCGGCCCTTAGTAGGGTCATATCCTAGGCCATGCTTGAGAGGATTATCTTGGAATTCTGGGGGTTCCCTTATGCCTTGGGAATCTGCCCCCAGTCCTTGGCCAGGATGGTAACCATGCTTCATCATCATGCGAGCTACCTTTGTGTTTTTGGGAAGTCTTTCTATATTGGCAATTTCGAGCGCTTGAAAAGATGTTTCAAAGGCCTCTTCAGCCGCATCCACATAGGGTTGGGTGGACGGTCCACTGATCAGGATATCATCTTCTGCTTGGACCGTGACCAATTTGTCGTCCACTATGAATTTGACTTTCTGGTGGAGCGTCGAAGGTAATGCCTTAGGGTCATGAATCCAAGGCCTGCCGAGGAGACAGTTGTATGCTGGAGTAATATCCATTACGTGGAAATCGACGTTGAAGATAGTGGGTCCAACTTGGATTGGCAAATTAACTTCTCCCACTACTTCTCGCTTTGATCCGTCGAAGGCTCGAACGATAGTGCTGCTTGGGCGCAGACGGGTTCCTTGGATAGTCAACTTGTCTAGTGTGCAATTGGGCATCACGTTCAAGGATGACCCGTTATCCACAAGAACTTTGGCGATGAGGTACTCCTTGCACTTGATCGAGATGTGCAAGGGCTTGTTGTGGTTCGACCCCTCAAAGGGTAGTTCTTCCTCTGTGAAGGTGAGGTGATCGCTTGCCGTAATGTGACCGACAATCCTCTCAACCTTTTCTTGGGATATAGTGTGAGGCACATGCGCTTCACTCAAGACCTTCAACAGGGCGTTTCTGTGCGGTTCTGAGCTCATTATTAGAGATAACAATGTTATCTTTGCAGGTGTACGATTGAGCTGGTCTATAATGGAATACTCGCTTTGCCTTATAAACTGTAGTAATTCCTCCGTCTCCTCCTTGGATTCCTTATTTTCTTTTTCCTCTTCGGTGTTTTTATTTTTTCCTTTATTTTTGGGGACATCTTCTTGTGAGTCCTTAGGGGAGTAGATTCTTCCATTTCTAGTCATATCCCCAATGCCGGCTATATTCGTGATATCCTCTTTTATTGGTGAAGATTCCCCGTATCTCCACGGTACAACTTTATCTGTCTCGTAGGGGAAAGGACGTGGCATAAATAGTCGCACTGGTGTCCTTGCCCCCTCTTCCTTATTTTTGAGGACCAACGGTCGAGTCTTATTTTCCTCTTGTGATGAGTCGACCATTAGAGAAAGCTTGATTAGGAGTGACTTTCTCTCCATTCTTCTGATTTGGAAGACGTTTCAATTAATCCTTCCTTTTTATTATCTTATTTAAGCGTGAAAGGAGGGGAAATTAAATATGCAGATGAATGTTATGCATGCAAGTAGACAATTGTTGAATAAAGGAAAATTTTATTTATCCGTTAGAAGGTGTACATTCCCCTATTCCATACTACGAAGCAACTTTTGGAAAAAACGGAAAAGCCTAAAGAAACCCACAGGCGGGTCTTGATCTCTATATAATTCCCTTTCGGCTTCTCGGACGTGACGAGCGAGTGCTTCGCTTTGCTTCTGGACTGCCTGGCTCATATCTTCGCTGTACTTTTGAGCCTCTTTGATTTTTGCCTCTTGATGGACGACCATGGCTTGTAGTTCATCGAGTTTTGTAAGGGCTCGGTCCTTTTCTTGTAGTACTTGGCCGTACTGAGCTAGCCCGTCTCTTTCTTTACATCGTAGCTCAGTGAGACTTCTATTGAGTCTCTGATTGGCCTCCCGCTCTTGGCGTATTTCTGACCGAGTCTTGGTGAGGTCTTGCAACAAGTCCTTGATTGTCTGAGCCTGTTTTGCTGATTCGGCCTCAAGGTGTGCTGATTTGGCAGTTATCTCCTGAAGTTGGCTATCCGAGCTGGTTCTGGCAGTTTTGGATGCTCGGATAGCTTGCTCATTAGAGTCAGCACACTGGTCCTTGAGGCGCTCTATTTCATGATCCTTTTTCTTGCATTGCCTTTGCAGACTATCAATGGTGAGAATAGATTCTTGCTCTCTCTCTTCAAGGGCCCTCATCTGGGCTCCCATGATTTCTATCCTCTGGGTCAAGGCATTGACTTGAGCCTGCAGCTCTTCACTACTGGCGCTTGTAATGAGTGAGGTGGATGGTTGATACATCCCTCTTCTTTTTCTCCACACCTCATAGTCACTGGAGACAGCCACTCGAGCTTTTCCTAGCTCTCTATCTCCCATAAAGAAAGGTTTCTCCCATGCTTTTCTCACGGCTAGTGAGTTGGCGATTGTGCATGGGTCTCCAAAGAAACACAGTCCTCCGAGTTCCCCTCGAGAAATGGTAGTTTGGGTTCTCATGAACTGTCTCATAGCTACTCTAGGTGAGTAGGCTATGCAACCCCTGAGTCCTATTAAGGGTACGTTCGGATAATCTCCACATCTGATGAGGACTGGACCGGGTCGGAACCAAGGGCAGACCCAGGATAAACTGTTGGCGTCCAAGTGTTCCAACTCGTCCTTCCACTCTGAAGTTAGGTGTCATTGGAGAGGGATTTTGGAGAAGCTCTTCAAAGGATCAGGGAACATTCCCATGTGACTAGAGGCGTAAAACTATGTAATGCCCACACAAAGAGTAGTGAAGAGCAGCAACGGAGTGTTTTTCCTTGCTTCTGGTGGCAGAAATCCACCGAGAGCAAGGTGTCGGCAAGAATTGCAGGCAAGAGACTTTTCGAGTGCACGTCCCAGGCGAAGAAGGCGTCCATGACGGCTTGATCCACTGTGTCGAGGTGGAAGGGAAACAAGATTGTTCCGAATATTATTAAGGCCAGGGTTTTGTTGAAAGCGACCCATTCTGTCCTTTCAACCAAATTGGACAAGTGGTCTTCTAACATTGAGACCTTCCAACCCTGGATGTTCCCTTTTCCCATCAGGGTAGTCTGCTGGAACGGTAGTTGAATGATGGCAGCGACTTGTGCTGCAGGAGTATATGCCCCGTGGCGTATATGGACCCTGGCTGATTTGGGCCATTTTAGCATGATTTCGTACTCCTCTAAGGTGGGCACCATGTCAAACTGCAGAAATTCGAAGCAGCGCAGACTGGAGTTCCAGAAATGAACTAATACCCTGATAAAAACTTGGTCGACACAGATCTTTAGCAGGTCAAGAATCCGTCCATAGGATTTTTCAAAGTCGGAGCAGACCTCTGGTGGCATTACCGCGCAAAGCCGTTCCAATTTTTCAGCATGGTATCGGGGAATGTCCACCTTCTTCAATTGTCTACTAGTCCCCTCCATTTTCTAAAACCAAAATGCATGTTTTATGAAAATGATGCTTATTGAATGAATGCGAGTGTTTTTTATTTATCATGTTTTGTATGATGTATTTTTTGAAAAATAAACTACCTATATGGGGGTAATATTTTTGAACCAGGTCCCATTTATTGTTTCGGAATCGGGTTTTTATTTTTATTTTATAGCCTTTTATCTCTTCTGTCGGACTGCGTGACTACTTAGCTTACAAAGAACCTGAAACCAGGCTAGCTAAAAGGCAGACTGTTCGAGATAAAAATTGGCTTTATGTGAAAGAATAGTTTACGTCCCTTATCTCTTCTGTCAGACTGCGTGGCTACTTAGCTTACAAAGAACCTGAAACCAGGCTAGCTCACCATTTAATGTGTACAATTTGTATTTCAAACAATTGCGTAAATATAAACAAAAAACAGTTATTAAAGCCAAACATTAAAACATGTTATAATACAAGGTAGGGTAAAAACGTTATTTTCTTGGTTTATTTATTTTTTAAGCTGGCCCAACATTAAATGGGATCAAATCTCTAGGCTTACCCAGTGGAGTCGCCATCTGTCGCCGCCGTCAAAACGAGGCAGTCGGAGCGACGCGATGGTTCCGACTTTCTATTTTTCGTGTTTTTATTGGTATGGTTACAACGCCTTTAGGTTGTCCGATAACCGGGCTGAACCTAGGGGCGAGGTTTTCGAAAAGGCGTTCTTGGATTGTCCGATAACCGGGCTAAACCAAGAACTAGTTTTTGAAGGGTTCTTCTAGAGTCACCATCGACATTTTTACCGGAAACATCGGAAAAGGAATTAAAAGGAGTTGGTTTTCGAAAAACCAACTTTGGTAATTAGAACCTGAGTTGGGTAAGGGAGTTAATTACGTGTAAGGGAAGTGTTAGTTCCCTTACGACGCCCCTTTCGGGTTCCCTATGATGGGCTAGCTACTTTGGATAAATAAATAAACCGGTGAAAAATACGCTTTTACCCTTTATTTTGCGGAATTTAAAATTATGACTACATGGCCCTAGTTTCTATTGCATAATTTAAAATTAAAGCAGTAAAGTAGAGAGAGAGAGCGAGTGAAAACCTCCGAAGCAAGCTTTTCTATTGATCTTCTGCAATTAGGGTGCTTTTTGGCAGCCCTTCACTTTTTACAGCGCCGAAACCACTAAAAAACGCTATAAAACACTCAAGAAAACTCTCAGAAACTCCGGAAATGCTTCGGAGGGGTTCTAGAAAGAGAATTTGAAGAAATATCTAGAGAGAGAATGGAAGAACTGTGGGAAATGAGGGGAATGACGCTCCTATTTATAGGGATTTGCGCCTGTCAGGTCGAGACAGGCCATCTCGTCTGACAAGGTCGAGACGGCCGTCTCGCCAAACAAGACGGCGGTCTCGCCATTTGCGCAAGGCGAGACGACGGTCTCGACCTTAAAAGGCGAAAATCCTTATTTTTTGGTCAAAAATCCCTCCTATCCTAGTATGGGGCCTAATAGTCTCTCCTAATCGCTTCTTAGGCTTCATCCATCTTCGAAAAGGAGGTCTTCTAGTCTTTATTATGAGGCCGGACAAGATTTGGGGTCTACATACATTAGATAGGATGGAGTGTTGTAAGAGCTATGAAGTCATCTTTTACAATCTCCTATAGACCTTGAGAGCAAAAAAATATTTTTATTTTAATGCTTCAAAAATAATAGTTTTCTCTCATGAATAGAAGTACATGAATAGATGAAGAATGATCGACATTATCTATTGATTGGGATTAGTATGAAATGTAATAAAATTTTAAAAAAGATAATTAAGTATTGTATCTAGATGATCAAATGTAACTCTAATGTAACTGCTAATATTTTACTAATAGTATTTTAGAAAGAATAAAAGATAAAATAATTATTGGTTAGTATTAATGCCTACCATTTTGTTAACTTTTAATATTTTACAGTTTTCATGTTTGATATTCTACTTACAAATACAAGTTTATAGAATATTGTAGCAGCTTCAACATGCCTACATCATGAGCACCAAGGTAGCGGTGCAAAGCTACATTGTGATGGAGTTGAAGAGGAACAGGAAGTGGAAGAGCAAGGTGGCACTAAAGGTGAAGTTGGAGACCAAGGTCTGCCTTGATGGGTGTGTTCCAAACCGGGTGTGTTAAGAACCCCACACGTCAAAATCACCATATTGTGTGACGGTATCGCATCTCTCCCCGACTATGAGAAACCGATGTCTGCATCAATTAAGAATACAACATGCAAACTGGGTGTGGGGTTCAAGGTCTAGAAATGAATTGTTGTTTGACAAAGGAACACAAATACCCAAACCTTGTTCGAATAGACAAAGATACGCGGTCGCGTTCAAATTTTACATCACATAGGATGGAGTGACGTGGAGTCATCTTCTACAATCTTCTTGAGAGTGAAAAAACATTTTTATTTTAATGCTCCAAAAGTAATAATTTTGTCTTGTGAAAAAAAGTACATGAATAGATGATAATTTAATAGAATTTTAAAGAAGATAATTAAGTATTATATCTATATTTAAGAGATGATGGAAGGTAGCTCTAATATCATTGTTAATATTTTACTAATAGTATTTTAGGAAGAATAAAATATACAATAATTATTGGTTAGTATTAATGCCTACCATTTTGTAAACTTTAATAGTCTATAATTTTTATGATAGGTATTTTACTTACACATACAAGTTTCTTGTTTGTAACAACTTCAACATGTGTACATCATGATTTTTCATCAAAACTTAATTAAATAGAAAAATAGCATCGAGAAAATGGTCATTGGACATTAATATTTTTGTGAATAAAAATCGGGATATATTCAGAAATATTTATTCTTCAAAACAAATATATTTTTCAAATTTGAATTGCCATAATTGATTATGTTACCAATGTAATCAATTATGATAGAGAAAATCATTTTTTCATTTCGATGCATCATAATTAATTATGACAGAGAAAAATATCATATTATGAATTTTATCACACTTGTGCTTTGGAGGCTTATGCATAATATTACTTCATCAACTTGTACCTCCATATCTAGTATTATAAGACTCTATCTAGTCTTCAGGAATCATCTTGGGCTTGCTTGAATCATCATCTTTATAAAAAACATATCTTGGGCATGTAGGGAAATGTTTCACATTTTCACCAACGTCATAAATTCAGCTTGTCCTTAATTCATCTTGAATGGTGTTGACTTGAATGTAGTTGACTTGAATCATCATCAAAATTATCTCTTGGGAATGTAGGGACATTTCCATCAATCTCCCCCTCATTGCTTTCAATCTCCCCTTTTTTATGATGATCAAGGAAACACACGAAATGAATTAAAATGCTTGACTCTATATAGCCAACTCAAGATTAACACATATTTGTATCAAGTGTCAGAGTCTCTTAATTTCTACTTGGATATATTAATAACAAGACTTCCCCTAACTCATATGAGCAAAGACTTCTCTTAACTCCCCTTGTTTAATTTAGATAGGAAAGAATTTCACACAAATTTTAATTCATCAAAAAAATCTACCCCTGTTTCATTGATAATCATAAAAAATATTATAAGAAAAAATCTCCCCTTGTTTCACACAGATTAATATCATCAAAATATCTCCCTGTTTCATTGATTATTAAAAAAAAATTATAATAAAAAAATTTCCCCCTGTTTCAAACAGATTAATATCATCAAAATATTTCCATGTTTCATTGATAATCATGAAAAATATTATAAGAGAAAAAAATCTCCCCTGTTTCACACAGATTAATATCATCAAAATATCTTCCTGTTTCATTGATAATTATGAAAAATATTGCAATAGAAACTGAGAACAAATTTGTACCTATTAGTATATAAATCAAGATAGAGAAGATAATGCATTAAAAAGTGTCATAGAGAAGAATATCATATTAAGGAAACAATATCTAGGATACCCAAGACAAATGAAGAGAGAGAAAGATAGGGGAATAAAATGATTATAGAGATAATGAAATTAAATGCAGTAGTTTCCCTCCATTGCAGTCTTCTTATTTAGGCAGCTTTCAAATTTAAATGCACTCATATTCTAGATTTCAAATTTCAAATTCAAATTGCAACAAATTTCAAATTTCAAATTCAAATTCCAACCAATTCCAAATTTCAAATTCAAACTTCTAATCCCAAATTTCAAATTCAAATTTCAAATTCCAATTCAAAATCAATTTCAAAAATCTCAAACTGCAAAAATTTCAAATTTCAAAGTCTCAAACTACAAAATTTCAAATTTCAAAAATCTCAAATTGCAAAATTTCAAATTTCAAATTTCAAAAATCTCATACTGCAAATTTTTAAAAAAAATCTCAAACTGCAAAATTTCAAATTTCAAATTTCAAGAATCTCAAATTACAAGATTTCAAACTTAATAATTTCAAATTTTCCTAAATTCAAATTTTCAAAATTCAAACTTTCAAATTTCAAAGTTGGTCAACATAATTGATTATTACAACAAGAAAAAAAAATTTCGATTCTGATAATCAATTAGATGCTCAAATTATCATCTAGACATGTATAAATGCTTTGTTCCTTTAGACACCCATTCATATTTGCCATTAGATATGCCAAAATGTTTTATGTAACATCTATTTGATGTATGACCTAATTTCATGCAACAAAAACATGTTGGTTTTCTTTGAAAAGGTCTAAATGCGTTTCTTAAAGTTTTTGAAATTGGTTTCACATCTATTTTCCTTGACTCTTTCACAAAAATAGTTTTATGAGGTTCTAGACTTTCTTTGGGTTTGTAACCAAGTCCAACTTTGCTAGAATTTCCTCTTTGATAACCTAATATCGAATCAAGATTTTCAGAAGATTTTGAAAAATTGCTTATTATTTTCTCTAACTTGAAAATCTCATTTTCTAAAAGATTACAATTTTCACAAGGTTTAAAAACTTCTTTATTTTTAGACAAAGTTTTAGATTTCTCAACATCTTTCTTTAAGCACTCATTTTCTTTTTCAAGAATACCAACAATATTTTCTAATGCATTAAAATTTTGCCTAAGTGCATTGTATTTCTTAGATAACTTGGTAAAACCTTCATACATATCTTGATATTCTTTAAATAACTCATCATATTCATTTAAGGAATTTGTACTACTTACCTGTGATAAGGCTTCATCATCACTTTTTGTCATCAAGCAAAATTTGCTTCTTCTTCTCCATCACTGCTTTCGGAAGAACTCTCTTGTGTTGTGGAAGAATCATTATCCTCCCAAGCAATATAAGCTTTGCATTTTCTCTTATAGGTATCGTTCTTCTCTTTCTTCTTCTCTTTCACATCTTTCTTCTCTTTCTTAAGTTCCGGACAGTCTGATTTGATATGACCATGTTTCCACATTCATAACAATGAAATTTATTTGTTTTCTCCTTTCTTTGTTGTCTCTTTTTCCTGTTCTTCATAAAACGAGAAAATTGTTTAACAAAAAGAGACATATCAGAATCCGAAAACTTACCTTCATTTTCGCTTTCGTCTTGTGAAGATTTTTCTGCTTTTAGAGCTATCGTCTTGGTTTGATTCTGTTCACCATTCTTTAACCTTTGTAGCTCCATCTCATATTCTTGCAGCTTTCCAAATAGAGTAACAATATTCATTTTTGTGAGATCCTTTGATTCTGTAATAGTAGTGACCTTTGGTTGCCAATTCCTGTCTAAGGATTTCAAGATCTTTTTGTTCAACTCCTCATTGTCAAAACTCTTTCCTAATGCTTTCAAGTGATTTACTATATGTGTGAAGCGTGTTTGTAAATTCGTGATGCTTTCATTTTGCTGCATTTGAAATAATTCATACTCCTAGATGAGTGTGTTTTTACGTGCTCACTTTACTTCATTTGTTCCTTCATGTGTTACTTCAAGAGTTTCCCATATTTCTTTTGCCGTCTTGTATTGTGAGACCCTGAAAAATTCATTAAGAGTTAAGGCAGAAACAATAGCATTTCGGGCTCTTACATCATAATGGGCACACTTATTTTCATCCGGTGTCCATTGATCAAAAGTCTTTGGAACAGCTCCAGAATCTGTTGTTCTCATCGGAATGTAAAGACCATTGAGTACAACATCCCAAACACCGTAATCTAGTGTTTGTAAAAATATTTCCATTCTCGCCTTCCAAAACTGATAGTCTTCTCCTTCAAATAATGATGGTCTGTTTATTGAGGCTCCTTACCTGTAAACCTGATTCTGCATAGACATCTTGACAGATCGTTTAGAAATATCTTATCTAACCAAGCTCTGATACCACTTGTTAGACAAATGGCATCTAGAGGGGGGGGGGGGGTGAATAGATGCACAAATTAAAATAGATGTCAAATTAAAAATTTATTTGTGAGTCAATAATTTTTTTAAACACAGATAAAGCGGAAGCGATAATATAATCAAGAAAAGAGAAAGAGATAAGGGAAAGAGAAGAGCACACAGAGATTTATACTGGCTCGGGTATAGCCAACCCTACATCCAGTTCCCAGTCAACTCTTAACACAAGAGTGACTCCCCATTCACTATCTTTTACAATCAACTCAGTAGAAGAACCAATAAAAAGTAAACTAAATAAAAACAAAATCACCTCCTTAGAAACCCACTAAGGATGAACACCTCCCTAGAATCCAACTAGGGATGAACACCTCCTCTGAACAAATCAAAGGATGAAAAACACCTCCTTTTCCACCAATGAAAAAAGGATGAAGGTAATAAAAATAAGAACAGACACACCTGGGTAATGGAGACAACAAATTGTAGAAGCCTGTAGAATGCCAATCTCCAAGAACAAGTGTGATTAACAATGAAAGCACAAAAGGCAGTAGAGAGGAGGGTTTTCTCAAAAGGTGTAAAAATATCTCTGTTGCCTTGCTCAGAATTCTTTTCTCAAAATTGATTGAATATAAATTGTATTTTCGAATTCTATAATTGTGTGTTTTTGATTTTTCATCAAAACTTAATTAAATAGAAAAATAGCATCAGAAAATGGCTGTTGGACATTAATATTTTTGTGAATAAAAATCAGGATATATTCAGAAATATTTATTCTTCAAAACAAATATATTTTTCAAATTTGAATTGCCATAATTGATTATGTTACCAATAATCAATTATGACAGAGAAAAATATCATGTTATGAATTTTATCACACTTGTGCTTTGGAGGCTTATGCATAATATTACTTCATCAACTTGTACCTCCATATCCAGTATTCTAAGACTCTATCTAGTCTTCAGGAATCATCTTGGGCTTTCTTGAATCATCATCTTTATAAAAAACATATCTTGGGCATGTAGGGAAATGTTTCACATTTTCACCAACGTCATAAATTCAGCTTGTCCTTAATTCATCTTGAATGGTGTTGAGTTGAATGTAGTTGACTTGAATCATCATCAAAATCATCTCTTGGGAATGTAGGGATATTTCCATCAATCTCCCCCTCATTGCTTTCAAGCTAGAGGTGCTGGTGATGAGGGCGTGGCCGGTGAGGGTGGTTCACAATTTGGGGCACGATGGTGGTGATGGAGGTGCTGGTGGTTCTGATAAGGGGGAGGTGGTGAGGAAGATTAGAGGGGTTGGAGATGGGGATGGATGTGGTGGTGGCCTGGCGATTTGGGGGAGTTACTGTGGGGGGCTCGTGGCGGCCATTCAGTGGTGTTGCGAGTTGTAGTGGAGGAACTGTGACCGGAGTTGAGTAGGGGCTGTGTGTGCTCTAGTGAAGGGTTAAGAAGGAAGATGGAGTGGTGCTGATCGTGATTGGAGGCGATTGGCGAGATGCAAGTGGTGCGATAATGTTGAATGGGAAAAAGGAAAGTGAAGGTACAGGGAGAGTGGAGACTCTTATGCGGGGAAAAAGAGGGATTGAGGAAGAGGGGAAGTAGAGAAAGTGGGAAGATGAAGGTCTTTCCCCCGAGTGAGGGAGAGTGCGGTGAGTCCCCCGGTGCTAAAGAAAAATCCCCTATTTTAAAGCCAAAAATTATGTTAAGATTTTGAGATCGGGTAAAAAAAAAAATGGGTTGGACCCAAAATTTTGCCTCTTAAATTTTTATCCTAAAAAGCTATTACTTAATTTTCCTTTTTTTTTAATTATTTTTTCATTTTTCTTTTCTTAAAAATTATATTATATTTTTATTTATTTATTTATTATTTTATTTTATTTTAAAGTGCTTAAAAACATTTTTTTATCTTTTTTCCTTTTTTTATATTTTAATATTTTTTCTCCTTTTTTCAAATAAGATGTTATCTATTTTTTCTTTTATATCTACCCGGACGAAATTGGGTGTCGACAACTGCCCCTCTTTACTTAGCTTTTACTAGATAATATGAAAATTTAGAATTTTCGTATGATCATAGTAAAAGATAAGTAAAGATAGAAGCAATAATTTCATTTGGGTTTCCATAATTATGACAAAAAGAGGACATATAGGTTGGTTGCTCGTGGATGAGACAAACCAATCAATCCGAAATACGATAAGAAATTTAAAAGGATATATAGATCGCTTGTGGAAGGGTCTAACCGTCAATCTGAAATGTAAAACTGGAAAGAGATGTATAGATTGTCTGTGGGAGGGACTGATCATCAATCCAAAAAGTAAATTGGAAAAGGATATTTAGATCATCCGTAGAAGGGATTGATCAGCAATCCAAACTGCTTGAAAAAGGATGTATAGATCACTCATGGAAGGGACTGATCATCAATCCGAACTTTTTGAAAAAGGATGTATAGATCACCCGTGGTAGGGGCTGATCATTAATCTGAATTATTTGAAAAAGCATGCATAGATCGCCCGTGGAAGGGACTGATCATCAATCTAAATTGCTTGAAAATGGATATATAGATCGCCCGTGGAAGGGATTGACCTTCAATCCGAACTATTTGAAAAAGGATGTATAGATCACCCGTGGTAGGAACTGATCATCAATCCGAACTATTTGAAAATGGATGTATAGATCGCCCATGGAAGGGACTGATATCAATCCGAACTATTTGAAAATGGGTGTATAGATCACCCATGGAAGGGACTGATCATCAATCTGAACTATTTGAAAATGGATGTCTGATGTTGTCAGGAAATACTAGACTTTTTAATGTAGATGTCAGGTAGACTAGACTGAATGTGGGTTCCAGTTGGATTGGTCTTTGATGCAGGTGCGAGGCAGATATTGGGCCTAAATGTGGATGTTGATATGGGAGAGGAGGATGCGTGGATGCATGTATATGTGAAGCAAGTGGGGATGCATGAATGCATGTGCTGATTTGATTGTACGGATGCATGGAGGTGCCAATGCAAAATGTAAGAATGCGTGGATAAGATTTAATGTATGTATGAACGCATGAATGATGTAAAATCCAATGTAGATGTATGGATGCATGTTGTTGATGTAGATAAGGGTGCATGATGCAGGTGGTTGATGCCACTGTGACTGTATGGGTTGATGGATGCATGTTGCTGATAGGCAAGTTGTAACATTTTGTTTATTTGTCTTTTCTTTCTTTTCTTTTCTTTTTTTGAATTTTTTTACTTTTTATGAATGCAAGCATTGATTATTCCCTTTGTAATCATCAAATCCATGAAAAGTTGTCATTTTATTCACTTTAAAGAATGAAAGTGGGGGGGGGGGGGAGGCATTGCAAATACTGAAGCCCAATGCAATGACTGCAGTATGGCGAAATTGACATTTTCTTTTGAAATATTGAAGAATCAAATGTTTGCTTGACTGGTCATTTGAATATATGGCTTGTTTGGCAAAGTTAACAGGTTTGAGGGAATGGGAAATGATATCAAGCTTTATAGGAAGGTTCCCCTTTTGACATTCTTTAAACGGAAAAACTGCACAAGGGTCGAGTTACAGAAACAGGTAATGTTGCCCTAGTTTCGAGTTGCAGGGAGGCTGAATAACAAAAGGTTAGGGAAAAGTGTGGGTTGCCCCCCATTATAGCAGTAGTATGAAAGAGATGGACATGATTGCCCCTATTTTGATGGTTGAAGTGGCGAAAATAGGGCTAATTGGTCCCAAGATAATGGTAGGGTAGTAGAAGAATTGCCCCATTTGATGGTTGGATGATAAAAATGAAGAAGATTGCCCCAGAAGGTCAGTGCGATAAGTAGGATTGCCCCTCATTTTGGCGATGGCATGGCAAAAGCGACCAAATTGCCCCTTCACCTGGCTATAAGACAGCTCAAGAATTTTGCTCTTATTTTCTTTTTCTTTTTTGTTGTATGCCATGTTGTTAGTCAAGAAATCTTATCATAGGATCAAGCGTTGCAAAAACCAGACAACCAATCCTTAATCAGCGTGGACTTTACTTGGCTTGTAACATGGCTATGGGTTAATGGCTATGAAAGAAAAGGGTATTAAGGATCAGAACAATATTTGCAGGTTATTTGAAACAAGGATCGTCGACCCAAGTTATGCGACTTTTACAACCAAGGTTTGGTTTGTGCAGGATTTTTTCCTTTTTCTTTTCCAATTTTTCTTCAAGATGCTTCCTGCTTCTCAATTCATCTTATTTCTTGAATGATGATTTCCTTTTCCTTTATTTTGTGTTTATTGTTTAAGGGTAATTTAATAAAAAAATGTTGTTTGTTTCTTATTGCTCAACAGGGGTAGTAAATTATATTGTTTATATATTTTTTGAATAAAAAAACATGACCACACATCACTTTAGATCATGATTGTCTTATTTTTGCAAAGATTGATCTTACAAAAAAATTTGATGACTTTCGACATGAATTGCCTTTTTATTATTTGTTTTCCTTATTCTTTTGTCCTACCTTTTTCCTAGACCACCCTTGCCGATTTTCAATCTAGTGGACTTTTCTTTCTATTTTTTACACAGACAAGATAAACCTAGTGGTGCTGCTTCAGAGTGAGGTCACTTTACTTTGAGTGATGATGAATTTTATTGGAGCAAATCCGTTTATTTTACAGAGGGATGGATGGGCTGAAGGATTTCAAGCACCATGCTTCTAAGTACTTCAAAGGAAAATGTTGACTTGTCGTCTTTTATCAAGGCATTGGATCAAAGAAAGTGCATGTCATTCTACACTGTTATTCTTTTTTCATTTCTTTTTTGAACTTTTCATCATTTTATTTGAAAATTATTTTAGAACGTCATGAATTTGATGACTATTCAAAAGAAATAATTAACTCAACATGCAATTTTACTTTTTTGTCCGTTTGTCATGATTTAAAAAAAAAAATTTGCGACACCCCTTTAGGACTTGATTCGAGCTAAAACTAGTATCCTTCCATGCTCTATGAAGAAAGCCATTGCACTCATTGATAAATGTAGAATTCAAAACCCAATTTGATATAGAATAAACTTGTTAAACAAACCATTGTCATTCATATAAGGGTATAAAAGTTTGACACATAACATAAACAAACAAGTCAAGAGTCCTAGCAAAATCATGAAAGTGAACCAAAACTGACATCGATCAAATCAAAATGACCGCCAAGTTTTCCCCTAGCCCTCACTCTCCACAACATTTGCGGAAGTGTTGTCATGCTCTGGTGGAGGATTGTCGTCAACACATGGTTTTTCTTCCTTGAAGCTCAACCATCCAGAATCAATTAGAGTTTGCACTTTGTGCTTGAACCCGAAGCATTTCTTTGTAGAATGTCGAATAACCCCTCCATGATAATCACATATGGCATTCACGTCATAATTTCTTGGGTATGGTGGCTGCATAGGCTTCATGGGGCAAATAGCAACTAGCCTGCTGCTATGAAGGAGGTTCGATAGCAGCTCTGTATAAGTAATAGGAATGGGAGTAAATTGTGCTTGGGGGGAAGCTTGTTGCTAGGAATGATAGGTACGAGTTGCAGGTTGCAAGTAGTTCCGTCCATAATCTGGGGCTTGGTTCACCCAGGAGGGTGTGGAAGATATTGCAAGCACTTCCCCTTCTTTCCCCGATTTTGCTATATTTGAGGCCGCAGACATGCCAGGTGCGATTCTTCTAGTCTTCAGACCGGCCTCTACTCTTTCCCCAATTATGACGAGATCAGAAAAGTTTGAAGAGACATTGCCTATTGTCACAATTAGAATCACAACTAGACGAAAAAATTAAGTTTCTAAATGAAAGAAAAACAATGGAGTCGCCACAAATATTTATTTTAAGGAAAATATTGGAAAAACCTTTAAAAAGAAAAAAAAAGTGGTCTACGAAATAAAGATTGAGTTTGAGAGTCAATTATGTGTAAGGAAGGTATTAACACCTTACAACATCTGTTCTAAAAAAATGGTTACCTTTAATTAGACATAAAAAATTTAAATATCTTAAAATTATCTATTTTATCCCTCAAACTTATATATCGATTAAATGTTGTTACTAAAAATAAAAGATTATATACTTATTTTTTAGCTCGACAGAGATTATCTCTCTGCTCCTACGTATCCCCGGATGCAATGGAGAATCGAAGTAACGTAGTTTTGTTTTTTTACAAATATTTATGAATAATTTTTTTTTACTTATTATGTTAAGTTAAATATATGCTAAAAATTATGTAATAATCAAATTAGAAGTACATCTAAAGTGATTATCATTTTTATAATTTGAATAATAATTAAATCGGAAGTGCATCTAAAGTAATTTAAATGTTTAAATTATCGTACTTGTAATTAGATTTAAAATGTATATATTTTTTTAAAATATTTTATTATAATCAAGTCAAAAGTACATTTGAAATGATTATTAATATTTTATATCAACCAAATTAGATGTGCATCCAAAGTGGTTAAACTTTTATGATATATTTTCTTACTACTCTAATAACAATAATATTGCATGTTTAATAGTACTCGAGAAAAGAAAATGATAATTAAATTTAATTGTCAATATAATAATAATGCTTTACTAATTTAAATTATTTAAAAAAATTAAAATTATCTTTATTCAAATAAACTAATAATAATAATAATAATAATAGTAATAATAATAATAATAAACTTATTAGTATTTGTAACTTATTTTGTTATGTTTTTTAGTTTAAAATAGAACAAAAAAAATATTAGGCCCAATAACTCATAAGAATTTTTCAGATTCATCGTTTGAAACCTTTTATGTTATTTTCACCTCCTCAAATTTGGGCCACGCCTTCTTTGAGCCCAATTCGATCTCTTGACCCATTTTCCTGACCTAAATCTAATGGGAGCCACAGGAGGTGGGGCCTAAACCTAATGGGAACCGCAGGAGAAGGGAAGAATACATTGGTGGTGGTGCGGCGCGATGGTCTGTGATGGAGGAGTGGGGGTTAGGCGTGGTGAGTGACACAGTTAGAGAGGGAGGATGTGGTGGCTTCGGTGCGGCTCGTAGCGCGGTTAGGGTTTTCATGGTGAGGTGCGAGAGTGACGAATGAAGTGAAGGTAGTGCGAAGAAGCTGGTTTCAGTGGGGGGAAAGGTGAGAATATGATGGTGAGATGGGGGGAGAGAGTGAGGTGCGAGAGTGAACGAGGAGATGGGAATCGGGATCGTGTAAGTCTAGATTTGGGAATGGGTGAAGGAAAAGGGTTTTGCTGCCGAAAAAAAAGATGGATGAGGTGGTGAAGGCGGAGATTAAGGTCGTGGTTGGGTTACGGTAGTTGTTAGTGGTGTGGTGGTGGCCGTCGGTGGTATGGTAGGTTTACTATGATGGCCGCCGGTGAGGCGGTGGAACTCGCTGTGGTAGTCGTCGGTGGTAATGATAAATGAGTTTTTTTTTTCTTTTTTTTAATAATTTTTATATGTACAATATACTTAGGTATACAACAAATATTTCATGCTACAATTAGGAATTGGGATACAAATACTACAAATTGGGAACTTGTTAATTGTTGCCTCTGTTATTAATCATTGATTTCTTGTTGTTAATCATTGATTGCCTCTATTGTTAATCGTTGATTGACTCTATTAATTGTTGATTGTTGATTGCCTCTGTTGATTGTTGTCGCCGCCGTCCGTTCCGACGTCCAGGGACATCTCTAACGTTTAATGCGAGCAGTTGCGGAAAGATGGTTTAGACTCGCGTTTTTTGTTAAATAATGTTCATTGCTTCCGAGGTATTCAACAACTGAACTATCCTCTAATAAAAGCAAGGTTTTCGAAAAGGGGTTCTTTTGGAGTCGCCACCAATGTTTTGACCATAAACATTGGAAAAGGATAAAAGGCGTTGATTTTATTAAAAACCAAACTTGGCCATTATAACCAGAGTTAGGTAAGGGAGTTAGTTACGTGTGGGGAAGGTGTTAGCACCCCACAACGCCCCTTTCGGGTTCCCTATGACGGATTAATTCATTTAAGTAGAGATTACAAGAAATTACACTATTACCCTATTTTATTCGTACAATAAATATGGCTATCTACATGATTTTATTTATATTTCATAAAGCAATAAATAAAGCAGTAAAAGAGAAGAGATTTGAGAAGAACCTCTGTAGCAAGTTTTATATAGCAACTCTCTTACAATAAGGACGCGTTTCGGTAGTCCCTCGCTCTACAACGACTCTCCTCACGACAAAACTCGACTCAACTAAAATTTTCTAGAAGAATCGAATGCCGGAATATAATACCTTAACTGATTGTTACCTATATAAGGCAATTAGAAAGATCATTCGAAAGAGGGAGAGAAGTAGACAAGTGCTCTGAGTTGTCTGGGGTGTGGAAAATGAGCAAATGAGCCTCCTATTTATAGTTTTCGCTGCCTGGCACATCTGGGACGGCCGTCTGGGCCGGGACGGCCGTCTGGGTTGGGACGGCCGTCCCATTTGAATTTTTTACACAGAGCCAGCCCCCCTAGGACTTGGGACGGCCGTCCCAACTCTGGGACGGTGGTCTTGACCTGTTTTGTCCAGTTTTTGCATTCTGGGACCCCGGGAAGCTTTTTTCGGACATTGGTTGATGCCGATATGTGTCCGTTGAAGCTTTATCTTCATATAGGAAGTCTTCTTGGCCTTCATTAAGATGCGGGGTGAGTTTTATCTTCATGTAGGGAGTCTCCTTAGCTTTCGTCGGGTGACTGGGTGAACTCTATGTTGTTACGAGAGGTCTCCTTTTCTTTTATTAAGAAGCCGGGAAAAATTAGGGGTCTACAGCTGCCCCCCCTTCACCTGCCTAGCTAATTTGTTGGCTTGATATGCTGACAAAATTAATTGGTAGGGGAAGGAGTTAACCCTTTTGCCCGGTCATCCTTCGGATGCTGCTCCTTGCTGATCCTCCGGATGATAAATATTTTGATAGGTACCAACCCCTATCTGGTTTGAGCCTTCTTTTATAAGGCTCTGGTGAGTATTTACCCTCACCAGGTATAAGTCTATATTTTACTAGACTTTAGTGAGTATCTACCCCCACTAGGTATAAACCTTGTTCTGCAAGGTTTTGGTGAGTATTTACCCTCACCTGGTATGAGTTCGCATTTTGCTAAACTCTTGTGGGTACTTACTTCCGAGGTGCTCAACACTGAACTATCCTCTAATAGAAGCAAGGTTTTTGCACCCGTTTTTTGTAATGCTTCTGGTGAGTATTTTACTCTACCTGATGCATTTTGCTAAGTTTTCTGATGAGTACTGTCGCCGCCTCCCAAAAAATGAAGGGGCGGTCAGAGCGACGCGGTGGTTTTTCGACCCTCTTGCTTTCGCGTTTTTTATGGGTGGTTACAACGTCCTTAGGTTGTCTGATAACCGGGCTAACCTAGAGACGAGGTTTTCGAAAATTGTTCTTGTGTTGTCCGATAACCGGGCTAACCCAAGAACGGGTTTTGAAGGGTTCGTGGAGTCGCCACCGATGTTTTTACCGGAAACATCGGAAAAGGAGTTTAAAAAGGCGTTGGTTTTCAAAAACCAACTTTGGTCATTAGAACCAGAGTTGGGTAAGGGAGTTAGTTACGTGCAAAGGAAGTGTTAGTTCCTTTACGACGCCCCTTTCGGGTTCCCTATGATAGGCCGGCGACTTTGGATAAATAACTAAACTGGAAAATTACGCTTTTACCCTTTTATTATGCGGTATTTAAAGATTATGACTACATGGCCCTAGCGTCTATTGCATAATTTTAAATGAAAGCGGTAAAATTAGAAAGAGAGAGGGTGCACCTTCAAAGCAAGCTTTTTGTATTTCTCTTTAAAGAGTGGGTGCTTTTTGGCAACCCTTCACTCTACAACTCTCAGAAACTCCGGAAATGCCTCGGAGGGGTTCTAAAGAAGATTTAAGACGCTCAATTTATGCCTAGAGACACTCAGAAACTCCAGAAATGCTTCGGAGGGGTTCTAGAGAGAGAAAATCTAGAGAGAAGGAGGAGCTACTGTGTTTTTGTGTGTGGAAAAAGGGGGAATGGAGCCCCTATTTATAGTTTTTCGCGCCTGACAGGTCGAGACCGTCGTTTCATCTGACAGGGTCGAGACCGCCATCTGGACAATCTAGACCGCCGTCTCGACCATGGCAGGGGGTCGAGACCACCGTCTGGATAATCCAGACTGCCGTCTCGACTAGGCAGAAGTCAAGACCGCTGTCTGGATAATCCAGAACGCCGTCTCGGCCTTTTCAGGTGACGAGACCGCCGTCTGGACAAGCGAGACGGCGGTCTCGTCCCTGGCGTGAGGCGAGACGGCGGTTTGGTCCTTCCAGACGGCGGTCTCGTCCCTTCAGGGCGAGAAACTTTATTTTTCGGGCCAAAAAACCCTCCTATCTTAGTACGGGGGCCTAATAGTCTCTCCTAGTGGCTTGTTAGGCTTCGGCCGTCTTCAAATAGGGGGTCATCTGACTTTATTTTGAGGCCGGGCAAGATTTGGGGTCTACAGCTGCCCCCCCTTTACCTGACTAGTCGGCTATTGGCTTTGTTGTGCCAGCCAGGTAGACAAGAAGGTAAAGGAGTTGACCCTCTCGCTCGGCTACCCGTCGGACGTCCCGTCTTGTGACGGATGATCCTCTGGGGAGATGTTGTATTTATGCACCTCCGGGATACTACTCCTGACGTAGCCGATCCCTTTGGTTGACACGTGGTAGAACCTCCGGATACTACTCCTGACGTAGCCGATCCTTCGGTTGATGGGTATAAACCCCCATCAGGCTGGTAGTTACAGTCCGTTGTGTGGGACTGGATGGGTATGAACCCCCCATCAGGATGGTACGGTCCGTTGTGTGGGACCGGATGGGTATGAACCCCCCATCAGGCTGGTACGGTCCGTTGTGTGGGACCGAATGGGTATGAACCCCCCATCAGGGTGGTAGTGGCGACTTACTGTTCAGGTGGCCCATGCGCCATTTAGGCACTCCTTGTGTGCTGGTTGATAGGTATAAACCCCCTATCAGGCTGGTACAGTCCGTTGCGTAGGACTGGTGGTGGTGGCGGCTTACTGCTCAGGTAGCTCATACGCCATTTAGGCACTCCTTGTGTGCTGGTTGATAAGTATAAACCCCCTATCAGGCTGGTACAGTCTGTTGCGTAGGACTGGTGGTGGTGGCAGCTTACTGCTCGGGTAGCTCATGCGCCGTCTCCCTGAGGAGTGACTTCTGTGTTTGTTGGTAGATATGTTCATCCGGGTTGTGCCGGGGTTTTTTGTTGGTTGTCCATCCAACTTTGTTGGTTGCTGGGGATTCTTTGTTTCTGATTTTTTTGTGGTAGTCATCCGACTCTTGCTGGCTGGTCAGGTTCTTCTCTTCTTTTTGTGTTTGACTTTTGCTTGGTAGTCGGAGTTTTGTTGGTTAAAGTAGTTGTTTTGTTTTAATCCTGCCTTTTCTCGCGGTTTTATCTCTTTTTTCTCGCGATTTTGGATTTTGGCTTTTTTCTTGAGCGTATGCCTTTTCTCTTTTAAGCTTTTTTGTTACGCTGACTTTTGTAAAAGAAGGCAAAGAATGCATGGAATAAAATTTTATTCATGGGAAATTTTATTACAACAGCTTTTTGTTTAGGTAAGTGCGGTCCCTAGGGGCTATCATCAGGGGAATCGGGGTAAGGAAACTTTTTGTACACGTGATACCGGAAGTCTATTTGCTCTTGGACTTCGTCACGGTAGTCCTCTTGGAATGTCGTCCATTCCTGCCGCATCCTCTGCTGCTCCTGGTAGATCTCGTCCTGGCGAGCTTGAAAGGCCTGCTGGCGAGCATCCTGGGCCTGCTACCACTGGGTCTGCTTCTCTAGCCATACCGCCATTTGGGCGAACTGCTGGCTCAGATCATTCATGTGTTGGTGCATGCCAGCAAAGTCCTCCGTGTATGGTGGTGGTTGTTGCTGCTGTTGCTGGGAGCCGGGAGACGTGGGAATATCCTGCATCGCCACTAGCCCCTGGATGTCCAGCTTGAAGTCCAGGGAGGGATGCAGGGCGAACTGGTTTCCCCGACGTATCAACATCCCCATGCTGACCAGCATTGGCCCATTGATGGGCTCGGGTCGTAGGTTGCGGGCCAGCTCTTCCCGGCCAGGGCACCCCATTCTCTCTGCCAGAGGTGTGATGAGGGGAGCTATGAGGACGGCCCCTGTGGATCTGCTCCCGAAGTCCTTAAGGGCCCTTAGGAGAAAGTATCCGGGGTTGCAGCGCCACCTCTGGTGCATGCAGTAGAGGACAAAGAGATCAAGGAGGGATATCTTACCCTGGCTCTCCTTCCTCCCATGGATTGTGCCTGCCAGCAGCTTGTGGCAAATGCGGAGTGCCGGTTGCAGTGCGGAGTGTTAGAAAAGTAGTTTTAAATCAAGAGGGGGGGTGAATTGATTTTTGAAAGTTTTTCGCAATACACAGATTATCTAATTCGAAAATTAAGATTACTTATCAATTCACAAATCACAAAGCAATCAAACAGTTTAAGTGCAGCAGCAGAAATTAAAGAGAGAAAGGTTAGGAAAGATTTCACCGGTAATTTTATACTGGTTCACCCAATACCAGGGCTACGTCCAGACTCCAGCCAAATTCCAGCTGGGTTCCACTAGAATAGATGTTTTACAGACTCAACAATCTTACACCTACTCTAACACCGGAACCAATTTCCAGTTCCTGACTTTAACCTTTCCACCAAGAACCAAATTCCAGTTCTTGGAAACCTCTACAACCAAATTCCAGTTGCAGAGAAACCAGTGCCCAAATTCCAGGCACCACACACAAGAACCAAATTCCAGTTCCTGCACTTAACCTCTCCACCAAGAACCAAATTCCAGTTCTTGGAAACTTCTACAACCACCTACCAGCAATTGAAAAGAAGAGACTTAGAAAGCTCAAACCGGATTACTCTAATCCACAGTCAGTTTCTTCTTCAAAGAAATGCAAAGTGCCTCAAGAAAGATTTCAAAAGAAGTTCACAAAAACAGTTGTGTATCTTTCTTGAAAAATGCTAATAGTTGCTTGTATTGATTGCTTGAATTGTGTAAAAACTGATGTATGATCTATATCTCAAAGTTTCAAGCAAATCTGTTTATAAAAGAGTATTTTCAAATCTGCTGCATTAATTAATCTGTTGAAAGTTTGTTTTAATCTGTTGAAATAGCCGTTACAATCTGTTAAAAGTCCTTTCAACCCATTAATGCGTTCTTGATCTTTAACAGAAAATGTTTTAGTTGATACGACCACGTTTTTATCAGTTAAAACGTTTTACAAACATTTTCAAAATATAAAACAATCGATTGAATCGCGTATTAATCGATTGTTTTGTTTAAAAACCTTCTTATAAAACTTTCCAAGTTATTTTAGCTGATATAAAGTCGTTTCAATCGATTGAAAATCTGCACATATATTTTCAAGTCATTTTAATCGATTGAAAGTTCGTTTTAATCGATTGAAAAGATTTTCTAAGTTATTCTAATCGATTGAAATGCGTTTTAATCGATTGAAATAAGTCTGATCGGTCATAATTCAATTCTGATCGATCATAACCAACTCTGATCGGTCATAATCTCATTCTGATCGATCATACTGACATCCAAAGTGATTTTAATCGATTGAAACGTGTTTTAATCGATTAAAATAATTCTAATCGCTCATATTTAAGATCTGATCGATTATATTGCATTCTGACCTATTATATTCGAATTCTAATCGGTCATAAAGAGTTTTAATCGATTAAAAGAAGTTTGTATCGATTAAAATATTGTAAAAACACTTTTTAAAACATTCTAAGTGTTTTAAATTGATTCTTTCAAACCTTTATCAGTTAATAACTTGTTTAAGAAAATTCTTTGCCAAAATGCTTTTGTTTTTGATTTGTTTAAAACTATTTTTGAGGCATTTTGCAAATTGAGTGAAGAAGCTTTATGCAGTGGAAAAGGTAAAGTGGTTTTACCTAAGCTTTCTGTTAAGACACACTAAGTCTTCAGCTCCTTTGTTCTGAGTGACTTGTTTGACTCGCTGCAGAGTTGACCCTTGACTTTATTTTTGACTTCATCAAATCAATGAGATCTTTGCTAGGATCACTTTCAGTCTCCCCCTATTTGATGAAGACAAACACCATTTTGAAAAAAACAATCTCTGCAAAATAAGTCACTTGATAATGCAGTTAGGTGAGAAATATAAGAATGTAATAAAGTTTTGTTTCTCCCCCTAAAACTTATTTCTCCCCCTAAAATGTTGTTCTTAAATTTATCTTAAAGTGATGCAACTATTTCTCCCCCTTTTGACTTCATCAAAAATAGGGAATAGAAGAGAAAAGAATAAAATGTAAGGTTTCGAAAAATATGCTCAAGTTTTTGAAAATACAAAGTGAATCAATATTTCACTCATGAAAATAATCAATTAAAGTTGATTCAAACTTATCTCCATTAACACGTTTGTAATGAATACAATTAACACGTGTAAAGATAAGGGAATCACGCTTTAGTAGCATGTTTACAGAAACAGCCATTAACTAAAGCCTTTAATCTTTCTTCCCAGAATAAAAATCGATTAAAAACAGAGCATAATCGGTTAAAATGTTCTTGGTAAATGATTTTAATCGATTGAAAGAAAAGTTTAATCGATTAAAACATTTAAGATTTTGAAAACATGAAACTTTAGTAAAAATAATCGATTATTTCGATTTTGAATCGATTAAAACATGTTGTATAAGTTCATTTAATCGATTAACAAGATGTTGTATTGATTAAAACAATCAGTTTTGAAAATGAAGTAATGTTTAATGCATATTTTGTAAAACTGATCATTTAGAAGGATGTTTTAACAATACTAACAGCTATCTTAGCTAATAGATCTATCAGAATAAAGTCTTATTTAGCTAAAGCTCTCAGGGATCTATTTAAATTCTATTTACGCTGAGTCTGATCTAGATTAGATCCTAAACCATATTTAACCAAAGGTTAAGGCAAATGTTCCTGGTATAACACCAGTTAATATCACAATCCATGCAAACAATATAAAGATAGAAATAAGCGAGAAGATAAAGATGATGAGGGGAACTAGTCATCCCAATTTCCCTGATTGAACTGCTTATCCACCAGCTTGGTGATCATTCATTTGATTCCCACCAATATCAAAAGATAATAGGCTTTCCTTTTTGCTTGGAACAAATTTTGCTCTATCAACTATTTGAGTCAACAACTGCTGTCACTCTGTATCAGCAATAGAACACAGAAACTTTTCCTGAAAAGAAATCTTTTAGCAGCTTACTGTTATTATTGATTGCATTACAGTCCATGGTTGACACCACACTTGGAATTTCTACTACACATCAGAGGCATAATCATGTACTGACCAAATCCCACACAGAATGCATGATACCATAAATTGCATGAATCACAGGTTAATGATGTACTGAGATAGGAATTTTCTTTCATAATAGCCAACCCATTTTGAACCCTGAGTTATCATTATCCAAGCAAATAACCGTATTTTTATTAATGTAGTATGATGGGTGTTATTCTCACTTATAGTGAACCAGTCATCATTATCTTTTGAGGAATGTTATTCCGGTAGAGTGGGCAATGATTAGTAATGAGGACAGGTGATGACAATCAATCCAGAATTCTAAAACAATATAAAATTTATCCCTGTACTGACCATAAAACATACATTCCCTGTACCACGTTATTCAATTCTTGAATTGCTTGTCCCAGATTGGTTTCCTTACAGTGTCACCTCGTGATATTGATGATTAAAGCAAATATTCAAAGTTGCACAGTTCCAATGAATTTCACCAAGAGTTTTGAACCAATGCATGCTCAAAATTATTTCAAATATATTGCAATGTAATATCAAGAAATTTAATGAAAACATGTATTTATTGGATTTCCTAGTAATGAATAACTTATTACCAGAAACAATTATCACTAAAAAAAATTTTGATAAACTATGTTTTCAGTCCTAACAGTTTGACCTGTTTGTAACTAGTGTCTATAAGAAAAGTTACAGTCCATTCTTTGATAATTCCTTTGATTTTCAATGTATTACTACGCAGCATTCCATGTAAAGTATTAAGAGAAATGTAAACATCTACAGAGAATTAATCGATTGTTAAAATAACATTTTCATCTATGGATAACTTTCCTACATGTAAAGTTTGCAGTATTTCAATCGGCAATAACTTTCGCACATTTACTCCACTAGTCTTAGTTTCTAATTAAAGATCTGTTCAGCATGTGCGACACAATTTACAGGACGAGTGGGTGAATCAGTTAATTTGTTCTTGGGAATAATGTTGATTTGGTCAAAGAAATCTTTAAAGATTTATTGCAGATAATAGATACTTGAGTTTTTGTTTTGAATTTCCCTGTCAAACTTCAATTAGATGTTATAAGTCTTGTTTACAGATCCTAATCAATTGATTAATCAACTCATTATCTATTAATTTGATTCTTGTCATTAGAGTTGAAAACATCTACAGTGAATTAATCGATTTGTTTTATAAAAGGATCGATTAGTTTAATACGAGAATGAAATCAATAACATGACACCAGAATTTAAATCGATTAAAACGTGAATGAATCGATTAATTTTGATACCTAAGTGTTTTTAGTTGATATAAATTTATTCTAATCGATTAAAACGACTAAACCAACATTCTGAGAACAATTTAATCGATTATTTCGACATTTCAATCGATTAAAATGGTACGGTAAGTTATTTCAATCGATTAATAATGGTTTATATCAATTAAAACAATTAATTTAAATACACAGAACCTGGTTTCGCAGCTCTGATCTTCAAGGGATTCCCAGACTTGTTCCTGCAAAACAATTGAGTATTTTTCTGGTACCCTTTATAATTATTGGGTCCTGATCATGTTATTTGAAAAGAATTAATCTTTGGAACCCATTTCATTCTCCCTTTAGGAATGGCATACTTTTTGATTCTGCAATTTTTAACAGAGTGCCCTTTTTTCATACAGTAAAAGCATTTAATTACAGAGTATGAATTCCTATTTGTTTTTGTTTTACTGGATCTAGATTTAAATCCTATTCCAGATTTGTCAAAAATTAATTTTTGAGATCCAAGTAATACATCTAGATTAGCTTGCCCCTGAGTGAACTTTGAAACAGTTTGAGATAAGAATTCAATTTTCTTTTGCAATTCAGGACAGTTATTGCATGGTTTATTGCATTCACAATCAGAGTTAGCATGAATCAGTTTCAAGAATTCTTTATCAGTTTCATTTTCACGAATCTGTTTTTCCAGAGAATCAACTTTGTTAACTAGCCAGTTATTTAATCCTTTTAGCCTATCATTTTCTTTTTGAAGTTTCTTAGCCTCTTCATGCATTTCATTAAATGCTTCTTGTAATGCATCATAGTTAACTATATTTGAAGAGGAACTAGAACTTACCTGGCTGGTTTGTGGATTTTGACTCGCCATTAAACAAAGATTGGCTTCTTCATTTTCAGAGTTATCTGTTGATGACGTATCATTATCATCCCAGGCAATGTAGGCTCTTCTTTTTGATTTTTTCTCTTTCTTTTCACTTTGTTTATTTCTCTCTGGACATTCCATTTTAACATGGCCCTGTTTGCCACAACCATAACATTTAAAGTTAGAAGAATCAGTTCTTTTCTCATACCTTTTGTGTCTTTCCTTGTCTTGGATCTTTTTCTTGAGGAATTTGTTGAATTTCCTAACAAGCAGTCCAAGGTTCTCATTATCTTCTTCTGATTCTTGATTTTCTTCAACTTTAAGTGCAATGCTTCTGTTCTTCTTCTCGAGACTTCTTGCTCATTGAATCTTGTGATTTCCATTTCATGTTCTCTCGAGTTTTCCAAACAGTGAGGCCGTTGTCATGGTGGACAGATCTTTTGATTCTCGATATTGCAGCTGACTTTTGGCTGCCAGGACCTGTCAAGACATTTCAACACTTTAATATTTAATTCTTCCTTATCAAAGGTCTTACCTAGGCCCATTAAATGGTTGATGATGTGCGTGAAGCGTTTCTGCACATCTGCGATGCTTTCACCATTCTGCATTTTAAACAGCTCATACTCTCTTATCAAAGTGTGTTTTCTGGCTCTTTTAACATCTGCAGTCCCTTCATGAGTGACCTCAAGAACATCCCACATCTCCTTGGCAGAATTGCACTGGGACACCCTGAAAAATTCATCCATGTTAAGAGCAGAAGTAATTATATTTTTTGCATTACAGTCACTTTGAACTTTCTTCTTTTCTTCTTCATTCAAGCTTGACCATCCTTTATCTGTAATTAAAGGACCATTAGTAATAACATCCCAAGCATTTCTGTCAATGGATTCAATGAAGATTTTCATCCTAATTTTCCAGAAAGGATAATCTGTTCCACAGAATAGTGGAGGTCTGTTAATAGATGCCCCCTCAGAAAACGGTAATCTGTTCTCAGCCATGGATCAAGAGACTTGAATAACTTTCAAGCACCTTGCTCTGATACCAATTGTTAGAAAAGTAGTTTTAAATCAAGAGGGGGGGTGAATTGATTTTTGAAAGTTTTTCGCAATACACAGATTATCTAATTCGAAAATTAAGATTACTTATCAATTCACAAATCACAAAGCAATCAAACAGTTTAAGTGCAGCAGCAGAAATTAAAGAGAGAAAGGTTAGGAAAGATTTCACCGGTAATTTTATACTGGTTCACCCAATACCAGGGCTACGTCCAGCACTCTAGCCAAATTCCAGCTGGGTTCCACTAGAATAGATGTTTTACAGACTCAACAATCTTACACCTACTCTAACACCGAACCAATTTCCAGCTTCGACTTTAACCTTTCCACCAAGAACCAAATTCCAGCTCTTGAAACCTCTACAACCAAATTCCAGTTGCAGAGAAACCAAGTGCCCAAATTCCAGGCACCACACACAAGAACCAAATTCCAGTTCCTGCACTTAACCTCTCCACCAAGAACCAAATTCCAGTTCTTGGAAACTTCTACAACCACCTACCAGCTGCAGAAAAAACTTGTACCCAAATTCCAGGTACAACACAATACAAAGTAATGAAAAGCAATTGAAAAGAAGAGACTTAGAAAGCTCAAACCGGATTACTCTAATCCACAGTCAGTTTCTTCTTCAAAGAAATGCAAAGTGCCTCAAGAAAGATTTCAAAAGAAGTTCACAAAAACAGTTGTGTATCTTTCTTGAAAAATGCTAATAGTTGCTTGTATTGATTGCTTGAATTGTGTAAAAGCTGATGTATGATCTATATCTCAAAGTTTCAAACAAATCTGTTTATAAAAGAGTATTTTCAAATCTGCTGCATTAATTAATCTGTTGAAAGTTTGTTTTAATCTGTTGAAATAGCCGTTACAATCTGTTAAAAGTCCTTTCAACCCATTAATGCGTTCTTGATCTTTAACAGAAAATGTTTTAGTTGATACGACCACGCTTTTATCAGTTAAAACGTTTTACAAACATTTTCAAAATATAAAACAATCGATTGAATCGCGTATTAATCGATTGTTTTGTTTAAAAACCTTCTTATAAAACTTTCCAAGTTATTTTAGCTGATATAAAGTCGTTTCAATCGATTGAAAATCTGCACATATATTTTCAAGTCATTTTAATCGATTGAAAGTTCGTTTTAATCGATTGAAAAGATTTTCTAAGTTATTCTAATCGATTGAAATGCGTTTTAATCGATTGAAATAAGTCTGATCGGTCATAATTCAATTCTGATCGATCATAACCAACTCTGATCGGTCATAATCTCATTCTGATCGATCATACTGACATCCAAAGTGATTTTAATCGATTGAAACGTGTTTTAATCGATTAAAATAATTCTAATCGCTCATATTTAAGATCTGATCGATTATATTGCATTCTGACCTATTATATTCGAATTCTAATCGGTCATAAAGAGTTTTAATCGATTAAAAGAAGTTTGTATCGATTAAAATATTGTAAAAACACTTTTTAAAACATTCTAAGTGTTTTAAATTGATTCTTTCAAACCTTTATCAGTTAATAACTTGTTTAAGAAAATTCTTTGCCAAAATGCTTTTGTTTTTGATTTGTTTAAAACTATTTTTGAGGCATTTTGCAAATTGAGTGAAGAAGCTTTATGCAGTGGAAAAGGTAAAGTGGTTTTACCTAAGCTTTCTGTTAAGACACACTAAGTCTTCAGCTCCTTTGTTCTGAGTGACTTGTTTGACTGCTGCAGAGTTGACCCTTGACTTTATTTTTGACTTCATCAAATCAATGAGATCTTTGCTAGGATCACTTTCACGGAGCCTCTCATCAAAGTGGGCAGTGTGGTTGCTCCTGTGAGCTCATGCCACATTTTCGCGGAGGTGAGGTTGGCGGGCCGAGAGCAGATGGCCTCTCGGTATTCCCGGGTCAGTGCTTCCTTGGGCCGGATGAATCCAATGGACACATTGAATTCTTCCAGGGTGGTGGTGTGGTATTGCCCACCCATGAAATAGTTCACCATTTTGGTGGGTTGCATGCCTGAGGCCATGGAGGGGATCTCGATGAGAGAGACGGAGGCCAAGAATTCTTGTACCGCTTGGGGGTACACATGTGTGGGTGGGGTTCGCAGCAGAAAGCCCCACCCAATGCTGTCGATGTGGGCTCTGACGTCTTCTTCCCATACAAATTCGGCCAGAACGCCGAAGTCCAGTGTCAGCATGGAGTACCACTGGTAGTTCCTAATGTTGTCCAGGCGGGCCTGGTGCTGTGGTGACAGCTGAGAAGGATCTGGGGGTGGCGGTGGTGCCGAGCTGCTAGCACCAGCGGTGCCCCTTCTCTTCCTGGAGGCACTTCTGCTGAACATCTTGAGCAGGGAAGGCTTGGAGGAGTAGAAATATGAGTTTTGGAGGGTCTGGAGGCTTAGGAGGCAAGGAGAGTTGTGAGGAAACCCATCCAGGCGCGCCCCCTTATATAGGAAATTTTTCAGATCGAGACCGCCGTCTGGGAAGTCGAGACGGCGGTCTCGTTTGGGTTGCTGGTAGATACGGCGGTCTGGAGGTTCCAGACGGCGGTCTCGACTTTGCCTGAGTCGAGACGGCGGTCTGGTTCCTCGAGACGGCAGTCTCGATTTGCAGGGGAATCGAGACGGCGGTCTGGAATATCCAGACTGCGGTCTCAAATTTCTGGTTTTTTTTTTTTTTTTTTTTTTGAATAAGAAATAGGACCTGGTTCAAAAACATTTTATGCATGAAAATGTTTTCATGTTTGATGTCCTATAATGCCTACTTTAATTAGTTTTTCAGAAGGATTTAACCGACGTGTCTTGTAGCGCCGAGTGCCCTCTTTGGTTCTTGTACATGCTGTATCATGCCGGATTTTTGTGACCGAAGAATATTTTTCTTTTGCTTTCTTTCTTTCTTTTCTTTTTCTTTTTCTCTGTGTAGAGCACTTTTGTCATGTAGTGTCCCTTTTTCCTTGCTTTAGGGATTTCAATCCTCTTGTTGACTATACGCCTCCATATTCCCAAATTAATTATTAGAATATTGTCGTGAGGGTCAAGAGAAAAGAAGTAAAGGGGGGAAAAATCAATGGTTTGTGTTTTAGAGGGTTGATTTTTATTTATAAAAGGATTTGTAAGAATGGCTGGCTAAGGTTAAGCCTGGGTGTTTAAGCTTTTGTCTAAGCAAACATCTTTCCCTTCTTTTTGTATTTGCGCTCTTTGGTTTTATCTCCATTACTTTTAAATGGCTAGCTGATTTCCCTAGATCACCCTTTGGGTTTTCGAACTAGGATACTGTGTATTGGCCCTAACTTTTGTCTAGGTTTCTTCTTTTGTAAAATTTTGGAGAAATCCTAGCGGACCTTATTTGTAACCCTAACTTTTGCCTAGGCTACCCTTTATTGTTGTTTGGGTATCCTACCGGGTCGACCCTATCTTTTGTGTAGCCCCCTTAGTGGGTTTCCTACCGGGTAATTTGCCCTTTTCTTTGGCCTTTGGCTTCTCTGGGTTTTTTCTTTTTTGTGGATTTATTATTTTTTTGTTCACAGTATTGGCGAAGCGTGACTTTCTTTATGGCTTAGGTGAAGTCTTTATTTTTATGTGCTTCTAATCAGCTAACTTGATGATGATAGCGATGGTAAGTGTTGATTATTTGGATGCGCTTCTTATTCTTCTTCTCTTTTTATGTTTACTTAGACAGGGTTATTTATGTGGTCCAGTCAGAAGTAGAAGGAAGAGAAGCAGATAGAAAGAATCATTCTTATTAATTAATGAGGGAATATGTGCCCTAAAATGCCCGGGGGTCGGGCTCGCCCCGGGGGATAATCTCTAACAATCATGGGGTTTACATCCCTTAAACAAAGAAAAAGATTTCCTAATGACTAGAGTGACTCTTGACGCTTGCACCCCTCCACTTCGGAAAACTTGCTTGAGTGTGCGGAGGGGAGACTTCCCTTTTCTCCTTCGGTCTTTTTATTTTTTTCTTTATTTTGGAGGACATTTTCCTGTGTGTCCTTGGGGGAGTAGATTCTTCCACTTCTAGTTGTGCCCCCAATGCCGGCTATGTTTGTTATTTCTTCTTTTATCGGTGAAGATTCCCCATATCTCCACGGTACCACTTTATTTGACTTGTAGGGGAAAGGACGTGGCATAAATAGTCGCACTGGCGTCCTTGCCCCCTCTTCTTTACTCTTGAGGACCAACGGCCGAGGTTTATTTCCCTCTTGCGATGATTCGACCGTTGGGGTGAGCTTTATTAGGAGTGGCTTTCTCTCCATTCTTCTGAGTTGGAAGACGTGTTAGTTAATCCTTCCTTTTTATTATCTTATTTATTAATCGTGACGGAGGGGAAATTAAATATGCAAATGCATGTTCATGTATGCAAGTAGACAACTGTTGAATAAGGAAAAAGATTTCATTAATTCCTTGGAAGGTGTACATTCTCCTATTCCATACTACGAAGCGTCTTTTGGCAAAAACGGAAAAGCCTAAAGAAACCCACAGGCGGGTCTTGATTCCTATGTAGTTCTCTCTCTGCTTCCCGGACATGGTGAGCGAGCTCTTCGCTTTGCTTGTGGACTGCCTGGCTCATATCTTCACTGTACTTCTGAGTCTCTTTGATCTTCGCCTCCTGATGAACAACAAAGGCTTGTAGTTCCTCGAGCTTTGCAACAGCTCGGTCTTTCTCTTGCAGTACTTGGCCGTACTGAGCTAGCCCGTCTTTCTCCTTAAGGCGTAGCTCAGAGAGACTTTTGGTGAGTCTCCTGTTGGCCTCTCGCTCTTGGCGGATGTCTAACCGACCCTTAAGGAGCCCTTTCGACAACTCCTTGATCGTTTGGGCCTGCATAGTTGATTCGGCCTCAAGGTGTGCTGTTTTGGCGGTTATTTCTTGCAGTTGGCTATCCGAACTGGTTTTAGCAATTTTGGATGCTCGGATAGCTTGTTCGTTAGCGTCAGCACATTGGTCCTTGAGGCGCTCTATTTCATGATCCTTTTTCTTGCCTTGCCTTTGTAGACCGTCAATCGTGAGGATAGATGCTTGCTCTTTTTCCTCAAGGGCCCGTATCTGGGATCCCATGATTTCTACCCTCTGGGTCAAGGCATTGACTTGTGCCTGCAGCTCTTCGTTGTTGGCGATTGGCATGGGTGTGGTGGATGGTTGAGCCATCCCTCTTTTTCTTCTCCACGCCTCGTAGTCACTGGTGACAGTTACCCGAGCTTTTCCTAGCTCTCTGTCTCCCATGTAGACTGGCCTCTCCCATGCTTTTCTCATGGTTGATGAGTTGGTGATCGTGCACGGGTCTCCAAAGAAGCACAGTCCTCCGAGCTCCCCTCGGGAAATAGTAGTTTGGGTCCTCATGAGTTGCCTCATAGCTACTCTAGGTGAGTAGGCTATGCAACCCCTGAGTCCTATCAAGGGTATGTTCGGATAGTCCCCACATCTGATGAGAACGGGGCCGGGTCGGAACCAAGGGCAGACCCAAGATATACTGTTGGCGTCCTTTCGTTCTAACTCATCCCTCCATTCTATAGTCAGGCGTCGTTGGAGGGGGATTTTGGAGAAGCTTCTCAAGGGATCGGGGAATATCCCCATGTGACTGGAGGCGTAAAGATGCGTGATGCTCCACACGTATAGTAATGAAGAGCAGCAGCGGAGTGTTCTCCCTTGCTTCTGATGGCAGAAATCCACCGAGAGCAAGGTGTCGGCAAGAATAGCAGGCAAGGGACTCTTCGAGTACACGTCCCAAGCGAAGAAAGCGTCCATGACGGCTTGATCTATTGTGTCGAGGTGGAAGGGGAACAGGATTGTTCCGAAGATTATTAGTGCCAGGGTTTTGTTGAAGGTAACCCATTCTGCCCTTTCAGCCAGGTAGGACAGGTGGTCTTCTAACATCGATACTTTCCACCCCTGGGTGTTCCCTCTTCCTATCAGGGTACTCTGTCGGAACGGTAGATGGATAAGGGCAGCGACTGGTGCTGCAGGAGTATACGCCTCGTGGCGAATATGGACCCCGGCTGATTTAGGCCATTTTAACATAGTTTCATACTCCTCTAAGGTGGGCACCATGTCGAACTGTGGAAATTCAAAGCACCGCAAACTGGAGTTCCAAAAATGAATCAGTACCCTGAGGAAGACCTGATCGACACTGATCTTTAGGAGGTCCAAAATCCGTCCATAGGACTTTTCAAAATCAGCGCGGACCTCTGGTGGCATTGCTGCACTAAGCCGTTCCAGCTTCCCAGTATGGTTTCGGAGAATATCCACCTTCCCCACTTGTCTACTTGTCCCCTCCATTTTCTAGAATCAAAATGTATGATTTGATGAAGATGATGTTTATTGTATGAATGTGAGTGTCTATTCTTCTATTTATCATGTTTTTCTACATGATGTATGGTATATATTTTTTCGAAAGAATAAACTATCTATATGAATGCTTTATGAGTGTAATTTTTGGACCAGGTCTTATTTATGAACTTTGGAAAAATGGATTTTTTATTTCTTTTTTTTATTTTATAGCCTTTTATCTCTTCTGTCGGAACTGCGTGGCTACTTAGCTTACAAAGAACCTGAAACCAGCCTAGCTAAAAGGCAGACTGTCCGAGATAAAATATGGCTTTATGCGAAAGAATATTTAGCGTCCCTTATCTCTTCTGTCGGAACTGCGTGGCTACTTAGCTTACAAAGAACCTGAAACCAGGCTAGCTAAAAGGCAGACTGTCCGAGATAAGGGTGTTTATTTGTAAAATATTTTTTGTGTTTTTGTTCTGTTGTTTGTTTATGCCATGCAACATACAAATGCAACAATCATATGCACACACAATTCGATCATCCCCGAACAGGCGAGATTTCGTTTTTATCACGAGGTAGGGTTTTCCTGCAGAAAAGTGCATTGGTCAGGGTAGGTTCTAACTGTTCTCACCAGGCTAAGGCCCCCAAGGTGCCCCCATTATAGGGTCCCCACTCTCCAGCCGTCCGACCATGCTCATCACTAAGGCCAGAGTCGGTCTTGTTGCCAAAAGAGGAAGGTTATCACCTTGAGTGGTGGTTTCCGATCACACTGGTGGGCACAAGGCCCTAACTACAGCGAACCGTACCTGCCACCCACTCCCTATGGTTATCTCACTTGCCCCCGGGTATAGAGGGAACTGTAGTGTGCAGTTTATATTTCAATCAATTGCGTAAGTATAAACAAGCAACAGTTATTTGAAAGCCAAACAATAAAGCATGTTATAATACAAGGCAGGGTAAAAGCGCTATTTTCTTGGTTTAATTATTTTTAAGCCAGCCCATCACTAAATGGGATCAACTCTCTAGGCTTCCCCAGTGGAGTCGCCATCTGTCGCCGCCTCCCAAAAAATGAAGGGGCGGTCGGAGCGACGCGATGGTTTTTCGACCCTCTTGCTTTCGCGTTTTTTATGGGTGGTTACAACGTCCTTAGGTTGTCCGATAACCGGGCTAACCTAGAGACGAGGTTTTCGAAAAGTGTTCTTGGGTTGTCCGATAACCGGGCTAACCCAAGAACGGGTTTTGAAGGGTTCGTGGAGTCGCCACCGATGTTTTTACCGGAAACATCGGAAAAGGAGTTTAAAAAGGCGTTGGTTTTCGAAAACCAACTTTGGTCATTAGAACCAGAGTTGGGTAAGGGAGTTAGTTACGTGCAAAGGAAGTGTTAGTTCCTTTACGACGCCCCTTTCGGGTTCCCTATGATAGGCCGGCTACTTTGGATAAATAACTAAACTGGAAAATTGCGCTTTTACCCTTTTATTAGGCGGTATTCAAAGATTATGACTACATGGCCCTAGTGTCTATTGCATAATTTTAAATGAAAGCGGTAAAATTAGAAAGAGAGAGGGTGCACCTTCAAAGCAAGCTTTTTGTATTTCTCTTTAAAGAGTGGGTGCTTTTTGGCAACTCTTCACTCTACAACTCTCAGAAACTCCGGAAATGCCTCGGAGGGGTTCTAAAGAAGATTTAAGATGCTCAATTTATGCCTAGAGACACTCAGAAACTCCGGAAATGCTTCGGAGGGGTTCTAGAGAGAGAAAATCTAGAGAGAAGGAGGAGCTACTGTGTTTTTGTGTGTGGAAAAAGGGGGAATGGAGCCCCTATTTATAGTTTTTCGCGCCTGACAGGTCGAGACCGCCGTTTCATCTGACAGGGTCGAGACCGCCGTCTGGACAATCCAGACCGCCGTCTCAACCATGGCAGGGGGTCGAGACTGCCGTCTGGATAATCCAGACCGCCGTCTCGACTAGGCAGAAGTTGAGACCGCCGTCTGGATAATCCAGAACGCCGTCTCGGCCTTTTCAGGTGACGAGACCGCCGTCTGGACAAGCGAGACGGCGGTCTCGTCCCTGGCGTGAGGCGAGACGGCGGTCTGGTCCTCCCAAACGGCGGTCTCGTCCCTTCAGGGCGAGAAACTTTATTTTTCGGGCCAAAAAACCCTCCTATCTTAGTACGGGGGCCTAATAGTCTCTCCTAATGGCTTGTTAGGCTTCGACCGTCTTCAAATAGGGGGTCTTCTGACTTTATTTGGAGGTCGGGCAAGATTTGGGGTCTACAAGTACCTACCCTCATCTGGTATAAACCTTATTTTTTATAAGGCTTTGGTGAATACCTACCCTCACCTGGTACGAATCTGCGTTTTGACAGACTCTTGTGGGTACCTACCCCTACCCGGGACGAATCTGCATTTTGACAGACTCTTGTGGGTACCTACCCCCACCTGGTACGAATCTGCATTTTGACAGACTCTTGTGGGTACCTACCCCCACCTGGTACGAATCTGCATTTTGACAGACTCTTGTGGGTACCTACCCCCACCTGGTACGAATCTGCATTTTGACAGAATCTTGTGGGTACCTACCCCCACCTGGTACGAATCTACATTTTGACAGAATCTTGTGGGTACCTACCCCCACCTGGTACGAATCTGCATTTTGACAGACTCTTGTGGTTACCTACCCCCACCTAGTACGAATCTGCATTTTGACAGACTCTTGTGGGTACCTACCCCCACCTGGTACGAATCTGCATTTTGACAGACTCTTGTGGGTACCTACCCCCACCTGGTACGAATCTGCATTTTGACAGACTCTTGTGGGTACCTACCCCCACCTGGTACGAATCTGCATTTTGACAGAATCTTGTGGGTACCTACCCCAACCTGGTACGAATCTGCATTTTGACAGACTCTTGTGGGTACCTACCCCCACCTGGTACGAATCTGCATTTTGACAGACTCTTGTGGGTACCTACCCCCACCTGGTACGAATCTGCATTTTGACAGACTCTTGTGGGTACCTACCCCCACCTGGTACGAATCTGCATTTTGACAGACTCTTGTGGGTACCTACCCCCACCTGGTACGAATCTGCATTTTGACAGACTCTTGTGGGTACCTACCCCCACCTGGTACGAATCTGCATTTTGACAGACTCTTGTGGGTACCTACCTCCACCTGGTACGAATCTGCATTTTGACAAACTCTTGTGGGTACCTACCCCAACCTGGTACGAATCTGCATTTTGACATACTCTTGTGGGTACCTACCCCCACCTGGTACGAATCTGCATTTTGACAGACTCTTGTGGGTACCTACCCCCACCCGGTACGAATCTGCATTTTGCTAGATTCTAGTGGTTTTTACACCCCCACTTGGTGCGAACCTTATTCTATAGGGTTCTTGAGATGTTCTAAAAAAAAATCCTTATCGGATTTTTGGAGGAGTGGCAGCGGCTTACTTGTCTTTGATCATGCGCTTTATTCCATGGGGAATGATTTGATTTTTCTTTTTGACTTTTCTGTCTTAGTCATCCAGCTTTGCCGGGGATTTTTGTTTCTGGCTATTTCTTTTTTAGCCATCCGGTCTTGCCGGGGAGTCTTTGATTTCGGCTTTTCTTTTTAGCCATCCGGTCTTGCCGGGGATTTTTGTTGATTGCCTCTTTTTTAGGCAGGAATCCTCTGGGGATTTGGACTTTCTATTGATTGTGCCTCTTGAGTAGGCGGAAATCCATTTGGGAGATTTTGTTGATTTTTGTTGGTTGTGCCTCTTGATTAGGCGGATGCTTCACTAGTGATGAAGACTTTTATATTTTGGGCTTGTATTACCTCTTGCATAGGTTGATTTCCCGTTCCCTGGGGATATAAGCTCTTTGCTCATCTTTAGAGCATGCAAATGCTTTTTGGAAGTGAGGGCTTTGCGTTTCACTGGGGATATCCGTCTTTGGGCGTTATGAGCGATTAACTCCCTGTGGATATAATTTGATAGTTTGCCTTTGTCGTAGGCTCACTGGGGTAGTTTTCTTGTTGATGATCCACTGGGGAATCGATTTCATTCCAGAGATCTATTTTGAATCGCCCCCTGGTGATATGGAGGGTTTGACTTCGTATTTTCTTTGATGGACTCTTGTGTAGTCCTTATTCTCCTTCGGGGAATGAAGCGGAGACTCTTGATGAATTTGCTTTGACGACTCATGTGATGATGAAGCTGAGTCGCGAGGTAGTCTTTTTGTTTTGCCTCTGGAATAGGCAAGGATCCTCTTGGGGATGATCAAGCCTTTCCATTTGCTTTTCCTCTTTGTTGATGTCTTCTTGTAGAAGGTTGATGGTTAGAGCTATTTTCTTTGAAGCTCTTTATTCTCCTGAAATGGTTTTGATTTTTGCCTTTCGCGATTTTGATTTTCATATGGAGACTGGATTCTGGCGCCTCCTGTTTTTAATCACAAGTATGGAGACTAGCCTCCTTATATGCATGTTTAATATTCTTGTTTGAAGAAAATTATTTTTTCTTGATTTTGACAAAGTCGTATTATGCAACTACTTTGTGTGTGGATGTCCTAAATGCAATCTATTGTTTATTTATTTTTGATACATTTAGAAAGTAACTGGCCTTCTTCCGTTGGCTTCTTATGAATACGCCGATAGGCTCTTCTTTTATGATCATGATGGGCTCCTCCTTTATGATGATGGGCTCCTCTTTTCTTCATCTTTTGGTTTTAGCCCTACCTTTTGCCTAGACCGCCCTTTACGGGTTTTTGATCTAGCGGGCTGGCTTAATTTTTGCCTAGAATATCTTAGGGAGATTTTGCCTTATCTTTTGCCTAGATCGTTCTTTTGGGATTTCCGATCTAGCAGGCTACCCTTGTTTTTACCTAAGAATATCCTAGCAGGCATTTATTATTTTCTTATTTGTTATGCTTTCCCTTTTTTAGATGCATGCTTGATCTTTGATTAAAGGTCTTTGCGCATATTTATGATTTATCAATAAAGAGGCATTTCCATAATATTTGGTCAAGAGAAAGGAAATGAAAAGGAATGTTATTGATAAATGAACAAAAGATTATTTCTTATAGAAGGATTTCAAGGGTATTTAGAAGAATGGGTGGTTAGGGTTGGCTGTACTGTTTGGGCTTATACAGTCATGTCCATGATATCTGCCCCCTGGTTCTCCTAATTGCTTCAGTTGAGATACCTGAGCTCAGAGTGAAGACTATGCAAACTGCTTGCTTCTGGAAGAATGTTACCTTAGCCGCCTTTTCGGTTTTCGACTAAAGTAACCATTGCTCTTAGTTAGTTTTTTTTTTTTTTTTTTTTTTTACCTCTACTTTTTGCCTAGGACGTATCCTAGCGAGGGATATAGACCCTATCTTTTGCCCAGGGATGCCCTTTGCGGGTTTTCATTCCTGACGGGTCATGAGCAATGTCTTCAAGCGTAATACTTCTTCACTGTATCAGAATTGATCGGGTGTCGAAGTTCCTCTCCATCCATATTAGTGAGGATAAGCGCCCCTCCTGAGAAAGCTCGTTTGATCACAAAGGGTCCTTCGTAATTTGCTGCCCATTTTCCAATTTTATCTTTCTGGGCTGGAAGCATTTTCTTTATTACTAGATCCCCTTCTTGATAAGTATGAGGGTGGACCTTTTTATCATAAGCCTTTTTGATCTTCTTTTGATATGCTTGTCCATGACATATAGCGTTTAGTCGCTTTTCATCGATAAGGTTTAGCTGGTCATATCGACTTTGAACCCATTCGGCTTCTGTTAATTTTGCTTCTATTATAATTCGCAGGGAAGGTATTTCGACCTCTATTGGCAATACGACCTCCATTCCATATACGAGGGAGAATGGGGTAGCTCCTGTCGAGGTTCGTACAGACGTTCGATAACCATGAAGAGCAAAAGGCAACATTTCATGCCAATCCCCATAGGTTTTAACCATCTTTTGAACAATCTTCTTGATGTTTTTATTGGCTGCTTCTACTGCGCCATTCATTTTTGGCCGATAGGGAGAGGAATTATGGTGTTGAATTTTGAAATCTTGACATAATTCCTCCATCATCTTATTGTTCAAGTTGGTTCCATTATCAGGAATAAGACGATGTGGGATGCCGTATCGACATATGATATTTTTCTTAACAAAGGTGACCACTATCTTTTTAGTCACATGTGCATAAGATGCAGCTTCTACCCACTTAGTGAAGTAGTCGATAGCCACCAGAATGAATCGATGGCCATTGGATGCCTTAGGCTCAATAGGTCCGATAACATCCATGCCCCACATAGCAAATGGCCAAGGGATAGCCATAACATTGAGAGGTACCGGTGGAACATGTACATTGTCTGCATGTACTTGACATTTGTGACATTTTCTAGCATACTGATGATAGTCCTTTTCCATTGTGGACCAAAAGTATCCTGCCCTGAGGATTTTCCTAGCCATGATATGCCCTGGTGCATGAGTCCCGAAGGTTCCTTCATGTATTTCTTTAATCAATTTCTGTGCTTCTTCAAGATCTACACACCTTAATAAAGTGGAATCAAAATTCTTTTTATAAAGGGTTTCTCCTATTAACATAAACCCTATGGCCCTTTTCCGAATGATCCTTTTGTCATTGTCACTGATTCCCTCGGGGTATTCGCTCTTTGTCAGGTATCGCCTTATGTCCTGATACCAAGGGGTTTTATCTTTTTCATTGTCCACCATCATACAAAAGGCTTGTTTATCGTGCCTTTTGACTTGGATGATGGGCATCTCATGTTCTTGTCCTAATGCGAACATGGATGATAATGTTGCCAGTGCATCTACAATTTGGTTATCTTCCCGAGGGATGTACTCGAAACTGATGTTTTCCATTTTTGAAGTCATATTACGGATGTGCTCCAGATAAGGGATTAACTTGGAATTTCTAGTTTCCCATTCACCCTTGAGCTGGTAAATAACAAGGGATGAGTCACTGAATACCTTGAGTCTAGTCACCCCATGATCCAGAGCTGTTTGAATACCTAGAGCACAGGCTTCGTATTCTGTCATATTGTTTGTGCAATCAAAGTTTAATCTGGCTGTTACTGGGATATACTTCTTTTCGGGAGATATTAAAATAGCTCCGATCCCATGTCCCATTAAGTTCGAAGCTCCATCGAAAAACATGATCCACTCATCATTTTCAAGCTCTTCGTGTTGGATGTGCATTATATGTTCATCTGGAAAATCATCTTGAAGGGATTGATATTCATCAGTTGGCCCATGTGCCAGGTAGTCTGCTAAAGGACTACCTTTGATAGCTTTCTGAGTGACATGAATAATGTCGAATTCTGAAAGGAGTACCTGCCACCTAGCTATCCTTCCGGTCAAGACGGGTTTTTCAAACAGGTATTTGATTGGGTCCATTTTGGAAATCAACCAAGTTGTATGTCTGACCATATATTGTCGAAGGCGTTGAGTTGCCCACACCAATGCACAACATGTTTTTTCAAGTGGTGTATAACGGGTCTCATAGTTTAGAAATTTTTTACTGAGGTAGTATATGGCTTGTTCTTTTTTACCAGTATCATCTTGTTGACCGAGCAAACATCCCATGGACTCGTCGAGTACTGAAAGGTAAAGAATCAGGGGCTTTCCTTCCACAGGTGGTACCAATACTGGGGGATTGGTTAGGCACATTTTGATTTTTTCGAAAGCTTCTTGACATTCGTCGTTCCAAACTTTCGGTTGGTTCTTACGCAATAACTTGAAGATAGGCGTGCACTTGTCCGTTAATTGCGCGATGAACCGTGCGATATAGTTTATTCGGCCCAAGAACCCTCTGATTTCTTTTTCTGTTCTTGGTGGGGGCATTTCTACGATTGCCTTTGTTTTATCAGGGTCTACCTCAATTCCCTTTTTACTGACAATAAACCCAAGGAGTTTTCCTGATCGTACTCCGAATGTGCATTTAGCCGGATTGAGCTTGATCTGGTATTTCCGAAGCCGATTGAATAACTTCTTTAAGTATTGGAGGTGATCTATTTCGTTTTTAGACTTGGCAATCATATCATCCACATATACTTCGATTTCTTTGTGGATCATATCATGAAATAATGTTACCATAGCCCTTTGATAAGTAGCCCCTGCATTCTTGAGTCCAAAAGGCATTACTCTATAACAGAATGTACCCCATGGCGTAATGAAGGAAGTTTTTTCTCTATCTTCAACAGCCAATTTAATTTGGTTATACCCTGCATATCCATCCATGAAAGAATAGAGAGTATTTGTAGCGGTATGATCTACCAGCATATCAATATGTGGTAAGGGAAAATCATCTTTTGGACTTGCACGGTTTAAATCCCTGTAATCTACGCATACTCTGATTTTTCCATTTTTCTTTATAACTGGCACGATGTTTGCCAACCATTCAGGGTATTTTGACACGATTAGAAAATTGGCATCCAACTATTTTTCTACTTCTTCCTTAATTTTTAAGGACCATTCTGGTTTTACTCTTCTGAGCTTCTGCTTAACGGGCCGAGATCCCTCTTTTAGTGGTAATCTATGCTCCACTATGCTTTTATCAATTCCAGGCATATAATGGTAGGACCAAGCGAATACATCCACATATTCTCTTAATAACTGTATCAGCTTTTCTCTGACATCATTATCAATTTGGGTCCCAATATTTACTTCTTTCTTATTATCTTCTTGTCCCAAATTGATGGCCTCAGTTTTTTCCTGATGGGGCTGTATTGATTGAGCTTCTTTTTCCAACAGTCTTTGCATGTCCAGGAAATGGTCCCCTCCTCACTTGTCTGACTCAATCCATTCACCTTCGGCTTTCGGATCTTCCGGAGGGTTTTCAATCACGGACATGACTGTATGGTTATGCTTAGTTTTAGATTTCTTATTAAGGGTGTGAGAGAGAAAAGAATAAGAGAATATGAATATTATGGAAAATGCCTTATTGTATTGACAAAAAGAAATATTTACAAAGCCCACTTTAATAAAAAAAATATCTCGTGATCATGGGCGAGGATCACGAGAGATACATCAGAAGCTTTAATATTTTTTATATTATTATTTTTTTTTTGTTTATTAAATTTCTTTTAGAGATGGTCAAATGATGAGCCCTAACTTGCTGGTCTTCCTTATCCCGTCTTTTATTCGGGCTTTGATAAGGGCTGGTCATCCACTTTTTGAGTAGAAGCATCAAAGGTAATCCACCCCGCATCTATTAAATCTTGGACCTTATGCTTTAAGGCCACACAACTATCCACGGAGTGTCCTGGGGCGTCCGAATGATAATTGCATTTTTCGTTTGGGTTGTACCATTTTGGATATGGTGGCTCCATTTTCTTGGGAGGGATGCGTGCGAGGAGTTTGGCGTCCAATAATTTTGGCAGCAGGCTTCCATAGGAAGTGGGTATTAGAGTAAATTTCCTTTCTGGTTTACGTGACTTGGTCTGCTGCGAGGAAGAAGAAGGAGGGGCAAAGTTGATTGCGTTTACGGTTCCTTCCTTCTTCTTTCCAAAGCTCTTTTTTACATTTGGAGTAGAGGAATTAGAAGAAGTATGTTGTGCAATTCTTCCACTTTTCAGACCTTGCTCTACTCTTTCTCCTATAATGACTACATCCGCGAAGAGTGTTGATGTATTCCCTATCATTTTGTCGTAATAGGGACCAGTCAAAGAATTGATAAACATGGATGTAGTTTCCTTGTCAGATAGAGGAGGTTCTACTTGAGCTGCTAATTCCCTCCATCTTTGAGTGTATGCCTTGAAGGTTTCGTCATCTTTTTTGCTTAGTAATTGTAGATCTGCTCTTTCAGGGGTCAGATCGATATTGTACTTATAACGACGAAGAAAAGCGTCCGCCAGATGTCTCCAGGTTTGGATTTGACCTCCTTCCAGTTGCATATACCAATTTAGGGCTGATTCAGCTAAGCTTTCCTGAAAGCAGTGGATCAGGAGTTTTTCATTGTCCGCATATGCAGCCATCTTACGGCAGTACATTGTAAGATGGCTTTTGGGGCAGGTCATTCCCATGTATTTTGGGAAGTCCGGAGTTTTGAACTTGTTAGGGAATTGGATATTTTTTACGAGGCACATATCAGCTGCCTCTTTAACATCAAAATTATGCCCCTCCATGGCTCTCAACCTCTCCTCAAGGGCAGTAAACTGTTGTTTTGATATTTCCGGCGCATGAATATGCACTGCCCTTGTATCAAATTGGGCTTGTTCATCATTAGGTCCCTCCTCTTCTTCTTGGTGAGAGGCTTGTCCACTTTGAGGACCTTCCTTATGGAGATTTTGCTGGCGCATCATTTCCAGCATTTGAGCCATTTGCTCTTTCAGCGTGTTGAGCTCAGTGGTGAGCTTTCGGTTTTGCTCCTCTAGTTGTTCCATCTTTTTAGCTTTCTGGGCGTGAGTGATGACGGGCGGAAGACCAGCCACTTTCTAAATGATTTTAACGATTTTTATTATTGCTTTTTATTTCAAATGATTAGTGTGAAATAGATATGCCTTAGACAATAACTTTAGTATCCTCTTAAAAGCCTATGTTTTAAGGGCACCATACCTACCTTAGTGTGTTAACTTCCTTTTTTCAAAGGTTGCCAACATACCTTAGCGCACTTATCTCTTCTAATAAGGTGATAAACGCACTTGGGTCTCTTTCGTTATTGTCTAAGGATATCTAATACATCCTAGAATGAATGTGTTTATGTATGAGAGATTTTATTATGATGATGTTTATGCATATTTTTCTTGATGCATTTATTTTCTCTCTTAGTTTTACCACTTATTAGATGATGTGGTATGAATGATACGACTTTGCCAAGAATATTTTTATTATAAGAAGTATTTTTATGGCTTTATTTGTTTTTAAATTTTTTATGACCCTTTATCTCTTCTGTCGGTCAACGTGGCTACTTAGCTTGCAAAGAACCTGAAACCAGGCTAGCTTAACTGAAGACTGTTCGAGATAAAGGTGGTCTTATCTTATCACTTTTTTGATTTTTTAGGGTTTTTCATTTTTGTTTGTTATATGATTACCCTATGCTAATGCATCAATACAAATGCAGCAAACGAATGCACACACAATTCATTCACCCACGAGCAGAGCCACGCTTATTTAATCACGAGGTAGGGTTTTCCTACAGAAACGTGCTTGGTTTGGGTGGTTCTAAACTGTTCTCACCAAGGCCAAAGGTCCCCAAGGTGCCCCCATTATAGGGACCTCTCAATCTCTCAGTCCTTGGGTCATGCACGGAACTCCGTGTCGATATCCTTAGACCAAAAGAAGAGAGTTATCACCTTGAGTTGGTGGTTTCCAACAACGGTTGTAGCCCCGTGTGCCAACAAGCCAGTCGTATCTGCCACCCACTCCCTATAGGTATTCACTCTTGCCCCCGGGTATAGAGGGACTGTTGTGTGCAAGGGCTTTTGTGTGCAATTTATATTTCAGACAATTTGCAGAAATAATCATACAGCAGTTATTAAAGCCATACAATAAAACATACGGAAAATGGTAAAGGCGTAATTTCAAATCTTTACTTAGTTTGAATTTTATCCGTCACTAAATGGGATCAACTCTCTAGCTTCCCCAGTGGAGTCGCCATCTGTCGTCGCCGTCCGTTCCGACGTCCAGGGACATCTCGAACGTTTAATGCGAGCGGTTGCGAAAAGATGGTTTAGACTCGCGTTTTTTATTAAAATAATGTTCATTGCTTCCGAGGTGTTCAACAACTGAACTATCCTCTAATAAAAGCAAGGTTTTCGAAAAGGGGTTCTTTTGGAGTCACCACCAATGTTTTGACCATAAACATTGGAAAAGGATAAAAGGCGTTGATTTTATTAAAAACCAAACTTGGCCATTATAACCAGAGTTAGGTAAGGGAGTTAGTTACGTGTGGGGAAGGTGTTAGCACCCCACAACGCCCCTTTCGGGTTCCCTATGAAGGATTAATTCATTTAAGTAGAGATTACAAGAAATTACACTATTACCCTATTTTATTCGTACAATAAATATGGCTATCTACATGATTTTATTTATATTTCATAAAGCAATAAATAAAGCAGTAAAAGAGAAGAGATTTGAGAAGAACCTCCGTAGCAAGCTTTATATAGCAACTCTCTTACAATAAGGACGCGTTTCGGTAGTCCCTTGCTCTACAACGACTCTCCTCATGACAAAACTCGACTCAACTAAAATTTTCTAGAAGAATCGAATGCCGGAATATAATTCCTTAACTGATTGTTACCTATATAAGGCAATCAGAAAGATCATTCGAAAGAGGGATAGAAGTAGACAAGTGCTCTGAGTTGTCTGGGGTGTGGAAAATGAGCAAATGAGCCTCCTATTTATAGTTTTCGCTGCCTGGCACATCTGGGACGGCCGTCTGGGCCGGGACGGCCGTCTGGGTTGGGACGGCCGTCCCATTTGAATTTTTTACACAGAGCCAACCCCCCTAGGACTTGGGACGGCCGTCCCACATTTGGGACGCGCGTCTCACTTGTCCTAGGATAGTTGGGACACCCGTCCCAACTCTGGGACGGTGGTCTCGACCTGTTTTGTCCAGTTTTTGCGTTCTGGGACCCCGGGAAGCTTTCCTTGCTTTTTTCGGACATTGGTTGATGCCGATATGTGTCCGTTGAAGCTTTATCTTCATATAGGAAGTCTTCTTGGCCTTCATTAAGATGCCGGGCGAGCTTTATCTTCATGTAGGGAGTCTCCTTAGCTTTCGTCGGGTGACTGGGTGAACTCTATGTTGTTACGAGAGGTCTCCTTTTCTTTTATTAAGAAGCCGGGCAAAATTAGGGGTCTACAATTGTTTTGAGTTACTGTATTGTTGTGGCTGTATTGACTGAGAAGTGAACTTGGGTTTTCCTATATTGTTGTGGCTGTATTGACTGAGGGTTTTCTGATGGTAGGTGACTGAGGGTTCTGGGTGTTTCTGTTTTTTTGTGATCATTTTTTTTGCCTCCCCCTTTTTTTCTCAATTTATATAGAGCTCCCTTTCTATGCGTGCAAGAGGTTGTAGGGAGGCTGTATGGTGGCTGGAGGGGTTTACATTTGCCCCTCTTTAATTAAGTTTTATTGGATAATTTGAATGTGAATTTATATTATCGTAATAAAACATAATTAAAGATGTGAACACCGAAATACTATGAATATAAATAAAATTGTGATTCGAAAAGTTGAAAACTTAGGAAGGACTCGGGGATCCAATATTGTGATTGAAATATGTAAATTATGATTTGAAAAAGTTGAAAACTTAGAAATCACTAGTGCAAAAAGGGGCTTTTACGTCAGGTATTTAGGGCTTTTTACGTCGTATTTAAGACCAACGTTAAAATGGGAGACGTAAATTTACGTCGTACCCTTTAGCCCGATGTAAATTTACGTCAGTTATCAAGACCCGACGTAATTTTGCATTGCATATACCACTAAACAAATGTAAAAACTTTCAAAAATTAAAAAAAAAACAGCAAATTTACGTCGCGTATACCAATATATGACGTAAATTTGTTGTTTTTTTTTAAATTGGATTTATTCTGTTTTACAACTAAAACCTGCAAATATATATTACAACCAGGACAGTCCGGAGGTTCAATTTTCTTTAGCTAGTAAATTAAAAATATAATATTATATAATTCAAACTACATAATAAAACAATATAATACAAACATACAAACTTAAAAATCTATTACAAACTAAAAGTTAATACAAACTAAGCTATCTAAACTACATAATACACACAATATAATATGAACAAGAACTTAAAAAAATTATGTACTAGAATTGTTGAACGAAATTTTTTTCCCATTGTTCTCTAATTTGTGTAATATCATATTCTGGTAATGGAGATGGATCTTGAAATACCTGAAACATTAATTTGACTCTTGTAAACATGCAACATGAATAAAGTTAAATAAACTTAACTAATGTTAAAAGCAATTACCTCCGTCCAAGAATCAATTATACCCGCACAAACTATGGCTCTCATCCAATACATAACATAGTAACCACATTCAAACGAGTTTGTTTGCTTATTACATCGAAATGATGAAAAAAACATAATGTTATTTTCAAAATTTAAATACAAACAATAATTATGTTATTCACTTATATAAATAAGTTTCTAACCTTAGGATAAATGAACTGCAAAGTCTTTGTTCTAGGTTTTCCACTTAGAACATTAGTTCCGAGACACGATTCTAAGTGAAAAAAAATATTATTCAATATATATTTACAATTTAAAAACATAATTAATGAATAAAAGATAAAGTTACCCTTGTAATAAGCTTTTCATTTCTTGACTCGGTTTCCGATGTAATGAACAAAACCACACCACAGTGTAATCCCGGGGCATGATTACAATTAACTGCCAATGGGACCTACATTGTATGACATAAAAATTAGTTAAAAAAATATAAATTAAAATACAAATTAAAATACTAACCCTTCAATGTATGAAGCCAAATATATATGTCTTTTTGAGTCACTCATCCATGTTTGCATATATTGTTGGATTCCAACCTTTGTATTTCCAGATTGTTAGCAACTAGAAACTTTCTATGCCTATTGTACACAGTTTTTTGTCCATGTTTCAATTGGATATAACTTGTGTCTTCTTGACATAAAGGACATGCTAAATGACCTTTCACACTATAACCGATCAAATTACCATATGCTGGAAAATCATTTATAGTACAAAATAACATTGCACGCAACCTGAAATTCACTTCGTGATATGAATCAAATACATCCACTCCTGTTTCCCACAACATCTTCAAATCATCAATTAAAGGACTAAGATATACATCTATGTCATTTCCTGGTTGTCGAGGTCCTGAAATCATCATAGATAACATCATATATTTTCTCTTCATGCATAACCAAGGAGGCAAATTGTAAATGATCAACATAACTGGCAATGAACTATGTTTATTACTTAAATTTCCATAAGGATTCATCCCATCTGTAGCTAATCCAATTCTCAAGTTTCTTGGCTTTGCACCAAATTCTGGAAAGGTTTCATCAATCCTTTTCCATTGTGGAGAATCAGCTGGATGTCGAAGAAGATTGTCACATTTTCTACCATTTGCATGCCATGCCAAGTTTCTTGCATCTTCTTTTATGGCAAATAATCTTTTAAACCTAGGTATAATTGGCAAATACCATAACACCTTAGCAGGGGGACCATCTAGTTCTTCCTCACCACTACTTTCCTCAACTTTGTTTTTGAACCTCGACAAACCACATGTCGAACACATCTTTAATTTAGCAAAATCATTTTTGTACAATATACAATCATTAGGACATGCATGTATTTTCTTGTACTCTAAACCCATTGGACATAATATCTTCTTTGCCTCATAGTTACGAATAGGTAATGTATTATCTTCAGGAAGCATCTCCTTCAACAACTCCAATAATTCGGTGAAACTTTTATCAGTCCATCCATTTCTTGCTTTTAAAGTAAACAATCTTAAAGTTGCTGATAATCTTGTAAAACTACATCCTATGTACAATTGTTGTGCAAAATCAGATTTCAAAGAATCATATAGATGTGCTTTCATAAAATTTTCTTCACCAATATCACGTATCATATCCTCTAGATTATCATCCATCCCTTCATCAAAATTGTCTGTAGTTGACACAGTTGAGATGTCTAATATTTCTCCATGCCATGTCTATATTGTATAACTCTTAATAATACCATAAACAAACAAGTGATCACGTATATCCTCAAGTTTATGACGAATATGATTCAAACAACGAACACATGGACAATAATATGTCCCTTTCATAGCTTTTCCATTTTCACTAGCAAATTTCAAAAATTCCTCAACTCCCTTTTCGTACTCTTCACTAATACGACGTGCATTCATCCAACTTCAATTCATATTATGTTATAAAGTTTCGTCACTCCTAGAGATTTAAAAATTATATGTAAAAAGAAATTAATATACAAACAACAAAGCACGTTCCAACAACAATGGAGTGTGTAAACCGAAAATGCACTCAAACAAATAAACAAAAAATTACATTCCAATAACAATCCAGTGGAGACATTCATACTATAACGTGATTGAGATCCCCAAAAAAATCACGGATTCAATTTAAACATATAGCAATGACATAGAACACTAACCTCGAGTGTAGACGAAAAATGATTTCAAACTCGAATCCAATCGGGGAGAAATATCAAGTTCGTAAAATGACACACAATGTTGATGTTTTTCACTGTCAAACTAATCGAAAATGGTGTGCAGAGGTAGCTATTGTCATCGTTCTCAAAAACCCTGGCTGCGCGAGACGAGGGAGTGGGTCTGGGGGGAATAAAAGGGACTTTTTACGTCGCACATCCCAGCACGCGATGTAAAAATCTTTCTTTTACGTCGCGCCACCCAGGTGCGACGTAAAAGAGTGCTTTTTACGTTGCGTGCTGGGATGCGCGACATAAAAGTTTTGTCTCTTATTTACAAAATTGCCACCGTTTTATTTACGTCGAATATTTTACATGCGACAAAAATTGGGTAACGTAGAAGCCCTTTTTTGCACTAGTGAATGGACCCCGAGATCCAATATTGTGATTGAAATATGAAAATATAAAATTGTGGTTTGAAAAAGTTGAAAATTTAGAAATGGACTCAGGGATCCAATATTGTGATTGAAATATGCAAATATAAAATTGTGATTTGAAAAAGTTGAAAACTTAGAAGTTGACTTGGGGTTCCAATATTGCAACTAAAATATGGCGATTGGAAATTTAGAAGTGAATTCGGAGACCTAGGGCTCGGGGACCAAATACAAAGCTATGATTTGAGGTGTTGAAAGCTTGGAAAGTAATGCGTATAATTTAAACCCTTAAAAGTAAGGGGCTCAAAGAGGTGTTTTAACATTAGAAGTAATGCATATAATTTAAACCTTATAAGATGCATGGGAAACCTTGTAAGGGGCATGAGAAGCTAACATGAATATTTTCGCACCCTTCAAATATTGGCACAAGTATGATTACTTTGGGCACAGAGACCCGATATTAAAACTTACTTTAGGCACAAAGACCTGATGAGTCATTATATTCCCGTATTTTCTTCCCTTTCTGAACTTATTTTAATTAGTGTTTTAGGCTTAACTTTCTATTATGAATGAATTTTTATTAATTGGGCTTGATTGAGCCAATAATTTAGATTTTAATTAATTTGAATCTATTTAATCTAATTTTTTCTCATTATTAAATTTAGGACAGTTTAAAGCAATTTTGGGCCTAGAAGATTGGGCCAGATGTCATATTACAATTTAAAGCAATTTTGGGCTTGGAAAATTGGGTCAAATGTCATATTTGATTTTATACGGGTACTAACATTAGTTTACTATTTTATTTATCATTTTTTCTACAGATCTCCAAAAATCATGATTCTAAAATCATTATAAACTAGACACATTCAGCTTTCTATAGGATCCAAAGTCATTCAATTCGGAGCTAACATGGATTTTACATAAATTATCCAAAACAGGTCAAGCGCACCAGGCCGGCCCAATGGACATGCTTCAAAAATTTAAGTCTTCTAAATTCATGATTTTTGGAGATCTATAGAAAAAATGATAAATAAAACAGTGAACCAATGTTAGTACCCGTATAAAATAAAATATAACATTTGGCCAAATTTTCCAAGCCCAAAATTGCTTTAAACTGTAATATGACATCTGGCCCAATCTTCTAGGCCCAAAATTGATTTAAATTGTCCTAAAATTAAAAATGGGCAAAAATTAGTTCAAATAGATTCAAATTAATTAAAATCTAAATTATTGGCCCAATGAAGTCCAATTAATAAAAATTCACTAATAATAGAAAGTTAAGCCCAAAACACTAATTAAAATAAGTTTAGAAAGGGAAGAAAATACTGGAATATAATGACTCATCAAATAACCCTACACTTAGCCTTTTGCACTCTTGGGCAAGATTAAGAAGCAAAGCAAGGAAATAAATTCAAATACATTAAAGAAAATCATGCAAAGGACAAAAACAAAAACAAAGACAAACAAAAACATAAACATAAACAGATATACATACTCCTCAATGAAACTTGGGAAACGAAAGGAATAGACAACCTCCAACACTCAAAGAGTCAAAGAAACCAGACATCTATAGACATCGTCCAAACAATTCAAAACATGTCAAGAAAATCAATCTACTCAAGAGGTGAATTAAAATCAACAGAACCTCACAAGATATGCACTGTATCACTCAAGTGTTTAGGTTACTGTATATATACTCTCAAAGCACTCATAGAAAGCAAACAACAAATAATCTTGGAAACCCTCTGAAATCAACTCCAAAATACACATGCACACAAGGATCAAAAGGTTTTTCCAAGGTTGTAATGGGGCCAAGGACAAGGTGGAGGATATCATATAGAACGTAGCTAAGAACCTTAGGAATTAGAGGAGCAATGGGGAATAAAAAAAATAAACATCAGAGCATGCTCAAAGACCTCTAATACCAATCCTTTCAATTTCCTTTTCCTCAATAACAACTTTTCTTTCTTTTAATTTTCACTTTTTTTTTTTTTTCTTTTTCTTTTTCTTTTTCTTTTTCTTTTTCTTTTTTTTTTAAATTGAATTGCATAAATTGTACATTAAGGAACCAACTAGCCAGTACATCATCCAATGAAAACACACCCGTACACTTATTCAGCTTATTCTCAAAACGATTCCAAAGCTCCAAAAATCCTTAAGGTTAAGGTAATCATGAGTTTTTCACTTAAGGCTTGTAATGAGCTTCAAAAGAAATAAAGGGAAACATAGGCTCAAAAGGGGCTATCAAGGGAATTGATTCAGGGTAGGCTTATTTGGCTAGAGGTTAATCATAACAAAAATTGCCTTAATCAGCTCAAAACATGCATGTGAATCAAGAAGCATTAGAAAGAGTCAAGCCAAGGTCACTGTGCAAGCAATCAAGAGGCATAACACACAAGATAGAACAGAAAGAGGCTCAAATCCTCACACAGGGTAAATTTGTTACATTCAGTTCAATCTCTCAAACCTCAAAATCAAATTGACATGCAAAGAAGAACAAGGATTTCAATCCATATAGTATCAAGCAACTCATATCCAAGAGTGAAGAAAGTTCCCAAAACCTAAACGAAACCCAGAAATCAAAGAAAAATATGCAAAATTGTACAGAAAATATAGAATAAAAACCTAAGATCCTACATCTCCCACCCCACACTTAAATCAGATATTGTCCTCAATGTAAACACAATCATATCCACTAAACAAATAGGAAAAGCAAGATAAAAGAGTTGAAGGGGAAAGAAGAACTCCCTGATCATGGTGGGTCCTGGATCTATCTCCTCATATGGTACAGGTGTTGAGATCATCAAGTAGCAACTTTGTTCAGCTAAAACAAACAAAGTCTTCCTGATCATGGTGGGTCCCGAATCTATCTCCTCATATGGTACAGGTGTTGAAACCATCAAGTAACAACTTTGTTAAGCTAAAACAAACAAAGTCTTCTTCTGCAGTGGAAGGGGAAAGAAGAACTTCCTCATCATGGTGGGTCCCGGATCTATCTCCTCAGATGGGTGTTTCATGGCATTTAGAATATTAAAGCGCACCACAATGTTATCAAATTCCATGGATAAGGTCCCTACATGCACATCAATCTTGGTTCATGCAGTCTTTAAAAATGGTCTTCCTAAAATGATCGATGCATAACCACGTGAAAATCCCTCATCCATATCAAGCATATAAAAATCAGTAGGGAAAATCAACTCACTAACCCTAACTAAGATATCCTCAATGAAACCTATAGGGTGGGTAACACTCCTATTTGCCAACTGAATAACTATATTCATAGGTTGTAGGGGTCCAAGAGAAAGAGATTTAAATATAGACATAGGCATGACATTAATTGAAGCACCCAGATCAAGCATGGCATTTTCAAATTTATAATTACCTATGATACAAGGCACACAGAAAGTACCTGGGTCTTTGCACTTCTCAGGAATTTGAGGAACAAATTTACCTATTAGTGCTGACACATTTCTGCCCATGCTAATCCGCTCATTTCCCTTTAGCTTTCTCTTGTGTGTACACAACTCCTTCAGAAAGTTGGCATATCTAGGAATTTGCTTGATGGCATCCAAAAGAGAAATGTTCACCTCCACCTTCCTGAATGTTTCTAGAATCTCTTTGTCAACCTCTTCCATCTTTTTACTTGGAATTTCTCTTGTAGGGAATGGATGAGGGATAGGAGGCTGCTGCAGCTGCCGACTACTCTGTGCATTAGAACTGGAGGATTTTGTACTATCATCTGTAGGCTCCCCTTTCTCAAGACACTTTGTATTTGATGCAGCAAGGTTGTCTGTCTAAGGTGTAGGCACAATTTCTGGTACAGGTGTAGCTATTGGGATATCAACCTGCTTACCAGATCTCAAAGTGATGGCATTGACATTTTTTGAATTTTGCATTGTCTGGGATGGCAATCTATCAAAATTCTGGCACTGTGTCTGATTATGCTGAGTAGCCATCTGCCCCATTTGATTTTTCAATCTTTGGATGGAAGCTTTTGTCTTCTTTATGGAAGCTCTTGTCTCCTGTTGGAACTGCATATTTTGTAGGGTCATCTGCTTGACCATCTCTTCAAGTGAAGGTTGAGGATCTGGAGCTGGTGCTGTTACTAGAGCTTCATTTTGTCTCTGATACTGTTGTTTAAAAGGTAGAGGTACATATTTGCTCGGTCCAGCATTGTTTTGGAAAATGGGAGGATGTTGGTGTTGTTGCTGATGTTGTGGTTGTGGCTGTGGCTGTTGATTGGACCATCTCAGGTTTGGATGATTTCTCCAACTTGGGTTGTATATATTTGAAGTCAAGTCAAAATTTTGCTATTGTTGTGGACCTCTATTGTTGTAAATGTTTGCAGCATAGGCTTGGGGAGCATCTAGTTCTGCAGATTGTTATGAGGGACAACCATCTGTATAATGATCTATGGAAGTACAAATATCGAAAACTTTTTCAGGTGTAGCATCATTCTTCTTGGTTACTGCAAGTTGAGTGACTAAATTCACTAAGGCATCAATTTTGTTGTCCAGTTTTTTTTTTTTTTATTTCAATAGAGGAATTTGTAGCCATATCATCTACTCCTTTAATAACTATTGCATCACCCCTTACACTGAATTGTTGGGAATTCGAGGCCATTTTCTCTATCAACTGTCTAGCCTCTGTAGGAGTCATATCCCCAAGTGCACCATCACTTGCAGCATCAATCATACTTCTTTCCATGTTATTAAGTCCCTTGTAAAAATATTGAATCAGTAGCTGTTCAGAGATTTGGTGGTTGGGACAACTTGCTGTTAGGATCAAGCGCTTACCACTAGGCCAAAAACTATAGCTATTAGTCAGAGCGCAACTCTTTTTACTTAAGAGTAACAGCCCAAGCACCATGATTCGATCGTGACTCGGCCCACCCGGCCTCCGCCACAGGACAATTGATGCTACCTACAATAATCTCCCCCTCAGCAATTGTCCTACGAGGAATCCCATTGGATTGTGACTTGGCCCATCTAGCCTACGCCACCGATTGTGACTTGGCCCACCTGGCCTGCGCCACGGGACAATTGTGCAACCCGCAACAATCTCCCCCTTAACAATTGTCCACCAGAAATCGAACTCGTGACCTTGGCTCTGATACCAATTGTTAGGATCGAGCGCTTACCACTAGGCCAAAAGCTATAGCTATTAGTCAGAGCGTAACTCTTTTTACTTAAGAGTAACAGCCCAAGCGTCATGATTCGATCGTGACTCGGCCCACCCGGCCTCCGCCACAGGACAATTGATGCTACTTGCAACACTTGCACATAACTTCTTGAATCTCTCCCAGTACTCATAGAGGTTTTCTCCAACCTATTGCCTAATTCTTGAGATATCCTTCCTGATTGTAGTGGTTTTGGATGAAGGGAAGAATTTCTCAAGGAACGTCCCTTTCAGATCTTCCCAGCTAGTAATGGACCTGGGAGCTAAGTAGTACAACCAATCCTTTGCAAATCCCTCTAGGGAATGAGGAAAAGCCTTTAGAAACACATGGTCTTCTTGGACATTTGCCGGTTTCATGGTGGAACAGACAATATGAAATTCCTTACGTTTTTGTGAGGGTCTTCACCTGGAAAACCATGAAACTTGGGCAACAAGTGTATGAGTCCAGTTTTAAGAACATAAGGCACATCTTCATTAGGATACTGGATAGATAAGCTATCATATGTGAATTTAGGAGGAGCAAGCTCCCTAAGTGTTCTCTCACGAGGTCCAATAGGTTGATCACTATAGACCCCAAATCTTGCCCGACCTCAAAATAAGAGCAGAAGACCTACTATTCGTAGATGGACGAAGCCTAAAAAGCCACTAGGAGAGACTATTAGGCCCCATGTTAGAGTAGGAAGGATTTTCTGTACAAAAATAAGGATTTTCGCCTTCAGGAGTCAAGACCGCCGTCTCGCTTTTCGGGACCGTCGTCTCGTCATTGATGCAAGTCGAGACCGCCGTCGCATTTGGCGAGACGACCGTCTCGCCACCCACCAATGGCGAGACCCCCCTCCCGTTTGGCGAGAAGGCCTTCTCGTCACTTGAAAAGTCGATATCGCCGTCTCACCAAATGAGACGGTGGTCTCGCCACTTTTGCAAGTTGAGACTGCTGTCCCGAATGGCGAGACGGCCGTCTCGACCTTGTCAGTCGAGACCGCCGTCTCGACCTGACAGGCGTGAATCTCTATAAATAGTGAGTGCTCCCCCCTCATTTCACACAGTTCTTCCACTTTCCCTTCTACACTTTCTTCAAATTCTCTTCCTAGAATCCCTCCGAAGCATTTCCGGAGTTTCTGAGTGTCTTAGAGAGCTTTTTTATAGCATTTTCGAGAGATTTTTGACGTTGTAAAAGCGAAGGGTTGCCAAAACGCACCCTATCTTTAAGAGAATTAATCAAAAAGCTTGCTTCAGAGGTTTCTTCACTCTCTCCCTCTCTTTTACTGTCTTTATTTTTATGATTAAGTTGCATAATAAACATTAGGACCATGTAGTCATTATTTTTATTCCGCAAATACGAGGGTAAAAGCGTCTTTTCAAAATTTTATCTATAAAATAATTGGCCCATCATAGGGAACCCGAAAGGGGAGTCGTAAGGGAACTAACACTTCCCTTACACGTAACTAACTCCTTTACCCAACTCTGGTTTTAACGACCAAAGTTTGTTTTTAAAAAACCAACGTCTTTTCTCTCCTTTTTCGATGTTTCCGGTAAAAACATCGGCGGCGACTCCATAAGAACCCTTCAAGTTAGTTTTTAGATCAGCTCGGTTATCGGACGACCTAAGAACACCTTTTCGAAAACCTCGCCCTTAGGTTCAGCCCGGTTATCAGACAACCTAAAGGTGTTGTAACATCACCCATAAAAACGTGAAAATCGGAAAGTCGGAACCATCGTATCGCTCCGACCGCCTCTTTTGACGGTGACGACAAATGGCGACTTCACTGGGGAGGCCTAGAGAGTTGATCCCATTTAGTGATGGGCCACTTTAATAAATAAACTAAGAAATTATGCTTTTACCCTACCTTGTATTATAACATGTTTTAATTGCTTGGATTTAATACTGTTGTTTGTTTATGTTTACGCAATTGTTTGAAATACAAACTGTACACAAACCTTTGCACACAACAGTTCCCTCTATACCCGGGGGCAAGTGAGAAATCCATAGGGAGTGGGTGGCAGGTATGGTTCGCTGTAGTGATGGCCTTGAGCCCACCAGTGTGATTAGAAACCACCACTCAAGGTGATAACCTTCCTCTTTTGGCACAAAGACTGACTATGGCCTTAGTGCTAAGCATGGTTGAAAGGCTGGAGAGTGGGGACCCTATAATGGGGGCACCTTGGGGGCCTAAGCCTTGGTGAGAACAGTTAGAACCTACCTTCGCCAATGCACTTTTCTGCAGGAAAACCCTACCTCGTGTTTAAAACGACTTCTCGCCTGTTTGCGGATGAGTGAATTGTGTGCACATTTGTTTGTTGCATTTGATTGCATAGCATAACCAAACAACAGAAAAATCACAAAAAAATATCTTTTACAATAAACACCCTTATCTCGGACAGTCTACCTTTTAGCTAGCCTGGTTTCATGTTATTTGTAAGCTAATTAGTCACGCAGTCCAACAGAAGAGATAAGGGACGCTAAACATTATTCTTTCGAAATAAGCCATTTTATCTCGGACAGTCTGCCTTTTAGCTAGCCTGGCTTCAGGTTCTTTGTAAGCTAAGTAGCCACGCAGTCCGATAGATGATATAAAACCAAAATAAAATCAAATAAAAACCCAAATTAAATAAATCCAAAATAAATAAGATGATTTTTTGACAAAGTCAAAACATTCATATTACATCATATCATGAGTGAAAAAAAAAACAAGAGAGAAAATAAAAGGAAAGAGCGCATTTAGCATCATCTAAACAAAGTCTCTCTCATACATAAACATGCTAGTCCCACACTCAACATGCATTAATAAACTTCTTTTGGGCATTCTAGAAAGTGGCTGGTCCTCTCCCCGTCTGAACCCGTGCGCAAAAGGCAAAAGCTATGGAGAACCTAGAGGAACAAAACCGTAAGCTCACCGCAAAGGTTAATGCCCTTCGGGAGCAAATGGCTCAACTAATGGAGGCCATGCACCAAGGTCGAAACAAGGGCGAGGCCCAAGCTGAGCACGCCTCCCGCCATGAAGAGGTAGAGGAAGAAGAATTCCTCTACGATAAAAAAGTGCATCTCCAATCCGACGCTCGGACTGCACGCATCCTCACCCCGGAGGTATCTAAGCAACAAATCTCCACCCTAGAAGAAAGACTGAAGGCAATGTAAGGGCACAACTTCGACGTCAAAGAGGTGGCGGACATGTGTCTGGTGAAGAATATCCATTTCCCTCCAAAGTTCAAAATCCCGGATTTCCCCAAGTACGCTGGGCTGACCTGCTCCAAGAACCATCTTATGATGTATTATCGTAAGATGGCTGCACATGATGAGAATGAAAAACTCCTGATCCACTGCTTCTAGGAGAGTCTGGCTGACACAGCTCTCAACTGGTACATGCAGATGGAAAGAGGGCAGGTCCAAAAGCTGGAAACAGCTGGCCGACGCTTTTCTTCGTCGTTACCACTATAACATCGATCTGACCCCCGACAGGTCAGATCTTAGTGTTAGAAATGTAGGCTGAGATCAAGAGGGGGGGTGAATTGATCTATGAAAGATTTTCGCAATTTACAGATTATCTATTTCAAAGATTAAGAATTCTGACCAGTTCTTGAATCATACACAACAAACAATCAAAATAAAGGTAGTGACAGAATTAAAAGAGAGAAAGGTTTAGAAAGATACAACCAAGATTTATACTGGTTCACCCAATCCCAGGGCTACGTCCAGTTTCCAGCCAAATTCTAGCTGGGTTCCACTAGATTGAACGTTTTATAGATTACAACTTTAATCTCACACTCAATCTACCACAAGAACCAAAATTCCAGTTCCTGCACCTAAGCCTTCACCAAGAACCAAATTTCAGTTCTTGACCAACCCTACAGCCAAATTCCAGCTATAGAAACCAGTGCCCACAATTCCAGGCACCCACAATACAGTAAAGAAAGTAAAGAAACAAATAGAAGAAACTAGAACGCTCAAACCAGATTTATGCAGCTCTGCAGTATGAGTTTCTTCTCCAAGAGAATGCAAATTTTTCCTCAAGAAAGAACTTCTATGAACTTCACAAAACTAGCGCGATTCTCTCTTGAAAGTAGCACTTATGATTGCTTGATTGATTGCTAAAAGATGTGTTTTAAAAAGTTCAAGCGACTCTGTTTATATAGAAGATTTTCAAAACTGCTAGTTTATTTAATCTGATAAATAATCTTTTAATCTGTTAAAAAAGTCTTGTTTTAATCTATTAAAACTTCTTTTAATCTGTTAAAAAGTTCTTGATTATTTTCTAGATTTGTTTTAACTGATACGACACCGTTTATATCAATTAAAACTCTTTGTAAAAAATCTTCCAAACTGTTTTAATCGATTGTTTCGTCTTTCAATCGATTAAAAAACTGCAAAACATTCTTATAAACTTTTCTAAGTGATTTTAACTGATAACAATCTATTTTAATCAATTAAAACACTTTGAAAAAATTCACTTAGTTATTTTAATCGATTGAAATGCATTTTAATCGATTATAATTCTGCCAAAAGATTTCATAAAACTTTCTAAGTTGTTTTAACTGATAGCAAGTTTGTTTTAATCGATTAAAACATTCTGGAAAAACCTCTTAGTTGTTTTAATCGATTATTGCACATTTGTATCGATTAAAATACTGACAGAAAAACTTTCAAAACACTTCAAGTTATTTCAATTGATTATTTCGAGTTTGCATCGATTAAAATTCTGCCAGAACACTTTTCAAAATATTCTAAGTCATTTTAATCGATTATATTAATTCTATATCAGTTAAAATACTAGCAGAAGGTTTTCAAAAATCCTTCTAATGAAAACAATTGATTATTTCGAAAACATATCAGTTAAAAACCTGTTACAAAAGTGTTAAGAACATTTTAGTTGATAAAGCTTATATACTATTAGTTAAAATAGTTAATTAAAAACCTTTTAACAAAATACTTTGTTTTTAACCGTTTAAACATTTTTTAGAGGCATTTGCAAAATCTTTTAAATGAAGAAACCTCATGCAGCAGAGAGATAAAAATGATTATACCTAAGCAAAGATGCAGACTCACTAATCTCACTACCCTTTTATCTAAGTGACCTTTGACTGCCACAAAGTAGCCTTTGACTTCATTTTTGACTTCATCAAATCAACAAGATCTTTGCCAAAGTAATTCAATAAGATCTTCATCACTTTCACTTAGGACCCTAAGCAAAAGGAATGACGAATCCTTCAAAGCGTACGCCCAAAGGTGGAGGGAAATGGCCGCCCAAATAGAGCCTCCATTGACGGATAAGGAAACAGTGACTATGTTCATAGATTCACTGACTAGAGCTTACTACGATAAAGTAATAGCCAGTACCTCCAATCTTTTTTCGGACATAGTCATTGTAGGAGAAAGAGTGGAGCAGGGGATGAGGAGTGGGAAAATAGCACGACCTTCTTCTTCCAGCACCTCATTCAAGAGACCCTTCAAAAAGAAGGAGGAGGTCGTACACGCCATTAATTTCGCAACCCCTTCCTCCACCTCGCAGACGGAGCGACAGCCACGAAAAAGGGAGAGGAAGTTCACCCCTATCTCCACCTCATACGCGAAGCTGTTGCCCCAGTTACTGGAGGCCAATCTTCTAGTGCGTGTTCCTCCCAAGAAAATGGAGCCTCCCTACCCCGAGTGGTACAAGCCCAACGAGAAATGTAGCTACCACTCGAATGCGCCTGAGCATTCAACGGAAAATTGCTTGACCTTGAAATATAAGGTCCAAGAGCTAATTGACGCTGGTTGGATAACCTTTGATGCCTCTGCTTCTGATGTAGACGCCAAGCCTCTGTCAAAACTAGAGTAGCAGAGAGGGAGGACTAGGAGGATTATCCCCTAGGGTGCCCTTTTTAAAATCTTTCTCTTGTATTTCCCGCGGTCCCCGCCCGTGGTCGCGGGAACTCTGATTAAAAGGGCTTGTACATACGCTTTCATTTTCCTTAATACATGAGACATTTTTTTTGTCATATTCATTTCCTTCATTCTTTTCCCTCTTCTATTTATTATTCTTTCAAAAATAACTGAATAAAAAAATCTATGACTAAAACAGAACCTAAAACACATCATGTTTGTGATTGATGAATCTCTGTGGACCCCGGAAGCCGAAGGCGAATGGGTCGAGTCCGACAGTGAGCAGGGGACCATTTCCCCGGACATGCAGAGAATGTTGGAAAAAGAAACACGCATTATACAACCGCATCAAGAAGAAACAGAAACTGTCAATTTGGGAGAAGGGGACGATGAGAAAAAGATAAATATCGACACCCAAATAAATAGCAACATAAGGGAGGGATTGACACAACTTCTAAAGGAATATATGGATGTATTCGCCTGGTCCTACCATGACATGCCTGGGCTCGATACAAGTATAGTGGAACATCGATTGCCATTAAAAAGAAGGGTTCCAACTTATGAAGCAAAAGCTCAGAAGAATCAAGCCAGATTGGTCCTTAATGATTAAGGAAGAGGTACAAAGACAACTGGACGCCAATTTCTTAGTAGTGTCCAAATACCCAGAGTGGTTGGCCAACATAGTGCCTGTCATAAAAAAGAACGGTAAGGTCAGGGTATGTGTGGATTATAGGGACCTCAATCGAGCAAGTCCAAAGGATGACTTTCCCTTACCACATATAGACACACTAGTAGACCATGCCGCTACCAACACACTTTACTCCTTCATGGACGGGTATGCGGGGTACAATCAAATTAAATTGGCCGTCGAGGACAGAGAAAAAACCTCTTTCATCACACCATGGGGTACCTTTTGCTATTGTGTAATGCCTTTCGGACTCAAGAATGCAGGGGCTACCTATCAAAGGGCTATGGTCACGCTATTCCATGACATGATCCACAAAGAAATAGAAGTATATGTGGATGACATGATCGCCAAGTCCAGAAACAAGATGGACCACATTCAATATCTCAAGAAGCTTTTTGATCGGCTTCGAAAGTATCAACTCAAACTAAACCCGGCGAAATGTACTTTAGGAGTACAGTCAGGAAAACTCTTGGGGTTCATCGTCAGCAAAAGAGGAATCGAGGTGGACCTTGACAAAACCAAGGAGATTTTGGAAATGCCCCCACCAAGCACAGAAAAGGAGGTCAGAGGATTTCTGGGCCGGATCAACTATATTGCCCGTTTCATTGCACAGTTGACGGACAAATGTATACCCATCTTTAAACTGTTGCGCAAAAATTAGCCAACGGTATGGAATGAAGAATGCCAACAAGCATTCGATAAAATAAAAACATGCTTAACCAACCCGCCAGTGTTGGTGCCACCCATCGAAGGGAAACCTCTGATCCTATATCTGTCAATACTCGAAGAGTCCATGGGATGTGTGCTCGGTCAACAAGATGAAACCGGGAAGAAAGAGCGAGCCATTTATTATCTCAGTAAAAAATTCCTAGACTATGAGACTCGTTATACACCATTTGAAAAGACCTGTTGTGCATTGGTGTGGGTCACTTAGCGTCTCCGACAATATATGGCTCGGCACACAACGTGGTTGGTCTCCAAAATGGACCCAATCAAGTACCTCTTTGAGAAGCCCATCCTAACCGGAAGAATAGCTAGGTGGCAAGTGCTCCTCTCAGAGTTCGACATCATTCATGTCACCCAGAAAGCTATTAAAAGTAGCCCCCTAGCGGACTATCTAGCCCATGGATCAGCGAACGAGTATCAGTCCTTACAGGACGACTTTCGTGATGAACATATCATGCACATTGAACACGAAGAGACCAAAGAAGAAGCATGGACCATGTTCTTCGACGGGGCCTCAAACATGCTTGGACACGGGATATGAGCTATTTTGATATCCCCAGAAAAGAAACATATCCCCGTAACAACCAGGTTGAATTTTGACTACACTAATAACATGACCGAATATGAAGCGTGCACACTAGGAATCCAAGCAGCTCTAGATCATGGGGTCACTAAGCTCAAGGTTTTCGGCGACTCATCCCTTTTCATCAACTTAAAGGTGAATGGGAAACCCGAAACTCCAAATTAATCCCATATCTAGAGCACGTACGTGATTCAGTTTCGAGGCTGGAAAGTGTTACCTTCAAGTATGTTCCTCGGGAGGACAATCAATTCGCAGATGCCCTCGCTACTCTATCATCCATGTTCTCTTTAGATTAAGAGCATGAGATGCCAACCATCCAAATCAAGCTACATGACAAACAAGCTTTTTGCATGACAGTAAACAGCGAGCGCGATCAAAATCCATGGTATCACGACATAAAGCAATACCTCATGAAGGGTGAATATCCCGAAGGAATCAACAACAATGATAAACGAATCATCCGTAAAAGGGCAGTAGGGTTCACGTTGATTGAAGAAACCCTCTACAAAAAGAACTTTGATTCCACTCTCTTAAGGTGTGTGGACCATGAAGAAGCCCAAACCTTGATAAAAGAAATTCACAAAGGAGCCTTTGGGACCCATGCACCTGGGCATGCCATGACAAAGAAAATTTTAAGGGTTGGGTATTTCTGGTCCACAATGGAGGCCGATTGTCACCAATATGCTAAAAAATGTCACAAGTGCCAAATCTATGCTGATAATATTCGCGTGCCACCCGCACCTCTTAGTACCCTGGCTACACCATGGCCATTCTCTATGTGGGGCATGGACGTCATCGGACCCATCGAGCCCAAAGCATCTAATGGTCATCATTTTATCTTGGTGGCCATTGACTATTTCACCAAATGGGTTGAGGCAGCATCATATGCGCACGTGACTAGAAAAGTGGTGATCACCTTCATCAAGAAAAATATTCTATGCCGGTACGACATCCCTTTATCGTCTCATTACTGATAATGGGACCAACCTCAACAATAAGATGATGGAGGAATTATGTCAAGACTTCAAAATTCAACACCACAATTCCTCTCCATACCGGCCTAAGATGAACGGTGCAGTAGAGGCAGCCAATAAGAACATCAAGAAAATCATCCAGAAAATGGTAGTAACATACAAAGATTGGCACGAAATGTTGCCCTTTGCCCTGCACGGATACCAAACGTCAGTACGAACCTCCAAGGGGCTACTCCATTTTCCCTCGTATACGGAATGGAGGTCGTACTACCAGTAGAGGTCGAAACACCCTCCCTACGAGTTGTTATGGAAGCAAAATTGACAGAAGCTGAATGGGTCCAAAGCCGATACGACCAACTGAACCTAATCAAAGAAAAACGACTGGACGCCATATGTCGGGGGCAAGTTTATCAAAAGAAGATCAAGAAAGCCTACGACAAGAAAATCAATCCCCGCACTTTCCGAGAAGGGGAGCTGGTAATAAAGAAATTGCTTCCAGCCCAGAAAGATAAAATTGGAAAATGGGCAGCGAATTATGAAGGACCCTTTGTGGTCAAGTGAGCCTTCTCAGGAGGAGCCCTTATCCTCACCAACATGGATGGAGAAGAGCTCCGACATCCCGTCAACTCAGATGCGGTAAAGAAATACTATGCTTAAAGACATCTTGTTCATGACCCGTCAGGATGAAAACTCGCAAAGAGCATCCTGGGCAAAAGATAGGGTCCATATTCCTTGATAGGATACGTCCTAGGCAAAAATTAGAGGTTTCAAAAAAAAAAAAGGAAAGGAGAAATGATTACCTTAGCCAAAAACCGCAAGGCGACTAAGGTAATACCTTCCCAAAAAGCAAGCAGACCTCGCATGATCTTCACTCTGAGCTCGAGCATCTCAACTGAAGCAACCAGGAAAAACAGAGAAATAGAAATCAGGGACATGATTGTTATATCCTATACAGTTTAGCCAACCTTGGCCAGCCCTGCTTATAAATTCCTTTGTAAATCCTCTTGTAAAAATGAACCATTTGATTATATCAATAAAAATTGTCTTCTCTTCTTTTGACCTACTTGTGAGAATGCCTCTATATTAATGAAACATGAGCATGCACAAACAAGCAATACAAGAAAGCATAAGAAAGAAAAAGAAAAAAGATCAAAATAAACAGTGCCTACTAGGACATTCTCAGGCAAAAATAGGGCAGCCTGCTAGATCGAAAACCCGCAAAGGGCGGCCTAGGCAAAAGTTAAGGCCTTCATAAAAAGGAAAAAGCCCGCCGAGATATCCTAGGCAAAAATTAAGGCAATCCTGCTAGATCAAAAACCCGCAAAGGGCGGTCTAGGCAAAAGATAGGGCTAAAACAAAAACAAAAATTTCATAAGAATAATCACGGGAAAACAGCAAAGAGAATACCAGTCACTTTCTAGGTGCCCCAACTAAAAATAGATTGCATTAAGAGCATTCACGCACAAATAGTCGCACAAAAGTGACTTTGTCAAAATCAAAACAAACAAAAATACTTCAGACAAATAAAAAGAAAAGAGCATTCATGAAAGAAAGTTAGCTCTGTGCTTGCATTCGAAAATGGGAAGCACCCAAAGGTATCTCGGTAAGACTTCACCAACTCTACCAAAAACATACATCAACCACATTGACCAAGAGTTTCTTCAACAGCCGAAAAAAGTCAAACGACAAAACAAGCAAGACTACCCGGCAGCCACTGAAGCCAGATAACCACCGGAAGAGTCAAAGAAATCCCCAGCACAAACCGGGCGACCACTCCCAGAAAAAAACAAAAGCAAAGACAAAAGAAAATACCACAACACCGGCGCATGAGCTAGAGCAGTAAGCTGCCACCACAACCAAAGGGTCAGCTACCGCAAGAAGGAGCATCCGGAGGTACTTAACCAGACGAGGGTTCATACTCGTCAACCAAGGGGTCAACTACCGCATCAAAGGAGCATCCTAAGGTTTCCCAACCGACGCATGAGCTAGAGCAGTAAGCCGCCACCAACAGCAGTCCTACAAAGTGGACTCAACACCAGATGGGGGTGTGTACTCATCAGGCCTTACAAAAGGGGGCTTACCAGACGGGGTTTCATACTCGTCAAACACCAGATGAGGGTGTGTACTCATCAAGCCTTACAAAAGGGGGCTTACCAGACGAGGGTTCATACTCGTCAAACCAGATGGGGGTTCATACTCATCAACCGAAGGGATCAACTACCGTCAGAAGGAGGATCCTAGAGGCGCACAACACATTTTTCCCTAGAAGATCAACCACCGCACGACGGAAAATTCGAAAGGTAACCGAGCAAGAGGGTCAACTCCTTTACCCTCCAGTTGATCTTCTTATAGTCGACTAGTCAGGTAAAGGGGGGGCATCTGTAGACCCCAAATCTTGCCCGACCTCAAAATAAGAGCAGAAGATCTACTATTCGAAGATGGACAAAGCCTAAAAAGCCACTAGGAGAGACTATTAGGCCCCATGTTAGAGTAGGAAGGATTTTCTGTACAAAAATAAGGATTTTCTCCTTCAGAAGTTGAGACCGCCGTCTCGCTTTTCGGGACCGCCGTCTCGCCATTGATGCAAGTCGAGACCGCCGTCTCGTTTGGCGAGACGACCATCTAGCCACTTGCCAATGGCGAGACCCCCCTCCCGTTTGGCGAGAAGGCCTTCTCGTTACTTGAAAAGTCGATACTTCCGTCTTGCCAAATGAGACGGCAGTCTCGCCACTTTTGCAAGTCGAGACCGTCATCCCGAATGGCGAGACGGCCGCCTCGACCTTGTCAGTCGAGACCGTCGTCTCGACCTGACAGGCGCGAATCCCTATAAATAGTGAGCACTCCCCCCCTCATTTCACACCGTTCTTCTACTTTCCCTTCTACACTTTATTCAAATTCTCTTCCTAGAATCCCTCTGAAGCATTTATGGTGGTTCTGAGTGTCTTAGAGAGCTTTTTTATAGCGTTTTCGAGAGATTTTTGACGTTGTAAGAGCGATGGGCTGCCAAAACGCACCCTATCTTTAAGAGAATTAATCAAAAAGCTTACTTCGGAGGTTTCTTCACTCTCTCCCTCTCTTTTACTATCTTTATTTTTATGATTAAATTGCATAATAGACATTAGGGCCATGTAGTCATTATTTTTATTCCGAAAATAAGAGGGTAAAAGCGTCGTTTTGAAAGTTTATCTATAAAATAACTGGCCCATCATAGGGAACCAAAAGGGGCGTCGTAAGGGAACTAACACTTCCCTTACATGTAACTAACTCCCTTACCCAACTCTGGTTTTAACCACCAAAGTTGGTTTTTAAAAACCAACGCCTTTTCTCTCCTTTTTTGATGTTTCTGGTAAAAACATCAGTGGCGACTCCATAAGAACCCTTTCAAGTTAGTTCTAAGATCAGCCCGGTTATCGGACGACCTAAGAACACCTTTTCGAAAATCTCGCCCTTAGGTTTAGCCCGGTTATCAAACAACCTAAAGGCATTGTAACATCACCCATAAAAACGCGAAAATCAGAAAGTCGGAACCATCGCGTCGCTTCGACCGCCACTTTTGACGGCGGCGACATATGGCGACTTCACTAGGGAGGCCTAGAGAGTTGATCCCATTTAGTGATGGGCCAGTTTAATAAATAAATTAAGAAATTACGCTTTTACCCTACCTTGTATTATAACATGTTTTAATTGCTTGGCTTTAATAACTGTTGTTTGTTTATGTTTATGCAATTGTTTGAAATACAAACTGTACATAAACCTTTGCACACAACAGTTCCCTCTATACCCGGGGGCAAGTGAGAAATCCATAGGGAGTGGGTGGCAGGTATGGTTCGCTGTAGTGATGGCCTTGAGCCCACCGGTGTGATCGCAAAGCACCACTCAAGGTGATAACCTTCCTCTTTTGGCACAAAGACTGACTATGGCCTTAGTGCTAAGCATGGTCGGAAGGCTGGAGAGTGGGGACCCTATAATGGGGGCACCTTGGGGCCTGGCCTTGGTGAGGAAATTTAGAACGACCCTGAATATGCACTCTTTTGTAGGATACCCCTACCTCGTGATTAAAAATGTAGTCCTACTTGTTCGCGGATGAGTGAATTGTGTGTGCATTTGTTTGTTGCATTTGATTGTTGCATAACATAACCATACAACAGAAAAATAGAAAAAATTCAAAAAAAAAATTTCACAATAAACACCCTTATCTCGGACAGTATGCCTTTTAGCTAGCCTGGTTTCAGGTTCTTTTCAAGCTAAGTAGTCACACAGTCCGACAGAAGAAATAAGGGACGCTAAAACTATTCTTTTACAATAAACCATTTTTGTCTCGGACAATCTGCCTTTTAGCTAGCCTGGTTTCAGGTTCTTTGTAAGCTAAGTAGCCACGTAGTCCGATAGAAGAGATAAAAGGTTATAAAAATCAAATAAACCAAATAAATAAAAAAGGAAAAATAATGAATTTGAATAAAACAATTTTTGACAAAGTCAAATCATTCATATCACATCATGTCATAAGTGAAAAAACCAAGAGAGAAAATAAATACATAAGGAAAGTACGCATAAACATCATTTTAATAAAATCTCTCATGCATAAACGCATTCATGCTAGGGGGTATTAGATATCTCTAAGACAAAGAAGAAAGAGGACCCGAGCACATTTGCAACCATCCACAAGGAAGGGACAAATGTGCTAAGGTATATGGTGACCTTCGTTATACTTGTCAAATCCATGACGGGGAAGGAACCATTATACCAAAGTGGGTATGGCACTCCGCAAAGCATAGTATTTAAGGATGATACCTAAGTTATTATCATAGAGGATACTAATCCCACACCTATCATTCATTTCCATTAATCAAATTCATTCTTGGGCATCTTAGAAAGTGGCTGGTCCTCTTCCCATTTGAACCCTGCACAGAAGGCTAGAGCTATGGAGCATCTGGAGGAACAGAACTGAAAGTGATGAAGATCTTATTGAATCATTTAAACAAATATCTTGTTGATTTGATGAAGTCAAAACAAAGTCAAAGGCTACTTTGTTGCAGTCAAAGGTCACTTAGATAAAAGGGTAGAGTGATAAGTGAGTCTGCATCTTTACTTAGGTATAATCATTTTTATCTCTCTGCTACATAATGTTTCTTCATTTAAAAGATTTTGCAAATGCCTCTAAAACGTGTTTAAACTGTTAAAAACAAAGTATTTTGTTAAATGGTTTTGAAGTAACTGTTTTAACTGATATTATATGAGCCTTATCAGTTAAAATGTTCTTAACAATTTTGTAACAGGTTTTTAACTTATATGTTTTTGAAATAATCGATTGTTTTCATTAGAAGGGATTTTGAAAACCTTCTGCCAGTATTTTAACTGATATAGAATTGAAATAATCGATTAAAATGACTTAGAATATTTTGAAAAATGTTCTGGCAAAATTTTAATCGATACAAACTTGAAATAATCGATTAAAATAACTTGAAGTGTTTTGAAAGTTGTTCTGTCAATATTTTAATCGATACAAATGCAAAATAATCAATTAAAACAACTAAGAGATTTTTCCAGAATGTTTTAATCGATTAAAACAAGTATGTTATCAGTTAAAATAACTTAGAAAGTTTTATGAAATCTTTTGGCAAAATTCTAATCGATTAAAATGCGATTCAATCGATTAAAATAACTAAAAGGATTTTTTCCAAAGTATTTTAATCGATTAAAACAGATTGTTATCAGTTAAAATCACTTAGAAAGTTTTATGAAAACCTCACTACAAGAAAAACACTAAATAGTGACCGAAAATTCAGTTACTAAATGACCAAAATCGGTCACTAACTAAAATAGTGACCAACTAGAATCGGTCACTATTTCTTTGGTGACTATTTAGTGACCGATTTAGTGACCGAATCAGTGACCGAATCAGTGACCGATTCAGTGACCGATTTAGTAACCGAATTAGTGACCGAATCAGTGACCGATTTAGTGACCGATTTAGTGACCGATTCAGTCACCGATTCAGTGACCGATTCAGTGACCGATTTAGTGACCAAATATATATGACTAAATCGGTCACTATATCGGTTACTAATTTTATTTTAATTTTTTTATATTATTTGTAAAATAATGATAAACCCGATTAAGGAATATAAAATATTATATATATATATATATATATATATATATATTATATATGGTATTAAATATATGAAAATTTCACTACCTAAGATAACATTCAAAATAATATCACAAATTTTGTTCTAAATAAATTCGCCATTCATTAATTAAATACTTTCTTACATATTGAAAATTCAATCTAAAAGTAAGTAAAATAAACTAAAATAAGAGTCATAATTCTGAATATGTCAGAAACTAACAAAAAAAATACAATATACAAAATAGAATCAGTTCACAATTCAGGAGGTTGAACATCCATCTTCTCCATCAAGAGGAGCAACATTTTATCATTTTTCTGAATTTGTTTCTCATTAGTTAACATTCTTTCACGGAGATCATCCCTTTCAGTCTCAACTTCCTCTAACTTGTGTTTTAATTTTTCAATCTCCTCTCTCATAAGTTGGACAGATGATGAAGTAGAGTCGTGGCAAAGATTTCTCCCAATTGCTTTGTTTAACTCAGATCCAAGCCCATATACTTTGCCTTTGTTTATTCCAACAACTTTACACCAAACCTGTAATTCATCAGGCGGAGAGCCTCCTGCAATAGATCCAGATTGGGAGGCTTCTTCCCATGCACGACTAAACTCTGCCTATAAACATTAAAATAGAATAGTAGTGAATTGGATAAAAACATAAAAAAAGGATACAATTGTTTAAGAAATTAACATAAGAAGAAAAATAAGAAACTTACATCTACATGTGCTGATCTTTGATCCACCCATGTGTTATCCTTTCGTTTATGTGTTTTGTGAAACAACTCTGATGGGGTAGGGGGTTTTCCATTCAACTTTATCTAAAATATGGTTACAAACACAAACTTAGAAATGCAATATCCACCATAAAAGAAAAGAAGTTTGTCAAGACATGACAATAGGTAATGTAATAACTATTTTTCTCTTCCATCATAAACAACACCATGCAATGAAATTTGAGCTAACTAATGTACATTCTTTCCACACCTAAATGTATTCTAGGGTTCCATAATTCACATATACATTATAGGTTCAAAAGTACAACATATAGGACTAATACATGCATAAAGGAGTATAAAGCAAACTTTACCAAATGTTCTGTATGTTGAGAAGTGCTAATAGAGCCACCAGTATGGAGTGAAATTCCAAGTCCATCACAATCAGAAGCTCGATTTGCTTTTGCAATCAAACTTTTTACTTTGAATTGTTTTGATCCCCAATGTTGGCATAAGATATCCCATACATCTTCTGCAAGCCAATTTGGCTTCTTCATTATCATGCGTGCCTTGTTTAGTGAACTTTTAAATATGCTGGCACCTCGCATTTCAAAACTCCAAGTACAAAACAAGGAGACAGTAAATTTAGCTAAAAGCAGGTGATTTTAAAGTTTCATGACAAATAAATTGGGAAAAAGTAAATTTACAAGAAGTGTAAGCTAAATCAATAGTGCTCTTGGATGAATATCTAAACCGGGTTCAAATTTTTTTTACATTTGACAGCATAACTAACATGTATGGGCAGAGTGCAGTGGAGGGGTGTTTGCACCTTCTTAGCCTTATCTGTTCCCAGGTTCATAGCTCATAACAAGTAAAAAAAAAATACTAGTATTATCTCCTAACTTTATCAATTATCACAAAAGTTACACTATGCACCTCCATCTTGTTCATCAATTAAATAAAGTCCAAGTCAAAAAGACCAAAAGAAGTGGAATGTTAAGTATAATGTCACATTACTTTGGGATAATTATACAGGTTCAATAATTGAATCAATTGCGTGATGCGTGAATTACTCTTATTCTATCCACATTCATATGTTTTTGTAAGAACGTTCATCATACTTTTACTTGGATTGAATATTTTGAATGTCAGGAACAATCCCAAAAGTTTAACATGAGAACATTGACTATTCTGAATGATAATAAACGTAATCAAATTTATAATATGGTTCATTCAAAATAAAATTATGAGCAGTAACATCTACACTTCTGATTGTGACAGAGCAAGAGCACTGAAGCAAGTAAAAAAGAAGGAATAACAATAATAATAATAATAATAATAATATGCTAGGTTATTAACTTTAAGGTACTCACCTTTTGGCCGTTTGGAAGGTGTATGATTATATCTCAAGCGTATTCTCCATATGAGAATCGTGACAATTGCAGATAAAGTAACAAAAAAAGCAATTGCACCTAAGACTATTCCAGCCAGTGCACTTTTACTTATCCCTGAACTTGGAGATGTAACACTCACTGTGACAACATAAGAAGTAGCAGAACAAGCATAAAACAATTCAAAAATATGTCTTTCTATATATAGATGGCTATGGATCACACTATGAAGCAGCATATTCATCATTGATGAGTGGTAGAGCATTAACTTCCAATATTAATTGGATTCGTTTAAATTCTTAACTTGACAGTAACAAAGAATATAATCATGAACAAGCCATTACATCTCTATTATTCAATGCTTACTTATCATAGCACAGTATTTTCGTTTAATTGTCATGGTATCTCAAAAAGACTAAACTGAGAAAATGAATAGAAGTTAAATTGAGAAGCAACCAAAAGATGGATACTTTTCCAGAACTCACATATATTTAGTTTGGACTGACTAACTCACCTAGTTTAAGAACATGTAACTATTAGATTTACTCAATAATTTCCTGTTCAACTCCTTCATAACATCATTACACGAATAACAGACTACTAATTACTATTAAAAAGAACTACGGAGAAATAAATTATTAAGTATACAAAATTATTTTCACTAATTCTCACATTATACACAATTGATTACTATTTTTTTTCATAATTAAACTACTTAGAATTAGTCTTGAAGTGTAACAATTTATCCTTAAAGACATGTAGTACTCTTGACACTACTACAAAATTAGTTTTTTTCTGCCAATTTTTTTGCAAAAAATTGTTTAAATTTATAGAAAACTTATTTCTTGCAATTTTTATCAAAATTTTGCAAAAATATTCCCATGAAAAATGAGAATTTTTAGTAGTGTGAAATATCTCATCATTTCCCTTAAAAACACACTCAATGAAAATTCACCCGTAAACTTTAGAGTTCTTACAAATGTTCTAACCAGAAGGAGAAGCTAATCAATATAAAAAGAAACATATATATTGGCTTCTATAATTCCAGTGACAGTATAATTATAGCAGCAATTCAGTTTAATAAACTGCATGGACCAAGACAAAGTACGTTCAATTCACAAACATATATTTCTGGTAAGAGCCCTATACCTATAGCCCCATGTTTTCCTAAAAAAAAAAATAGGAAAAGAAGTGATTGTTGAGAGTACTCTTGCTCTTGAAGATCAAACTTCTTTCGTTAGCAGAGAAATAATTATCTTCGTGAATTGAAGCAATTTATGCATGTATTGAATATCTCAATTGATCTTTAAAGTTATACTGTAAATTAAGTGAATAGTTAAAGCTTGAATGAAGTGAATCACACAACTCCATCAGATCTGTGTTCTTTAGTGAAGCAGCATGTATAAGTATCTAATTAACTACTGCCACATTTAACGTAATCCCAAGACTTTACTTATTATATATACAAAAGAAAAATCCGCGTGAAATCACGTCGTTGAATATTCAAAAAGCATAATTGATCGTTGCAGCAGAACAACCTTGACAAAAATCAATCATGAGTAGAGAAATGTTGACAAAATGACGTTTACCCTTGTTTCGGAGCAGTCACATCAAATACTAATAGAATTAAAGCAAAATTTAGTTTCACAGTTTTAATCAAACTTTGAAAGATGAGACATGAACTATAGTAGAGAATTCAATTAATAAGACTGAAACTTAAAACTGATATTATAATATTTGACCACCTAAAGAGAATTCAACCAATGTTATATTGTTTAGTGTCCAACTTCCGCTAAACACTATATGGAAGTTTTTGTGACTTACCAGAGATCCAGGAGAATGAAGTCTACAATTTCATAAGGTCCAAGGAAGTCATTTCCGGGAAGATTAAAGTCTATGAACAAGTCTCTGATCCGAAGAACCTCACTTTTATTGAAAACATGAGAGTTGTTACTATCAACATATATAGGAAAAATCTTCAAGTTCATTCCCAATCGAGGACCTTCTTCACATTCAAATTTGTCGATATAGAGTTGGTTAATATTTATTTTAATAAATTTCATTTTCAAATTCACTTATGCTTTCTGAACTTCATATCCATAAAATTAGAATATATTGCCAGTGTATGTTTAGGGATTGGAAAAATTTACACTATTTATAGCCCTTCTTCTTGTAAAACAAAATTCAGATTCAAAAAGCAGAATGACAGAAAGCAATTAGTACATAAACAAGTGATATGGAATTGTTAGAAAAGTAGTTTTAGATCAAGAGGGGGGGTGAATTGATCTTTGGTTTTTCGCAAATAACAGATTATCTAATTCGAAAATTAAGTTTAAAGATTTGTTCTTGAATCACAAAGCAATCAATCAAAATAAGTCGCAACAACTGAATTTAAAGGAGAGAAAGGTTAAGAAAGATATCACCAGGTATTTTATACCTGGTTCACCCAATACCAGGGCTACGTCAG